>CM076573.1:142631610-143231610 GCA_034641835.2 Pinus albicaulis
CAAAGAAGGGGAAGAGCAAGAAATATTCTCAATTTGGTGCGAAAGGCAAGAAGCAGGACATGTCCAAGGTGAAGTGCTTTCACTGTCACCAACACGGACATTATGCCACAAATTGTCCGCAGAAGAAGAAAAATAAGAAGGTTGTTGGATCTACAGTGGGAGAGGCCTTAGCCTCGCAGTTTGAGCTGGATTTTTCGTTGATCACATGCTTGGTATCAAGTGTGATGAGTTCAGTTTGGTTCTTGGACAGTGGTGCGTCTTTTCACATGACAGGAGATCGATATTTGTTTTCTGATCTGAATGAGAAAGATCTTGGAGTGCACATCGAGATGGGCGATGATGGTAGATACAGTGCGACTGGTATCGGTACCATTTCCTTTGAAAGGGAGTCTGGAAAAACCTTCGTATTGAAGGAAGTGATGCATGTTCCAGGATTGAAGAAGAATCTCATCTCTGTGGTGATGTTAGAAGACAAGGGATATGATGTTGTCTTCAGCGAGGGAAAGGCTTTCCTGTGTAGTAAGACAACTGGAGAAACCTGGAAGATAGGGGTTTGAGTCAAGAACCTTTATCAATTGCATGTAGATGGCTGTGCAACAATGGCATGCAAGGCAGAAGAAGTGGTGAGTCGGGATGATGGCAAGCTATGGCACCGGAGAATGGGCCACCTTCACCATGGAGCTTTGAAGATACTGTAGCAGATTTCTATTGGGCTTCCTAAGGGTACTCTTGCGCAGTAAGATCAGTGCAAGGGATGTACCTTGGGAAAATTTGTGAAAGCCACCTTTCACAAGAAGGATAGTCGCACCACGACAATCCTTGAGAGAATTCACACAGACGTGTGTGGACCTTTCTCAGTAGCTTCGATAGCAAAGCACATGTACTATGTGATCTTTGTTGATGATTATTCTCAGAAGTGCTGGATCTTCTTCATGCAGAAGAAGAGCGAGACATACTCAAAGTTCTGTGAGTTCAAGGCGTTGGTTGAGAAGGAATCGAGGAAGTAGGTGAAGGCTTTAGGAGCGACAATGGTGGTGAATTCATCTCTGGCGAATTCAAGGAATTTTGCAGCGCAGAAGGAATTCAAAGAGAGCTCATAGCACCCCATAACCCACAGCAGAATAGGGTTGCTGAGCGGAAGAATAGAACGATCGTGGGTGTTGCACGGGCGATGTTGCATGATCAGGGCCTACCCACTTGCCGCTTTTGAGGCGGGAGGCATGCTGCGGTAGCATAATAATGCGATCATTGTCCTCTGAATACTTGGCATGAGTACACAGGAGGCGTTTTACGTAGAGGCACGATGTCTTCCATTTGAGGATTTCGGTTCACTGTTTACATTCATGTGACGAAGGATGCGAAGGGAAGAAGGCAGAAGGCGACCGCGAGGTTGGGATATTTGTGGGGTACACTGATGCACCCCACAACTATCGTGTGTATTTGCCAGACAGTCGCAAGACTGTTGTGCGACGGGATATCAAATTTCAGGAGGAGAAAGCCATGAAGTGTTCGCTTGAGAGGGAGCCACACTTGCATGCAGATGAGGAGCTATTAGTTCCTAAGGATGAGCTTCGGGATGTGGATCAGCCACAAGAGGAAGTTCATGGAGTGGAAGAGACCACTCATGCAGCGCCAACCATCAGAGGGCGGAAGCGCCTTCTGAGTGACGTGGCTCTGGTCAGAAGAAGGTTGTGAGACATACTATACTTCTTATGACAGAGACGATCCATAGGACCCATTGGATATAGCTCTTGTGAAAATGTGTCTCGCCGAAGAGGTATCCTCTTTCGAGGAAGGCTGTGGAGGACCCCGCATGGGTAGATGCCATGGTGGAAGAGTATGATTCGATTGTGAAGCTTGATGCATGAGATGTCCGAGCCAGGAGGAAATCGGTGGTGGAGTTCGAGATGGATCTACAAGAGGTAAGCCCCGAGAGCGAGTTGAAGGGACTATTCCCTTGTACAAGGCAGATTTTTTCTGAGGCTTTTCACGGATAGGGGATTGATTATGGGAGGATGCTTTGCACAGTCGCAAGGTATTCTTCCATACGGACGATTCTTTCTCTCTCAGCGCAGATGGGGTGGCACATTCATTAGATGGATGTGAAGACTGCGTTCCTCAACGGAGTCATTGAGGAGGAGGTATACATAGAGTATCCCAAAGGTTTCGAGATCTTCAGCAGTGAGTCGCATGTGTGCAGGCTCAAGAGAGCACTGTATGGGTTGAAACAAGCACCTCGTGCTTGGTACACACGAATAGATAGTTATTTCACCGGACTTGGATTCTCCAAGAGTGAGGCGGATCCTAACCTATACCAGATTGTGGTGGAGGGTAAGTTGCTGATCATTGTACTTTATGTAGATGATTTGATTTTGATAGGTGACGAGCTGTTGATACTCTCATGCAAGGAGGATCTTGCAAAAGAGTTTGAGATGAAGGACTTGGGCCTCCTTCATTATTTTCTGGGATTGGAAATTTGGCAGCGCAGTGATGGACTGTTTGTTTCTCAGGGTAAGTATGCCCGGGAGATACTGGAGAAGTTCAACATGCATGGCTGCAAGCCTGTTGATACTCCTCTTCCTGGAGGTTGGAGGAAGGAGGATGCTACTTCGGCGGAGGTAGTGGATGCCATGGTACATAAATAGTTGGTGGGGTTGCTTATGTGTCACGGTCAATACACGACCCGATATATGCTATCTTGTTAACCAACTTTCACAAGCTATGGTTAAGCCAGCCAGTATATTGGAAGGCAGGCAAGCATGTATTGCGTTATCTTAGAGAGCACATCGGGATATGGATTGTGGTACGAGACAGAGGGATGCTCTGCTCCTACTGTGGCTTCCACGGATCCGGTTGGGCGAGGAGCCCAACGGATAGAAAGAGCATACGGAGGAGATCTTCGATGTCGGTTTGACAACGGTTCTTGAGTACCGGCGACGAGAGATCCGTGAGCCACTGTTCATGAGGCGAGGTATGGCGACAAGCTGATGCATGCGAGGCTATATGGATGAGGAAGATCCTGGTCGGGTTGTTCGGGTCACACTTGGAGCCTACTATGATTTATTGTGATAACCAGAGTTGCATTAAACTCTCGGCTAATCCAGTATTTCATGATAGATCCAAACACATCGACATCAGGTACCATCATATCAGAGATTGTGTTCAGCGGAGAATCATGTTACTTTCATATGTTCCCACGGAGGATCGGGATGCTGACATCTTGACGAAGGCGCTCACCAGGAGCAAGTTCGAATTCCACAGAGGCAGGATAGGGGTTGCAGATAATCCATATCTTGTTGAGAGGGAGTGTTGAAAATGCAACAAGATGATGGAGCTTAGTGAAATGAAGTCGCCTTCACTAAGTGGGCCCGTAGGCTATTTTTTGGCGCAAAGTCTATTTTTAGACTATGTCTATTTTTAGACATATGGAGCATGGTCTAGGAGTTGCAGTATGCTATTCTTGGATGATTGGTCAAGTTGGTAAAAATTAGATGGACCTCTATTTTTAGACATACTGGGCGAAGTCTATTTTTAGACTGCCAGTCTAAAAATAGATCAGTCGAATATTATTAGCTCTTAATAATATTTGGACTATAAGCATTATCTTATCCTCTTGCATCACTTCAGTTCGAGCTATGGATGTGGCTCATGCAGCTGAAAGAAGGAATTATGCTATTCCTAGGGTTTAGTTGAGCTATTGCATGGTTGACTTCAGTTGGAACTCATGTGACAGAGTTTGGTGGAGTTGATGAGACAGTTGATGGAGTTGTGTTTGGTTTAACTTAGTTGAACTAGTTGTATTTAGTCTAACTGATAAATACACTAGTGATGAGTGGTGTGAATTAATTATTAATTAATTCACTAATTATTAACTCATAAATCAACTAGAGAATACATCAGTTAACTGCAGTGCATGGACAGTTCAGTGGAGACCAGTGTTAGAGGTGGGTGAAAGGGTGAGTCTACTATCAGTTGTGACTATAGCTGTGCATGAGATTTGCACACACATTGATTGAGATTTCCAATGAGGATTGCGCAGTACAAGCCAGTGGGATTCAAACTTGGATCTCATCATTATTCATCTTGGATTTTGCAGTAGAGGCAGGCCAACAGGTGGAGGAGATTTGAACTTGTGACTTGTTCATATCTGATCTAGTTAGTGTGTAACAATTGGAGATAGTGTTGAGAGCTTGTGAGGAGTTTGTGCTATGTATTGTTACATGTTCTCTATCATTATAATATACAGATAGTTGGGGGTTTTCAGCTGTAAGCTTTCCCCATTACATACTATGTTGATATGTGTGCTTGATTATGTTTTAATGTGCGCATGCGACTGCTTCTAATTCCACAAATTGATTATCAATGGTAGAAGAGATTATGTATTATGCATGAAGCTCAAATAGTGTGTAATCAGGATAATCTCGGTGAATAAGTGATCTATTATTCAAATTTCTACAACCATTAATGGTTTTGTGGTAGAAACTATTTATCAGACAGGCGCGTGGCCGGGGCCTACAAACCCATTGTTCGTGGGTTCGACTCCCACTGGTATTTTATATATATATATATATATATATATATATATATATATATATATATATATATATATATATATATATATATATGCCATCGTGGTTTTGTTATATAGTTAGTTGGGCGGGGTCCGCTCCATGCGGCCTCGACCCAACCGTGGCCTTGTAATGTAACAACTCCAGTGGTAGCAGGGTTTTACCACCCGACACCGTAAATTTTATAATATATATGGTATGCAGACTAGTGAGGGGTGGTGGGGGTGGAAACCTACCCCCCCACAAATGTAGGTTTTGTTATTTTTATATAACAAAGCACCCATTTTTTATTTTATCGAAATTAAGGGTTATTAGATAATTAACCATTCAAACATTTCTCCCGTTTGGTGGCTGGGTTTCATGCGTCGGGTCAAGTTCCGCCGCTTGGTGGAAGAAAGAGATATTCCCCCAATTTTATAATTTGTTGAAACATTTTTGGGTACAATGGCTGGTACAGTTACTTAGGATCCAGTGCTCGCTGGTATAGAGATAGAGAAAATAGGAAGTGTAATGGTCAACACTGATATACAAGAACCTGTCACCGATTGGTGATCGGGTCGAAGAAATAATGGTTGATGCCACCCCTCTAGGGTCACCAGAAGAAAATAATCTTGCTGAAACTGACCCACAAGGGTCAAAAACAATTCTTGGACAATTAGGAGATGATTTTGCAGCATAACAAAGGCAAGGGAATGATGTCGAGGATGATACATAGCCGACCGCAATAAATCCTAAGCCAAAAAAGGGAAATGAAGAGGTCACTTCCCAAATGGAGGAAAAAATCAAAGAATTTAGGGTAAAGGAGGAGTCAGACGACATGCTTGTTGACAATAATCCACCAAATCCCGCACCAGCTACAAGACCAACAAAAGAAGTTGCTGTCAAACAGGATATCATAGAAAAATGTGCAGAAAGGAGACCCCCTCTTAAATAAAGGTACCAACTCCCATTTAATGAAGTCATCCAATTAAAGATAAAAAATCATAAATTGAGAAAGAAGGTACTTCACTTATAAAAGAAAGCAAGGAGATATAGGAAAAATTTTGCAAAATCCAGGTCCGAGGCCATCTCGTCAGCAGTTCAGACAAAGGATATTCCTACAACTTCTACCGCTACACAAATCGAGCCTATTGAGTATTTATTTGAAGCCCGAGAATTATTTTTAGCCACCGAAATTCAGAAATGGCAGGTTGTTGCATCCTGTCTCCAACAGGGAACAATCACTTTGAAGGCCCACTGGGATGCAAACAGGCTGCACATACCATCACTGGTTATATAGACTAGATGGACAAAGAAAATCAAAAGTGGGAGAAACAATGGAAGAAGATCGAGAACTTGGCGGAGAAGGTGCGAATATTGAAGGTCGATAAAGAAGAAATGTTCAACTTGGCACAATAGGTAATGGGTTGCTGACCCCCTGCTCATAGTTATGCTATATTTCTTCATGAGAAATATCTTTTCTTCTGTCTGGAAAGCATTCATCATGAGGTAAGTCACGAGATAGTAGAACCTATACAATTTTTACGCATCTTAAGAATTCATGATGTCTTGAATCAACACTCGATGTGTGAACTGTATATGCATGATTACTTCCTAAGTAAAAATCAAACATTCAATCTAGTCCCGTTTGTGGGAGATGTTCAATTGAGAGCCTTTACATCCTATACAATCAATTAGGTTAAATGGAAGAAATCCTTTGACACATTTTAAGAAAATAAAGCCACGAAGCCACTTACCCTTCAGAGGGAAAATGGTTAGTCTGTAAATATTTATAATAAGCACACCACCTTTTTAAAGCTTGAGGGATGTAAAGCACAGATGTTGGCAACATAGAAATGGTGCACTAATTTGTGTACAAAACAGGTGGTCACTTGTCAAGATGAGGCTCGGGACAACTGCTAGAAAATATGGATGTTGTCGTCGTCAGATGTTAGAATCCGAGACCTTTTGGGGGCCCTAACTTTGCATAGGCATTCGAAAGGCTGCCACATGATGTTGCTTGTATACACACCTATGGGGTCCGGTGGATGGGCTTGAGGTTCCAGTTTCCCATAATTTGGCTACCAGCGGATCATTACATTCCAGCCTACAATGTGAAAAATGATTGGTGGAAGGAAGTCCTTATGCTAGATGGGTACAAACCTCTAGGAACATAAATGGATTGGAAATATGATCTTGCTCAGCTTCATGCTGATCAAATTCACTCTAACCTAGAATTGTGTAGGCAATGAAGTGCATGAGGACATGCAAAAAGACTAGTTGGGGGGATATGTTGGGACCTAAACTTGCACATCTTTTCCTACCTTTTTACCATATTTCCCTTCTTCATTTGTATCATTAACATTCAATTTATGTCCTAAAGTGCATAGATATACACCTTGTCATGTCATTATGGATTATTTAGTCAATGAAGCATAGTCGTGGGGATTATTACCAAAGCGTCTTGCTAATCTCATTATTCTTGTAGATTCGGAGTTCGAATGACCAAGTTCGCAATTCCAGGGAAAGCCATCAAGTTAACAGTGCTGCAATGGTGGAACAACTTCATATATATATGTACATTTTTTTTTTTTTGAATAATACTAATTCTATTAAGTGATCATATTGTACAAGGTGAGATTACAATCAAGAGAGGCAAGAAACAGGCCAACCGAAAATGATGAACTGTCAACCTCGGTCCTGAAGAGAGAAAGTGAAACAAGCGAAAGAGCTATGAAGCATGACTAGAGAACAAGAAGATAAAAGATGGGTTCTACCCATAATGGGCAGAAGCCTCCATACGAAGTTTTTTCCCTTTCTTTTTGATGAATTTTACCCATCCATCTTGGTGTGGGTGGGCAAGAACCGCTTGTAGACTGGTGTTGACTATGGGAGGAGTCCCCTTATCTGTATCAGAAGAGGAGGACTCATGAGTGCATTTCTAAGAGATCGTCATGTCTGGAGGAGCCTCAGGTATGGTGGAGGATGAATCATTCGTCTATTGTGCATGTTCCATTTCTGCATCAATCTCCTTATCATCTGAACTCGAGGACTCAAAGTCATCCACGGGAGGCGGATTACATCATATCCATATTTTGGATTTGGATTTTAAATTGTTTTCCTTTTTTTTGGCAAGGAATGTCGGGAAGGAATTCTGAAGGTGCCCTGTATGGTGACAATGGCAGTAGCAGAAGGCACTAGTCTCATAATCTAGAATCTGTTTCCATAAAAAGTCGCCTATCTTGAGATTAATTTGGTCAGGCATAACTTTACTTATGTCTATTTCCACACATATTCTGCCATATGGTTATAGTCCTTGGTACTCCTGAAAGTGATCTGTTGTCAGATAGCGGCCCAGGGTGTTTTCTATTCCTCGGAAGACTGAAAGGTGCCACAAATGGGCAGGTAAATTGGGAAGCTTGACCTAGACAGGAGTCTTGGTGATGACTGCTATTGTTGGGTTGAAATCTGGGAACCAGGGGGTGAGGAATAGCCGAGCTACTCCCCAAAACCACAAAACTTCTGTTAGGGCCTTTTTATAATCCTTGATGTGATCAAAAAATAATATAAAGAAACCCTTTGAGAAGAAGTTGACCTTGCAGTGGTGGGTCTAGTTTGCGTAGATCCACTTGAAGAGTTCCTTTGTGTGAGGCCAAATTCCATTGAATCTACATATGATGGCAATTTCTGCAAATTTATGAAGTTGTTCTGCTAGATCTGGATGGGAAATCTCAATGGAGGGGACATCCTCTATTTTATCAACCAGAAAATTCCTGGGGGCCTCAAAGGATTGGGCAGATTTCTTAGGCTATGCATGGACAACATCCTTGTAGGAGAAAGCTAGAGCAGAAAAGGAATTTTCTATGGATCCTCCTCTCAAATGAAGGGATAAAACTAAAGTAGCATCTCTTTCAATATTGTAAAATGAGAGGGTTAAAGAGGCATCAAGTTGTTTACCTCCATATAGAAGTCTCTGAAGAGCTGAGGGAATCCCCAGCTTGTGCTCAAGGACTTGCAAGAGATTCTGGACTCTATCCATTGAGCAGACCCAGAGCAGCATGGATCTGCTCGTGAGAAGTGAGATATGGATTTGAAAGGTAGGAGAGAGTAGATATAAGAAACCCCAACTGCCAAGATGAAAAGTGGAAGCCATATTGATGATTCTTACCTAATCTTTGGTATCCATGGCCCAATCTGATTTCCTGGTGGGGAGGCGCTAGGTATCTTTCCTGAGAATCGCAGTTCTGGAGGCCTTCATTTCCCAGATTTCATGTATGCCTGGGGATTGCTAATGAGGAGTATCAGCTTCTAGTTCATATATGGCGATCATGCCTCTTGTAGGGTAGCCAAAACTGGTAAGCGAGTTGTGAGCCTTAGAATAGCGGCTTGTGTGAACGTTTGCAGAAACATCTTGGAGCAGTGGCGCATCCACATTCCTCTGGATGCCCAAATCTCTGAGACCTGGAAGTGGCCTAACGACATCGATGGATAGGGGAGCTACAGAATGTAAGCTAGGGTTCATCATTCGATCCGCCCTTTATCCAACCCCAAATAGTTATCATTGTTGTTCAACAACTTCATATTTATTCCTTTGCTATCTTTTGCATTCAATTTTGTCTATCATAACCACTATGTAAATGTAGGCAACAATTGTCATAATTTCATGAACTATTATGGTAATCATTTGTATAAGAGAGGTTACAGAGCTTTGGAGCAGTGGTTGGCTAAGAAGAGAATTGAGAATCTGTAACAATAGTTTTGTTCAAGTTAATGCAATTTGTATTTCTGATATTTTTCGTGAGTTTGTGATTATAACACAGCCCTGATCAGGGAGTTGGGCCTGCTCTCATGACTCGGTGATGTCTAGTTAATATGTGTGATTATTTTCCTTTACTGCATCATGTCTTTCTTTTATTCACTGTGACAGTTTAATGTGATTGCTACGAATCTTAATGTTGTGAATTTAGTCGTTATTTTACAATTTATTGTTGTTACAATGGTTTTTTGTTTTACATAGTTTATTGAATTCATGATTGACACAAAATTATGTAATTGTCATCTACATATATTTTTCATGTTAGCCTTGCAATAACCAAACACATCCTGGATTGATAATTAATGTGGGAAAGGTTTGAATAATATCATTCACACTTGGACACCAACACCTTGCTCTATCTAAAACTTAGACAAATTAAGCCAAAATATTACAAGCAAAGAAAGGTCCCAATTTTCTTCTTTCTATATCCCTTGATATGGTGACAAATAATAATCATGAACCATGCATAATTGAAAGAGACTAGTGTAAAGGTGAAAACACAATTCTTGAAAGAATGACAACTTTGTGAAACCCAAGATCCAAAGATTAATCAATGCTTAGCTAATTTTTTTAGCATTGATAAAGATAAGGTAGCATGTAAACAATCAATGAGCACTCTCATCCCTACAAAAATATTGATTTCTACCAAACACCAGGTATGTACTTTAAATATCAAGGAAAATTTGAGTAATTATGATTGGCATGATGAGCACTACATAGATTAGAAATTCCTTGGGGATACAACCCTTGTTGTATTATATAATAAAAAATTGGATTAGGATGACAAAGATCAAGATACTTCTAGCACAAAAGCATAGATTTCTACCAACTTTGTAGCCTACCTAAAGAACTTACTATTAGTGGAAGAGAGTTGGTTGTTTTCATTTCCCTAGAATATTAGTTAGTGCCAATTATATAGGAAAATAATGATCATGATATTTAATATTCCTACATTATCATGCAACTAATGGGAATATTGATTTTTGGTTTTTGCACCTAGTATATGAACAAATGGGGGAGGAGACCCATACTTAATTTAAATCAGCATAAAAACCCTCTTGGTATGAAAGGGGATCATTCTATAAGCTGGATTTCACACCCTCATGTGTGAAAAGAGACTTTTTTCATATGGACAAAGTCAAGTTTGACCAAGTCAACATCATTAATATTTGAGGAGTGAATCCTAAATAAAATCAATGCTCAATATGAACAAGGCTAAATCTAAGCTATTTTCATAAGAACACTTAAGTGTGAAAGAGGTTGGATCAGTTGACCAAGTCAACCAGGACCAAATCATCAACGCGGTCTAGATGCAATGAACCTCCTAGATGCACAACGCAGTTCTAGTTGGAGGCTACACATGTAAACAGAGCTAAATCATTGAGATGGTTTAGGGTTTGGAAAGATTTCTAACTTATAAAAGGAAGAGGAGTACATCAAGAGAAGGTTGTTCATGATATGATATTTTCTGAAGATATTGTCTGTTTAGACATTTCTTATTCTCTTGGTTGTTTAGCAAAGAATAGTGTTGTTTAGCACTAGGGTGTTCCGATCGGGAATCCCACCTCTTCCATTGAGTAGCTCTTGGATGAGTCTTGCTGATATTGTCCACTATCAGGCATTTGGCCAAGCTACATCTTCCAACCACAATGCAGATCTTGTTTAGGGTTTGGTTTTCCTTGTAAGCTGCAGCAAGTGGAGGCTAGATCTATTAAGATCTAGGCCATTCTGGTGCCTCTTTTCAGTGGGAGAGCCTTCTATCCTCCTGATAAGAGAGTATTATACCTTTGGAGCTGCATTATCAAATCTTGACATCATGCCAAACCAGTACTAGAGTCTACAGCGCAGTTTCTCTCCCATAACTGCATTATTTGCAAGTGTATAGTTGCAGGGAGTTTTGGCATACTTTTGGAGGAGAGATCTATGGTGTTGGGGTTCTCCCCTTCACTATGGTGATCCATGGATTATGCTTATGATCCATGTTTTTTTTCAGATATAATCTACTTATTATTGTACATGCTTTAGAAATTTTGAATATTACTGCAGATCTGTAACTTTAGATCGCAAATCTACTCTTTGTATCTCATGTTTTTCTCAAAACCCCAAGAGGAATGTGTAGAGGAACTCTTCTAGTGTACAAATTTGATATGGATCTAATATTTTGTACACATATTTGTTCTAGATCTGATATGTAATGTACAAATTTTTTAGCTCTTAATATAACGTTTTCAAGCCTTCTTACAACCTAATACATTGTTGCAGCACCTCATTTGTGAGGGATTCTTCATCAAAGTTCTCCATTTTTCTCTTGTGCATTGTATGGGTCTTATTATAAACCTTTTTTGCTGATGTATAAGTGATTAATGAACCATTATATTGGTCTCCTGCAAATATTGGTCTGAACTGCGTTATTTTCTGGGCAGTGTTGTTTTGTATTGTTGTAGTCCCTTCCTTGGGCATTTTCCAACTGCACTAGGTGTGGGGAGACCTGTTTAACCCACCTAGAAGGATTTTTTTTTTAATCACTATTGGATTTTGGTCTTATATTGTCAGATATAAGGGACCCAAGGGTTTTTTTCCAATCCTGTAGCATACATTCCTGAAAACTGCGTTTTTTAGGCATGCCTTGCTGGTAGTCCCAATTTGGGGATATTACAATGGTATCGGATCATGATCTTTGGCTTAGCCTGTGAATTCCAACTATTAGAAGGAGAAAGATCAGAATTATTGGGAGAATGAGATTACTCTCATCACTTTTTAGATCTAGAAAGAACCTCTCCAAGGAGGTTAAGCAAATAGAAGAAGGAGAAGAGGAAGGACCATGCACTTCCTATTGTCATAAAGAAGAAGAAAAGAAGCATGGAGGACACTTGGATCATCATATTCTAAGTGAATATCTTGTTGAGTACAAGTCTCAACCTAGAGCCTTCAAGGAGACTCTAGCCTTCCCACATTTCATTCAACTGAAGGAAGAGAGGAGACCCTGCAGCAAGGGAGAAATCAAGGGCAATAGGTTTCTATTGTCCACTTTTGATGGGACATCTGCAACAAAGGGTTGGGAAATAAGAATCAGTGAATTCTTCCTATTACATCCAGTGGTAGAAAGAGAAGCAATGGATGTATCAGCTCTACACCTGAAGGGTGAAGCAAGCAATTGGTGGTTCAGTCATGTGAGACATGCAAGAGTATCTTCTTTTGCAGATTTCACTCAAAGGGTGATCAAGAGATTTGATAAAGAGAAATTAGAGGAAGAGAATTACTCACCACCTCTTGAGGATACTTGTATCAGCATTTTCACAACCTTGGAGGAGCATCCTTCAAAATCAGCAGTTGAGGGAGCCAACATAGTAGAGGAAGGAACTCTTGCAGCCATACAAGGTGTTCCCAAAGCCCCTCAAGGTATGATTGAGTTTCCACTTTATATTATTTCAGAAAATATTTTAGATGATTTTGGAAATATGTTGTTGTATGACCTACAATCATCACTTACTGCTAATCTAGAGCAACAGAGTTGCACTGCGCTGTTCAAGAGCAATAGTGAAGAAATAAGGACCCATTCCTCATGGGAGCATTCAAATGCCAACTTCATTCAGGAAGCCATGGAGGAAGAAATAACAAAGGGTAGACATCTTGAGATGAGAAACATTTTCTCCTCTATAGATGACACTTTCTCAATGAGCATGCCACAACTTAAAGATAGAATTCTACTTGCAGCAGATCCAAGACCCCACTGGTTTTGGAAGGCCATGCATGAGGAGGAGGTCTCATCAAGAGATCCCATGGGAGGTGCCCTTCAACATTCCAGGAAGTGAAAAGTTATTCAAAGATTTGAGAAGGTTGGTGTCCTACAATGGGAGGATACCAAGTATTTTCAGAAGGAGGTCCATCATCCACAAGTGGTTGAGTGGATGTGGATGATGAGCAAGAAGCTGGAAAGCTACTTGCAAATTTATGATACTGGGCAGCAGGAGGCTTGGTTGCGTTGGCTACTCTTGAAAGAGTTTGGCCATCATCCTCTTTCTAAGGGTGTGTGGGGGAAAGATGTGTGGCAGGATGATTGCATCATTGGGAATCAAGGAGTATGGATACATTTTGTTGATATGCCATTATTCATATCAATCACTATGTTTTCACCACATGATTTGTATGATGGAGGTATGGGGAGGCAGCAAAATATTTTGTTGATTTGGATATTCTTGGGAGAGCAAGGGAAGATTTTCTCTCGCACTTTTCATGATGTTTCAGGAGTAGGAGATGGCACTATCATGGTGTAAAGGGGCTACTCCTTAGCCTTGGATGATCTGGAAGTATTTCCACTTTGGAAGGAGCTTCTTGTTTGTAGCAGCATTATGGAAGATGTCTTTGACAATGAACATGCCAAAGAATGGAGTTATGTATTGGAAGGAGCCTATTTGCATGGGCCAACAACGCTGTCACTTTGGAGCATGGACTTATGGATGGACTTTCCCCAGGATCACTTCACTCTTGATGCACTTGATGGATAAGGAGGAGGTGAGAAATATGGAGTAATGGGTGGATACATCTATTACTGTGATATGTTCTTCTTAGCTTGGATTTCCAGTATATGAGGAAGGATCTTCATGCAGCACATAATTCATTTCTCTTCATGACAGTAGGCCATACCATTATGGAGAGTTTGTTCATGGATCCTATCATCATCTTACTTCTAGTACATGGTAAGGATCTTGTTTTTGCATTTAGTGATCTGAATACTCTTACCATTTCTATGCAGTGCATTGCTCCACAAGAGGGCAAGCTTTTCATTGAGCTCCATGATCAAAATTGGGCCAAAATGTATGATGGAGACAACCATCTCTTATATGGCCATGGGAAAGTGTTGTATTACTTCATGTATGTTCATTTGATGTACACAAACATTTACCATTCATTAGTAGATGAAATAACATACATAATTAGCCATGTATCAAGAAACCACTTTCCATGTAATTTTCTAAAGCAGCAGTTAGAAAAACTGAGCTGTAACTACATGGGGAACTGTTGGTACTTTCCTGCACCACATGAAACCTTCAGTATTTCCTTCATCTTGTTGCTAATCATGATTCCAATTGCTGCTATTTTTCTTACTACTATGGGGATCATGATTGGAGAGGAAACACATTGGTTGGATGTGTTCTTTTGGGAAGAGGATTCCCACACTTTCTGTGTTGCATGTTCTAATGGGACCATGAGAGGAGATATGGCCACCACAGCCAAACACTTGCTTCTTCATGAGGTGGGCCATGAGTTTGATGAGATTCCATATGGTGATCATTTCCTATCCATCACATATGGAATGTTTTGGGCCAGCTTGATTCACAGCATTGGAGAGGAGATCTTTAGAGATCTAGTCTTCATTTTTCCACTTGAGGGCAATATTATTGCAGCCCAAGATCAACAGTCACTCTGTACTTATAATAAGTGGAGAGGAGGACAACGTGGGGTAGGCTCTTATGTCTACCATGTTCATATTTTAAGCCCACCTACATTGCATGAGCTCAAGGTGGAGGAGAATTTTCTGGAGTTGCCATGTTGGGAGGTGACTCATTTTGTATGGATGATTGCTTGGGGATGGAGGGTCCACTTGGGAAAGATGTTTCCCAATAAATTTCAGTCTCCATGCCTTGGGAGGCAACTCTTCAGTTCTATCCTTGCAGTTGCTCGAGGACAAGCAACATTTGGGAGGGGAGGATTGTAATATTCCTACATCAGCATGCAGCTAATGGGAATATTGATTTTTGGTTTTTGCACCTAGTAGATGAATAAATGGGGGAGGAGACCCATACTTAATTTAATTCAGCATAAAAAACCTCTTGGTATGAAAGGGGATAATTCTAGAAGCTGGATTTCACACCCTCATGTGTGAAAAGAGACTTTTTTCATGTGGACAAAGTCAAGTTTGACCAAATCAACAACATTAATATTTGAGGAGTGAATCCTAAATAAAATCAATGCTCAATATGAACAAGGCTAAATCTAAGTTATTTTCATAAGCACACTTAAGTGTGAAAGAGGTTGGATCAGTTGACCAAGTCAACCAGGACCAAATCATCAGCGTTCTCTAGATGCAATGAACCTCCTAGATGCATAGCGCAGTTCTAGTTGGAGGCTACACATGTGAACAGAGCTAAATCATTGAGATGGTTTAGGTTTTGGCAGGATTTCTAACTTATAAAAGGAAGAGGAGGACATCAAGAAAAGGTTGTTCGTGATATGATATTTTTTAAATATATTGTCTGTTTAGACATTTCTTATTCTCTTGGCTGTTTAGTAGAGAATAGTGTTGTTTAGCACTAGGGTGTTCCTGATCGGGAATCCCACCTCTTCCATTGAGTAGCTCTTGGAGGAGTCTTGTTGATCTTGTCCACTATCAGGAATTTGGCCAAGCGGCCAAGCTACATCTTCCAACTACAACACAGATCCTGTTGAGGGTTTGGTTGTCCTTGTAAGCTGCAGCAAGTAGAGGCTAGATCTATTCAGATCTAGGCCATTCTGGTGCCTCTTTTCAGTGGGAGCGCCTTCTATCCTCCTGATAAGAGAGTATTAGAACTTTGGAGCTGCATTATCAAATCTTGGCATCAGGCCAAAAAAGTACTAGAGTCTACAATGTAGTTTCTCTCCCATAACTACGTTATTTGCAAGTGTATAGTTGCAAGGAGTTTTGGCATACTTTTGGAGGAGAGATCTCTGGTGTTGGGGTTCTCCCCTTCACTGTGGTGATCCATGGATTATGCTTATGGTCCATGTTTTGTTCAGATCTAATCTGCTTATTATTGTACATGCTTCATAAATTCTGAATATTATTATAGATCTGTAACTTTAGATCTCAGATCTACTCTTTGTATCTCATGTTTTGCTCAAAACCCCAAGGGGAATGTGTAGAGGAACTCTTCTAGTGTAAAGATATGATATGGATCTAATATTTTGTACACAGACTTGTTCTAGATCTGATATGTAATGTAAAACTGCTTCAAATCTTAATATAACGTTGTCAAGCCTTCTTACAGCCTAATACATTGTTGCAACACCTCATTTGTGAGGGATTCTTCATCAAAGTTCTCCATTTTTCTCTTGTACATTGTATGGGCCTTATTATAAACCTATTTTTCTGATGTATAAGTGATTAATGAACCATTATATTGGTCTCCTGCAAATATTAGGTTGAACTATGTTATTTTCTGGGCAGTGTTGTTTTGTATTGCTGCAATCCCTTCCTTGGGCATTTTCCAATTGCACTAGGTGTGGGGAGACCTGTTTAACCCACCTATAAGGATTTTTTTTTTTAATCCCTCTCGGATTTTGGTCTTATATTGTCATATCTAAGGGATCCAAGGGTTATTTTCCGATCCTGTAGCATACATTCCTGAAAAATGCGTTTTTCAGGCATGCCTTGCTAGTAGTCCCAATTTGGGGATATTACATGATATTTTTTATTTCCTAGAGGGTGATATCATTTCATTGAAAAAAATTCAATAAGGTTAAACAATTTTTTTTTTACCTGCTTGCTTATGTGGATTATGGAATCATTAATTTATAGTTTGAGCAAAGAAGTCATAGATCATATAATATACATTCATATGGCTCTACCATTTGTGATACTTATGGTCTTTGTGTTGGTGGATATTCATATTTGGAATGTAAATAAAAGTTATTTTTACAAATGTAGAATTAATAAATCCTTCATCCACATAGAACCACAGTCTATAATTTTTCAAAGGTATGACAACCAAATTTTAAATGAGGCTACATTTCTACCCCTGGACATTGTTCATTCACCCAAAGGGATCCTTGTTTTCAAATAGAAAGTCACTAAGGCAAAGAACACCCCATTAATTGGCACTCATGATAAATAACCAATGACACAAAGACTTGTAGGTGAGTTAGACCAATAATATGCATCATTCTCATCAAAGGCATTTCACATTAAAAGTGTTGGGTATCATGTTGAGCTTGTGAAGACCGCGCTTTCAATTTTTGGTTACAATATTACTTATGACATAATGAAAAAAGTGCATTTGAATCCAAACCCATCTTCTTATCCTTGCCAAACATTAAGTAACACATATATTTTACTTTTGGTATGGTTTAATTAAATATTCCACCACATTTTGAGACTTATACAATTGACCTTGAAAGTAGGTGCTAGGGAACACTTGACACTAGAAATATGTGTATTAAGTTAAGAGGAATCAAATTTATATATTTATAGCTAGTCTCTAACTATGGACGTATCAACTATAATACAATGGAAGAATGGATAGGTCAACCAATTATGATTCCCAATTATGGCCTTTAAATGACTCAACCTAGCCATGTGAAATATTTAACTGGGTTGTTTTTTATGGTTCTTGTTAACGAGAAAGGAAGTAATTGAGTTGATGATGTATCTTGAGCAAAATATGTCACATTTTGAGATATGGAAAAAGCATGTGCAAAGGCTACTAAATTTTCTAAGCTTGATATTGTTCATTACAACCCAAAGGAATTTGATTTTATCAAGGAAAATGTTTGTGGTAGAATGGGCACAAGATGTTGAGGAATATGACACCTCTAAGGTTTTTTGGTTGTGGAATGATCTAGATAACATGGTTGGGTTGTTGATCTCTGTTCAAATACTTTCAAGAAGAGTTTTCATCATTGGAAACCAAGCAAATTTAGGTTGTATCATTGTCTATATTTGAAAGGGGATCAATACTAAATATTGTAACCAAATTAATCTAGATGATCTATATTGACCAACATTAAATGCACTTATCAATCAAATCAGATCAAATAATTATCTAAAATAACATTACATTGTAATACATAAAACAAAACCAAGAGAGCGCTCCAGTCACCACATTCCATGTGCAAATTTCATCAAACGTGTTACATGCAAAATATATACAACCACATCGGGAATATATACCAACAAGATTAATCTTCATAAACAAATCATAATAAACCTTTTGTAATTATCTCTTCATGGACCTCCACATTGTGTAAATGCTAGTTTCCATGCTAACACAAATTGGGAAAATGGTAGTAAAAGTGGAATGATTGTGCTTAATTTCCCTTTTCTTCATTTGATAAATTAGTGCTAAAGCCTCCTTCCCAACACCATGTTTGTCCCAAGATAATATGCATATTATATGAAATCACATGTCTCATAGGAATCTAATTGAAAACTATACAAGAACCTATGATACTTCCAATCTTGAATACATTTGACAAACATGTTCTGTAGATATCTCCCATCCATGGCTTGTAGAATATGCAATTCATATTTCATTCAACAATATTTAAATGAAGTTTTCAATTCCTCTACATAACTTTTAGCTTTCACTAAGGATTTTATTGAGGCAATGATAATGTGGGTTTTTATATTAAGTTTTCTTGCTGATGGTGAAGCATCTTCCTTCATTTGTAAAAATGACCTCAAAGTCTCCACTCTCTATCCATTTGTTGCGTGCCTAGTAATCATAACTTACCAAACCACCATATCCAATTGGAAAAAAAATCCAAACACTTGCAAAGCCTACCCTAACTCATTGTAATAGCCCTTAAGCTAACACAAGAAGAAAGAGTACCAAAAAATATAATCAAGTATGGTTTCACTCAAACTCTATTTTATAAAAAAATGCAATACTTCATTACTTTCACCATTGTGAATATAAATTTGTATGGCCAAAATTTTAAGAAATAACATTCCTTTGAAGGATTTTCCATGGAGAGTTTTGGGGCCTCATTGATAAGCCCATTTTTTACAAGTCTTGCAATTTATATGTTCCAAGGAGATACACTTGACTAAGTGATTTCATAAAATAGTCTACAAGCATGCTAACACTCCTTTATGCTCTATGTTTGTCCCATGCAAGCCCAATGTTTCAACTTGGTCTCTTCTACAACTTTGTAACACACCCATCCACCCAGTTAAGGGACATTATAGTTGAGTCTTGTTTCTATGCCATAACAGTATATGATATGACTTTAAAAACATAACAAAAATAGGTATAAAAGATATAAACCATAAAATTATATCTCTGTGTGTGTGTGTGTGAAAGTATACATAGCATTTAGGGAAAATAACGCATAACTAAAAGAACTTACCATTAATGAGCACCAACTGGTTGTAGACCTTATACATTTCTCATTTCCATACAGTCTATTGCTCCTACTCTCTTAATATTGGGTCACCACCAGGCCAGGGCCATTACTCCACCAAGACAAGGATTTCCTAAAGCTAGCTATGGTACATAACAATTACCAAACAAAACCAAGGTCGAGGTGAAAAACCATAACTATATTCTAGGCCAAGGTGAAAAACCTCAATGATATTCCAACTTAAAACCTCTCATCCTCCATCAAACTACTGAATCCATGGTAGTGCACCCCCTTTGTTGCACCCACAATCCATCGTGATATGCCATTATCCTTCTAGGGATTACAACTTAGGCTAGTTAGGGAATCTCCAAGTCTTATGGCTGCTAGGATTTTTAACAACAATAACTAACAAGATAATCACACAAGGCACATGAGCACTTATCTTTGTAAATATAAACTAAGTGGCTACAAAAATTGAATATTCCACCTAACCATGGACCACACTGTTGTAAATATTTTAGTAGTGGGTCACCCCGAGTTGGGATATTATTACAAAAGGAAAAAGGCTCACCTAAAGCCAACAATAGACACACATTTTGTACCAAACAAGTACTATGCCAAGTACCAACTCCAACAACATCCCTGGACCCCCTATCTTAAATTACCCAAGGTAGGGCACTCCCTTCACTATCACTGTAATCCTTTAGGCTATTCCACTACACTTTTTGGGCTTCTAGCATAGTCCATTTGGGAAGTCTCAAAGAATTGTAACTCTAGGAGTTCCAACTACCCTCAAGGATCTTCTAGGATCTCCTCAGGCCTCACATAGGGAAATATTACCCAACAAGTTCCCCCTCCAAGCTCCATCCTCTCCCAAGATGAGAAAGGATAATTTCCCACATAATTCCATTGAGGAATTCCCAATAGTTTACACAGGTCATAAGCTTCGGTGTATATTTAAGCTCATATATCAACTAGTCTCAACAAAACTAGGGAAGTACCAAGGAGAATGGTTGAATGATGACAAAAAAAATGGAATGAAACCCAAAAATCATGGAAAACATGACTTAAGTATGCATCAAATCATTTTTCCAAATTTCACCAAGGAGCGCACCCTCACCCCAAGGGAACTTCCATAACCTTATTCATCCATTCACTTTTGGACTCAGAATAGAAAACCAAGGTATGACTTAGGCTTATACATGCCATTTTTTAAAATTTTGGTTATGTCCATAAAGTCACTTTTGGAATATAATATTATTGACATGGCTTATAAACCATGTCATAATTCACACCCTCACCTTTCTTATAGTGGAGTCATATCCCCCCATACTCTTTTCATCTAGCGTTTTGCAACCATGTTGTATTTTCTTATGATGTAGGTGTGATTACATATTTTCATAGCTAAGCTCACTACCATTGTAACATAAAATCTCTTTGGCCTTAATCTCACTAGCATTCTAGCTTCAATACATAGGCAACACAAACCCTAAAAACAAAACAAATTATTCACATATATATACATGGGCACGTAGGGTCAACAAAACCTAGCTCACCAACCTAATAAAAGTATCTACAAGTATATGCAAGGGGTCATATTGAGGGTGTTACATCCACAAACTAATTCTATTTCTTCCAGCATACCATCTTGCAGGTCCACCTAAACTTAATTCCATGCACATCTTCTATCATTTATGAGTCCCAATTTGGCTGTAACTTATCCATACTTATGCACGAACGCAATAGAATGCATATATAAACATAATAAAAGAAGTAAAATAGAGATAAAACTTATTCTATTAATATCAAAGGACTGGAATATGATTAGATACAAAATGGAAATAAACTAGCTCGGGTGATGGTAACTTATCTCTGAGAAGAGATGTGGCAACTACATGCCTCTGAACTATGTTACAATGAGGCTCGGTGGCCTTTTTATCATTGAGAAACAATGAGAAACCCTAAACATCCAAAAACCTAACCCTAGGAGATGAAGCGCCGAAAGCTTGTGGGCCACGTTGGGGTAAGTTGGAATGTTAACTTCCCAGGGTCGTAACTTTGGCCTACAATCTCTGTTTGGCTATCATAATACCTTGTTTGGAAGTCCCCAAAGAGTAGACTAAAAGCAAAATATCCATTTTTCCTAAAAAGGTATTTTCGCCCCTCAAAACAGCTCCAAAAGTTGAGGACCCAAAAAATGGCCAAAAATAGTAAGTTGTGCTACATTTAAAGAATCTAAAAAGAAACAATGGTGGCGGTCCAAGTGGAATAGGCGGGTAGCCACCAATATCCACCTGGATCAACAACTCCATAAATGTTTCAATATTATTTCCTATTGAACTCAATATTTATTTTCACCAAGAAACTATAGGGAGCCCCAACAAAATCTTCCATATTTTTTGTGTGGAAAATAGATTCCCTTGACGAGTAAAAGTATATGCTTCATCTTTTTACCACAAGGCCTAATGGCCCCAAAATTTGAATTTTACCTTAAAGGTTATCTGCACCTAAGTCTGAATGTAGAAGAAAAGACACCCATCCTCTAGGTAAAACATGTACCACTAAAGCATATCCATTAAAGAAACCCAGTTATCCTCAATCCATATTTTAAGGGATTCTAGCCAGAAAATCTTACCATTACCATAGAAACACTCCATTATAACCTATGGAAGTCTACCACAGGATCAATGTGATTATGGAAAAAAATTTCTGGTCAGGGAATGATCTGAAGGGCAAGATCCATCTGGTTAGGTGGAGGAAAATCACCAAATCGATTGCAGAAGGGGGATGGGGCATATTGAGCACGCACAATTTTAACTGTGCACTCATCATTAAAATATTCTGGAGGGCCATAAATGACAATGATGTTTGGGGAAAAATAGTTAGGGATAGATATATGAAGGGTAAATTTATATCGACATGGTCAAGGTTGAGGGCAATAAGCACTCTAGGAGCATCATACATATGGAGAACCATGTGGAAGAATCGACAGTTGTTGTTGGGATTTTAGAGATGGTCTATTGGGGATGGTTGGAGGGCATAGATTAGGTTGGATGCATTATTGGGGTTTGAAGGAAATCATAGTTTTTCGATTGTTCTCATCAACACACTACACTATAAGGGTATCTCCAATTTTTCTCATATTACATACAGGAACAGGTAATTTGATGTTCATTCGTCTTGGGTAAACGCTACAAACATTCGATTGACAAGTATATTGGCCATGGAATGGGAAGCCTTCATTTCTAATCTGAATGGTTAAGGTATATACATTGGGGAAAGAGTAGATAGGTTACAGTGGGATGGTATACCAAAGGAAAAAAGCTTAAAAGTCAATAAGATATACAAGCATCTACCGACGACTGAATGTAATTTTTGTTATAAAACTTGGTGCTCAACAGTGTGGGGATGGGGGGTACCTATGAAGCTTCTTTGTTTTGGATGGTTGGCCATTCACCATAAAATTATTACATGGGATAATTTCCAGAGTAGAGGTTATGAAATCCCGTGTATATGCTCGATGTGTAGGTTAGAAGAAGAGAAGACAAATCACCTATTCATCCGATGTAACTTTGCTAAGGATGTATGGAAAGGGGCGGTGACCATCCGTAAGCTTAGAAGAATGAATACACAATCAACAATGGAGCATTGGTTTAAAAAATGGTTCAATGCCTTGCTTGAATTTTTAACCCTCCCATTCTATGTTATATGGGCCATATGGCGTAGTTGAAATATGTGGTTGTTTGAAGGAAAGAGTCCAGAGGTCTGGGAGATGATCATGGAGTCTATTTTTTATTTTTCGAAGATTGGTCCCAAGAATTTAGTGACAAAAATCAGGAAGGATGGAATCAAGAACAATTTGGGTACTTTCCATAGTGTTTATTTTGAAGGGGCCAGTGGACGATGAAGATGTGGGTGCGAGGCAGTCATATTTCTGGAGCTAGGGCGATACTATCACTTCTAGTGGTAGGGAGGATTGGGGACTAATAATAGAGCATAAATTATCGCACTATGGGGTGGCCTCATATTTTCAAAATGGTTTGGACTCTGAAATATTAGTGTTTTCGGGGATACAAAAAGTATAATTGATTGGGTTAAGGATTTTACTGTCTTTAGCCCACATATCTTATCCAACTAGATGAGGCGAATAAGAACCTTGGTCTCCTCCTTTCTACACATTTCATATACACACATCTATAGAAAGTAGAACCATATAGTTGACCTAATTTCAAAGAGGGTAATTGACTCAAGATCAGGTAAGTATCATTTTTCAGCATTTGCATAGGGCAGAGTCATGATGCAGGGAGTATCAACATCAACTAGAATTTTTCTAGAGGGTAGAGTAATATGACTATCAGAAAGATAGAAGAAAAGGATAGTCATAGGTAGTAGTTAATTTTTTGAGGATGTACTGATAAAATCAATTTAGACAACATATGGAATATAACTTTTAGTGTTTAGTATGGGATATAGTTACAATTTTTAGAACAAGGGAAATAGACAAATTCAGGGATAGTATACCAAAGAGAAAAAGAATGGAAAATATCAGAAAATGTACTCTTTTTTGTTTTAAATGAAAACATAATGTTTTTTTTTTCGTGTTGAAAAAAAACAAACACTCCACTATAGTCTTTCCCAAGATGTCTAATACCTCCTCAATCCACACATCCAACCCTAACACCATTTTCACCTTTGTTTTTTTGGCACGAATGGAATTTTCCTCCATTTCTTGGATTTCACTCTTTGAATTACCACCTAGGAGAACTTCTTCCTATTCTACTATGAAGGATTTAGATATTCAATTTCCTAGAGAAGTGGTGAAAGAAATTCAAATCTGAAAAATAATGTATGTACTACATGGGATATTTGGATATTTGTCTCAGTATAAAACAAAGAGCTCACCACCTCAATATTTTTCCTAGAGTTAATAGGGTTATTAACATTCTCATGTAGATTAGATATGAGATTGGCAAGTGTCCCTCAAGAGTGAAATTTTTGGAGTCATAATTTGACTGTGGTCAGAATATTTGGACATGATAAGGGCTATGTGCCCCATAGTCCACAATGTCTTATTCCATGATGGCTAGCTTCCCAAAAATACTTTCACAATAAAATTATTGGAAAAATACGAATATGAGAACCATGGGAGATAAAAATTTGATGGTTTTTGGAGTTGTTGTGAGTACTCCATCTGGGTTCCTGCTGGATTCTTGCCTTATTTTGGCTTGCATAACACAATGTTTTTTCATATTAAACATTCAAAAAATTAGAATGTTTGCAGGTATCTCTGATTTACACATACCCATCTCAAATTTTTCATGGATGTTCTCAACTTTTTTTTTCCAAAATGTGTGTTGGAATACCTTTCATACCATATACTATAGGTTACCACTGCCATGTAAATCAAATTAAGTTGAAATTTCAATCATGGTTTCATTTTTTAGTTTTCACTTCCCTAGCAAATTTTGTTAATGAATTTAGTTAATGATGAACAAGAAATAATCAGATGAAAATCTCTCTTTTCTTGTTCTTAAATTACCTTCCTAGATAATTTAAAGGAAATACAGATAGGTATATTGGTGGCATTCATACCCATATCTAATTTTTCATGGATATTCTCATTTTTTTTCCCAAATGTGTTTTTCAATACCTTTCTTACCAGATACTACAGGTTACCACTGCCATGTAAATCAAATTATGTTGAAATTTCAATCATGGTTTCATTTTTTAATTTTCACTTCCCTAGTAAACTTTGCTAATGAATTCAGTTAATGATGAACAAGAAATAATCATATGAAACTCTCTATTTTCCTGTTCTTAAATTACCTTCCAAGGTAATTTAAAGGAAATACTGACAGGTATTCTGGCGGCATTCAGTTTGTCATATTTATTCAGAATTTGCAGATGATTTATAATTTATTATATATGGATGACTGATGCATAATTTATTAAATAAGAGACATTTTGAGTTTGCACGATATTGTTTAATTTTTTATGCATTTCTTACTCAGCACTGCCATAAAATTTGTCTAACAAGATGAATTGCTTCTCTTCACTAGACATGTTACAAAAGAGTTTTCAAGGTGCCTTAAGGGAACATGGGATCTTGCCAACATTCTAAGATGTTCGAGAATGGGTTCAACTTTCCGAAGAAGAATCATACAGAGAAGAGAAATATGGATCATCAATTGCATTTTTCTAATCTCAATATCCTAAGGTGTGCTCTTTTGTTATTGGTTCTGTACTTAGATAGTTACAATTTTCCAGCACAACTGAATTGGTAAGTAGCTCTGGTTGATACTATATGTGTTTCATATTTATTATATTTTATGGCATGAATTGTATTGTAATTTCATTTTGTTGTATTGTATTCTTTACTGACAATTATGTCATTGTAGATCTTCCCTCTTCCCTTTGGGCATTGATAATCAACATCTATTGATGTCTTCCCCATAGCCACATAATCTTCCAATGACATTTTTCAATGCCACCAATCGAGAGGAAAATTTTCAACCCTTTAGCTTATTAAATGGAAATAAACTTGAAGTATTTCTAGGATTAATGTTCAAGGCATTGGGAATAACCGAGATACAAGAAAAAATGTTGATCAGCATCCTCCATTACTTCAAGTATTTCAATCTAATGTAGAAGAATTTATTAAATGATAGACAATTTGAGTTTGCAGCATACTGTTTAATTTGTTTTGCATTGCTATTATTAGCACTTCCATAACATTTTTCTAACATGATGAATTGATTCTCTTCACTATACATGTTACAGAAGAGCGTTCAAGGTGCCTTAAGGAACATGTGATCTTGCCAGCATTCTAAGTTTTTCTAGGATGGGTTGAACTCTCCGAAGAAGAATCATATAGAGAAGATAAGTATGGTTTCTTAATTTCATTTTTTTAATCTCAATATCCTAAGGTGCACTCTTTTATTATTGGTTATGTACTTAAATAGTTGCACTACAATTTTTCCAACACAGTTGAATTGGTAAGTGGCCCTAGTTGATACTAACTGTGCTTCATATTTATTATCTTTTATGGCATGAATTTTCTTGTAATTTTATTTTATTATATTGCATTCTTTACACAAAATTTCCTCATTGTAGCTCTTCCCTCTTCCATTTGGGCATTGATAATCAATATATATTGATGTTTGTCCCATAGCCCCATAATATTCCAACGACATTTTTCAATGCCACCAATCGAGAGGAAAATTTTCCACCGTTCAGCTTCTTAAATTGAAATCAACTGGAAGTATTCCTGGGATTAATGTTCATGGCATTGGGAATAACCAAGATAAAGGAAAAAAATGTTCATCAAAAACCTCCATTACTTCAAAACTTTTGATAAATTTTTTGAAAGGGCAACAATGCTTGTCTGTGGATATATATCAAAGTGTTTAGTTTAGATGCAGGTTTTCTGAAAGTAGTTTAACTTTCAAAATTCTACTGTTATTCTCATGGTTAGGGTTATGAATTACAATTTCGCATTGCATCAAATAAGTAAAAGTTCAGCTTGTTGTGTATTTTCCTTTACTGAATCTACAATATACATACTTCACTGGCATAAATTATACTATGAATGAAGTTCTAACATTACATATCGGATCTATCTAATACAATTAATTCAATTCTCAGATTCTTTAAATACACTTTTAATAACTTGTGAAAGCACAAGTTGAATATTTCTTGAGAATAAAATGTTTTAAAAACAACTCTGAAAAGTGAATTGCTTAATTTCGTTTAATTTTCATACATAATGGTGTAATGTGTCAATATATTTTATTATTGAAACCTTATATTTATTACAAATTCATAAATTAAATATCCAATATTTATAAATCATTATTTAAAAAAAAAAATTGATTTATTGTTATTTTTAAATTTATCCCAAAAAACTGAGCTATTTTAACATGGTTAACCTGAAAAAATAAAAATACAAATAGTACATAATTCTCAAAAGTTATTGAATATGGAGTGGATATTGTGAAAAATTTATAAATCATCATCATCGTTATTATTTTAAATTTATCCTAAAAAAGTGGGATATTTTGACATGGTCAACATGAAAAAGGTGCATAATTCTCAAAAGTTATTGAATATGCAGTGGATATTGTGAAAATTTTATAAATCATCATCATTGTTGTTATTTTAAATTTATCCTAAAAAGTTGAGCTATTTTAACATGGTCAACATGAAAAAATAAAAAGGTACATAACTCCCAAAATTTATTGAATATGCAGAGTGGATATTGTGAAAATCTAACAAATAATATTGAAATCACTAGAATTAAGAAGATATAAGATTGGATAAATAAATAAATGTTTTGAATAAGAAAAATATTTGAAGATAGATTGGATGACAATTATATGAAATATGAATTCTTCTGCTCAGATGGTGAATCTGGCTTCACCATGGCGCTCCCTTGGAAATTCTGAGAAAATGACTATAAACTTGATAGCATTCTAACACTGTAAAAATTTACCTCCCAAGGAATCTTTTTCGCATCAATTTATTCTTCTGCTTGCTATGGTTCCACTCCTATGACTGGGAATAGTTCCACAAGTCCACTCTCCATCCAGTGCTTTATTTTCTGGTTTTGTTTAGCCTCCCTATCGACTGGCACAATGTGAGTTTAAATACAAATGTTTCGGCGAAGTTATCAAATCCGAGCCATTAGCTCATTGGAAAAGTCAGATGTTGGTTACCCTAGGACAGGGGATAAAATCCTGCCCCTCCATACTTGGCGTGTGTTTACTATTTTATGGCACATTGAGCATGCAGCGATTATGACTTAAACGTTAGCGGAAGTAAGGCTGCCGTGTTGGGTCGATGGGTGGTTTGATCGGTGTTCAACACCGTTAACGGTTTTGTGGCGGAAACTGTTTGTCGGACCGCTGCGTGGCCGGGGCCTACAGACCCATCAGCCGTGGGTTCGACTCCCATCAGTCTTGTTTTCTTATATATATATTTATTATGCGTCGTCGTGCTTTTGTTATATAGTTTGTTAAGCGGGGTTCGCTCCACACGACCTCGACCCAACCGTGGCCTTGCAATATAACAAATCCAGTGGTGGTGGGGTTTTACCATCTAACACCATATATTTTATAATATATATGGTATGCAGACCGTTGGGGGGTGGTGGGGGTGGCAACCCGCCCCCCCACAAATATATGTTTTTTTATATATATATAACAAACCACACATTTTTTATTTTTTCGAAATTAAGGGTTAATAGACAAATTAACCATTCGAAAATTTCTCCTATTCGGTGACCAGGTTCCATGCATCGGGTCGGGTTCCAATACTTGGTGGAAGAAAGATTTATTCCCCCAATTTTAGAATTTGTTGGAATGATTTTGGGTGCAATGGCTGATACACTGACTCAGGAGCCAGTACTCGATGGTACTCATACAGGGAAAACTAGAAGTGTAAAGGTCAGCACTAATATACAAGAACCTGTGTCGACTAGAGATCGGGTCAAAGAAATAATGGCTGATGCCACCCATCCGGGGTCACTGAAAGAAAATAATCATGCTAAAACTGACCCGCAAGGGTCAAAAAAAATTCTTGGACAATTAGGAGATGGCTTTGTGGCATAACATATGCAAGGGTAGGATGTCGAGGATGCTACACAATCGATCGCAATAATTCCTAAGCCATAAAAGGGAAATGAAGAGGTCACTTCCCAAATGGAGGAACAAATCAAAGAAGTCAGGGTAAAGGAGGATCTGGTTGACATGTTTGTTGACAATAATCCACCAAATCCCACACCAGCTACAGGACCAACAAAAGAAGTTGTTTTCAAACATGACATCATAGAACAATGTGCAAAAAGGAGACCCCCTCCTAAATAAAGTTTCCAACTCCAATTTAATGAAGCCATGCTATTAAAGATAGAAAATCCTAAATTGAGAAAGAAGGTACTACACTTATAGAAGAATCAAGGAGATACAGGAAAAACGCTGCAAAATCCAAGGCCGAGGCCAGCTCGTCGGCAGTTCAGACAGAGGATATACCTACAACTTCTACCGCTACACAAATCGAGCCTATTGAGTATTTATTTGAAGCCATAGAATTATTTTTAGCCACCGAAATTCAAAAATGGCATGCTATTGTGTCTTGTATCCAAAAGGGAACAATCACTTTGAAGGCCCACCAGGAAGAAGTAAAAATGATCACAAATAGGCTGCACAGACCATCACTGGTTATATAGACCAGATGGACAGAGAGAAGCAAAATCGGGAGAAACAACGGAAGAAGATCGAGAACTTGGAGGAGTAGGTGCGAATAATGAAGGTCGATAAAGAAGAAATGTTCACCTTCGCACAAAAATTAATGGCTTGCTGACCCCCTTCTCATAGCTATGCTCTGTTTCTTCTTAATCAATATCTTTTCTTCTGTCTGGAAAGCATTCTTCATGAGGTAAGTCACGAGATAGAAGACCCTATACAATTTTTGCGCATCTTAAGAATTCATGATGTCTTGAATCAACACTTTATGTGTGAACTATATATGCACGATTACTTCCTGAGTAATGATAAGACATTCAATCTAGTCCTGTTTGTGGGAGATGTTCAATTGAGAGCCTTTACTTTCTAGGCAATCAATCAGGTTAAATGGAAGAAAGCCTTTGACACATTTGAATAAAATCAAGCCACAAAGCCACTTGTCCTACGAAGGGAAAATGGTCAGTCTGTAAATATTTATAATAAGCATGCCACCTTTTTAAAGCTTGAGGGATGTAAAGCACATATGTTGGAAACACATAAATGGTGCACTAATTTGTATACAAAATAGGTGGAAATTGTCAAGATGAGACTCGAGACATCTGCCAGAAAATATGGATGTTTTCGTCGTCAGCTGTTAGAATCCAGGAACCTTTTGGGGCCCCTAACTTTTCACAGGAATTAGAAAGGCCACTATGTTATGTTGCATGTATACACACCTATGGGGTACGGTGGATGGGTTTGAGGTTCCAGTTTCCCATGATCTGGCTGCTAGCGGATCAATACACTCCAACCTGTAATGTGAACAATGATTGGTGGAATGAATTCCTTATGATAGATGGGTAAAAACCTCTAGGAACATAAATGGATTGGAAATATGATCTTGCTCAGCTTCACATTGATCACAACCGCTCTAACCTAGAATTTCGTAGGCAATGAGCTGCATGAGGACATGCAATAAGACTAGTTGGTGGGAGATGTTTGGACCTAAACTTGCACATATTTTCCTACCCTTTTATGCTATTTCCCTTCTTCATTTGTATCATTAACATTCAATTTATGTCCTCAAGTGCACATATATACCCCTTGTCATGTTTTTATGGATTATTTAGTCAATGAAGCATATTCATGGGGATTATTACCAAAGCGTGTTGCTAATTTTGTTATTCTTGCAGATTTAGAGGTCGGATGACCAAGTTTGCAATTCCAGGGAAAGCCATCGAGTTGGAAATGCTATCTTGGGATAGCGTTGCAACGGTGGAACAACTTCATATGTATTCCTCTACTATATTTTTCATTCATTTTTGTCTATCATAACCACTATTTAAATGTAGGCAACAACTGCCGTAATTTCATGAACTATTATTGTAATCATTTGTATAAGAGAGGTTACAGAGTTGTGGAGCTGGTTTTAGCTGAGGAGAGAATTTAGAATCTGTAACAGTACTTTTGTTCAAGTTAGTGCAATTCATCTTTTTGATCTTTTCATGAGTTTGTGATTATATCAAAACCCTGATCAGGGAGTTGGGCCCGCTCTCCTTACCAGTTGTTGTCTAGTTAATCTATGTGATTAGTTTCCTTTACTACATCATGTCTTTCTTTTATTCACTATGACAATTTAATGCGATTAATGTGAATCTTAATGTTGTGAATTTAGACGTTATTTTACAATTGATTGCTATTGTCATTTCATTGTTGTTACAATGTTTTTTTTGTTTTACATAGTTTATTGAATTCGTGATTGATACAGAATATTGTAATTATCATCTTCATATATTTTGCATGTTAGCCTTGCAATAACCAAACACATCTCGGATTGATAATTAATGTGGGAAAGGGTTGAATAATATCATTCACACTTGGACACCAATACCTCGCTCTATCTAAAACTTAGACAAAGTAAGCCAAAAATATTACAAGCAAAGAAAGGTCTCAATTGTCTTCTTTCCATATCCCTTTATATTGTGACAAATAGTAATCATGAACCATGCATAATTGAAAGAGACTAGTGTAAAGGTGAAAATACAATTCTTGAAAGAATGACAACTTTTTGAAACCCAAGATCCAAAGATTAATCAGTGCTTAGCTAATTTTGTTATCATTGATAAAGATAAGGTAGCATGTAAACAATCAATGAGCACTCCCATCCCTACAAAAATATTGATTTCTACCAAACACTAGGTATGTACTTCAAATATCATGGAAAATTTGAGTAAATATGATTGGCATGATGAACACTACATATATTAGAACTTCCTTGGGGATTGAGGCCTTGTTTTCTTGTAACCACGGTCTATAATTTTTCAAAGGTATGACAACCAAATTTTAAATGAGGCTACATTTCCACCCCTGGACAATGTTTATTCACCCAAAGGGATCCTTTTTTTCAAATAGAAAGTCACTAAGGAAAATAAAAACCCATGACTTGGCACTCATGATAAAAAACCAATGACACAAAGACTTGTAGGTGAGTCAGACCACGCATATGCATAATTCCCATCAAAGGTATTGACAAATATTTTCAAGAAGAGTTGTCATCATTGGAAACCAAGCAAACTTAGGTTGTATCATTGTTTATATTTGAAAGGGGATCAATACTAAATATTGTAACCAAATTAATCTAGATGATCTATATTGACAAACATTAAATCCTCTTTTCAATCAAATCAAATCAAATCAAATAATTATCTAAAATCACATTACATTGTAATACACAAAAAAAAACCAAGAGAGCAGTCCATGTCACCACATTCCATTTGGAGATTTCATCAAACGTGTTGCATGAAAAATATATACAACCACATTGGGCATATATACCAACAAGATTAATTTGCATAAAAAAATCATAATAAAACCTTTTCTAATTATCTCTTCATGGACCTCCACATTGTGTTTGATATTTTCCATGCTAACGCAAACTGGAAAAATGGTATTAAAAGTGGAATGATTGTGCTTAATTCCTCTTTTATTAATTTGATAAATTAGTTCTAAGGCATCCTTCCCAACGCCATTTTTGTCCCAAGCTATAATATGCACATTATATGAAAACACATGTCTCATAGGAATATAATTGAAAACTATACAAGAACCTATCATACTTCCACATCTTGAATACATTTGACAAACATGTTCTATAGATATCTCCCATCCATGGCTTGTGGAATATGCAATTCCTCTTTCATTCAACCATATTTACATGAAGTTTTCAATTCCTCTACATAACTTTTGGATTTCACTAAGGATTTTGTTGAGGCAATGATAATGCAGGTTTTCATATTAAGTTTTCTTGCTGATGGTGAAGCATATTCCTGCATTTGTAAAAATGGCCTCTCAAGGTCTCCACTCTCTATCCATTTTTTGCATGCCTAGTAATCATAACTTCCCAAACCACCATATCCAATTGGAAAAAAAATTCAAACACTTGCAAAGCCTGCCCTAACTCATTGTAATAGCCCTTAAGCTGACACAAGAGGAAAGAGTACCAAAAACTATAATCAAGTATGGTTTCACTCAAACTATATTTTATAAACAAATGCAATACTTTATTACTTTCACCATTGTGAATATAACTTTGTAAGGCCAAAATTTTAAGAAATAACATTCCTTTGAAGGATTTTCCATGGAGAATTTTGAGGCCTCATTGATAAGCCCATTTTTTACAAGTCTTGGAATTTGTATGTTCCAAGGAGCATTACGGGAATTTTGAGGTTTAAAATGGGCCTCCTAAGGAAAATGTACAATCAAACTTCACTTTATGAGAACCAATCACCTTTTAGGGGATGACATCGTCCTCAATGGTTGAGGTGGCATTGCTTGAGTTAAAGGTACTTACCTGTCACATTTTCAATGGTGGATAAAAACTCATGGTTAACCATGGTAGTGCTCTAAGTACTTTTTAAATCATAAAGTACAATACTCATAATAAAAGTCATTTCATACTTTTTGAATAAAATACTATTATTGTCTTTTCATATTTTTTTGAAAGAAACTGTAGGTTTTAACCTTGAACAGAAATTATCTACACACGAATCTTATAACAGAAAATAAACAATAGCGAGAGCATAAAACATAAAACAGATAAACACAGAGATTTTCCCCTGGATCCCAAATCGGGACGACTAGCTTGATTTTTCATTATATTCCTTTTAGTGTTACAACACATATATATACATGCCGAAGCATACATAAACCATAATCCATTAACCCTGGATTAGATCATAACCGTAGTTCCCTCGACCAAATCTACAGAATACCAGGGCCGAAAACCATCGTACTCCAAAACCATGTGCAAAACCATGCACAAAACCATGGGCGCAGACTGCCCATCGGAAATTAAGGACCAAAAAATTTTCGCCAAGGCGCTGTCTCGGACCCTGAGCTTCCTCTTTGCCCGATCTCTCTTAATTTCCATGCCCAAAATATAGTTTGCAGCACCAAGATCCTTCATGTCGAATTTGGAGAACAATTGGGTCTTCAAAACTTGGATAATTTCTTTGTCATTTCCAATCAACAACATATCATCCACATACAAGACCGAATAAATAACATGGTCAACAATTAATTTAAAATAAACACAGTGATCCTCCTCGCTTCTGGTGAAGCCAAGTCCCCGTATATAGGTATCAAATTTCTGATACCACATACTTGGTGACTGTTTTAACCCATACAAAGACTTCTTCAACCTGCATACCAGTTCTTTCTTACCCTTCACCATGAAGCCTTCAGGTTGGTTCATGTAGATCTCCTCTTCTAGATATCCGTGAAGAAATGTTGTCTTCACATCCATCTATTCTATCTCAAAATCAAATGCAGCAGCAACAGATAAAAGTAATCTAATAGAGGTAACTTTGGCAACAGAAGAAAAAATATCACCAAAATCAATTCCCAGCACCTGGGAATAACCTTTTGCTACCAACCAAGCTTTGTATTTCTCCACCTTGCCTTCTACATTCATCTTCTTCTTAAACACCCATTTGCTCCCGATGGGCTTCCTTCCAGCCGACAACTCCACCAGATCCCATGCAACGTTTTTGTGCAAGGATGCCATTTCATCAATCATGGCCTCCTTCCAGAGTTTTCCATCCTCTGAATCTACTGCCTCCCTGACAGTTCTAGGATCATCATCAGTTTAGTTAAGGAAAAAACTGAAAAAAAAGCAGATGGGCTATACCTTTCTGGTTTCCTTCTTTCCCGAACTGATCTTCTAATAGCTGGAGTTTGTGGCTCTTCATCTTTTGAGTCTTCTTCTGTTGTAGAGTATGATTCATCCTCCTTTAGCTCAAACTCTATCTTTTCGGGTTCCTTTGGTAGGACTTCATGTTTAACAACATCTTTCACTTCTCTAAACACCACATCTCAGTTGTACACAACCTTCCTTGTTTTTGGGTTCCAAATCTTGTAACCCTTTAAACCATCCTTATACCCAATAAAGATGCACCTTTTAGATTTATTATCCAACTTGGTCCTTTTCTACTTTGGAACATGTACATATGCATCACATCCAAATACACTTAGATGTGAAAGAGAGGGTTTCTTACCAATCCATACCTCATGTGGAGTCTTATCCTCCAACACTAATGAAGGTGATCTGTTAACAAGATAGCATGCAGTCTCCACTACTTCTGCCCAGAATTCTTGTCCTAACCCGGTACCACTTAGCATGCTTCTTGCCTTTTCCATCAGTGTTCTGTTCATTCTTTCTGTAACTCCGTTTTGCTGAGGTGTGTATGGAGTAGTCTTCTGCCGTGCTATACCACACTTCTTACAAAACTCTTCAAATTCCTTCTCGCAGAACTCCCCACCATTATCTATCCTCAGTGCCTTTATCTTCTTCTCTGTCTGGTTTTCCACCAGAGCCTTAAATTCTTTAAATATGTCAAAACCTTCAGATTTCTTCCTCAAGAAATATATCCATGTATTCCTTGAGAAGTCACTTATGAATGAAACATAGTACACAGAATTTCCCAGTGATGGAATTGACACAGGTCCAAACACATCACTGTACAAAATTTCTAATATCGTGTTCGCCCTCTTAGCACCAGAAGGAAAACTCACCCGATTCTGCTTCCCATATACACAATGTTCACAGAAATCGAAATCCAGAGAGAAATTAGACATACCTTCTACCATACCATTTCTATGCAATACCCAAAGGTCCTTCTCTCTAATATGTCCAAGCCGTTGATGCCATAGCATGGTCTTTTCTCCAGAGACAGCTAGGCTTTCCGCTCCACTTTCAGGAACCACAGAACTGTTACACCCATCAATAAAAGTGATACCTTGTAGCTTGTACAGATTTCCAGTCCAAACTCCCCGCATTAATACCAGTGCTCCCCGAACCATCTTGCAGGTATCTTTCTCGAAGACTGTTTTTACACCTGCATCATCCATCTTGCTTACAAAAATCAGATTTCTGGCCAATGCAGGAATATGCAGAACACCAGGAAGTGTTCTAATCCTTCCACCTTGCAGCTTCATCTTGACCTTTCCACGTTCGACGATTCTGGCCTTCCTATAATCCCCTAGGAAGACATCACTACCATCATATTTCTCATATTCGCAGAACGACTCCCTATGGGGAGTGAAGTGAAAGGATGCACCTGAGTCAATCAACCATGACTCATGATCTACATGTGTATTTGAAGAAGAAGCCAAATACACATCCCCACCTTCATCCGAGGTGGTTTTTGCCTCTGCGGAAGGAGCATCATCAGATCCCTTTCCTTTCTCAGGAGCTTTAGATCTGCATTCCTTTTTGTAGTGTCCTTCCTTTCCGCATTTCCAGCACACCTTTACAAACTTTCCAGGAGATTTAGATCTCATAAAACTTATTCTTGTTTTGTTCTAGGACCTTTCTCATCTGGAATAAGACATATCCATTACGAACCTCCATATTTCTGTATTCTACATTTCATAAAATGTCACTGAGCAGGACAATGTCATCAAAATTCAGGCTGTTGTATGTTACTGCTATTGCAATTCCGATTTAAAAATACAATTCTGGTAGAGAACACAACAAACTGATGCACTTATCTTCATCTGAGATTTTAATATCAACAAATGACAACTGACTTACCACAGTATTGAAGGCGTTCAGATGCTCTGTCACCGAATCTCCATCCTTCATCCTCAGGTTATATAGATTTTTCCTCAGGAACAATTTATTCACCAGAGACTTAGATTGGTACAAATTCCCTAGCTTGTCCCACAAGGTCTGCACCGTAGCTTCCCCAGATACATTCAAAAATACTGAATCTAAGACACACAATCATATTATTCTCTTAGCCTTCTGATCTAGCTTCTTCCAGTCTTCATCTGACATTGTTGTTGGTTTAGTACCTGGATCTACCACGATCCACTAATCTTTATGCACCAGCAGATCCTCCATCTTGAGCTTCCACAACTCAAAACTCTGACCATTAAATTTCTCGATCTCTATCTTTTCGCCGCTCGCCATCTTCTTTAACTGCAAGAATCGATCCCGCAGATCTCCCACTGAACAGGGTCTACCACAGGCCCGAGCAAAAAACCCTCAGCAGCAAAGGCGTCCCCTTGAAGCTGAAACTGCTCTAATACCAAATGTAGGTTTTAACCCTAAACATAAATTATCTACACACGAATCTTATAACAGAAAATAAACAATTGCGAGAGCATAAAACATAAAACAGATAAACACAGAGATTTTCCCCTGGATCCCAAATCGGGATGACCAACTTGATTTTTCATTATATTCCTTTTAGTGTTACAACACATATATATACATGCCAAAGAATACATAAACCCTAATCCATTAACCATGGATTAGATCATAACCATGGTTCCCTTGACCAGATCTACAAAATACCAGGGGCCAAAAGCCATCGTACCCCAAAACCATGTGAAAAACCATGCACAAAACCATGGGTGCGGACCACCCACTGGAAATTAAGGACCAAAAAATTTTCGCCAGGCCGCTGTTCCAAACCTTGACAGGGGGGGCTACTGCCCCACATATGACCCCCCTGTTGCGCCCCGCGCGTGCTTAGTCATGGAAAGAATATAACACATACCCAACAGAAACAATTCATATCCCTATAGAATCTTCATGTCTTTACACACTTTTCATTAAATATTATAATTGTATATTTTCATATATTTATTTTAAATTATATATTCATCTAATTTTATTTAATATTACAATTTCAAATTAACTATATGTTAATATCTATACATATATATTATACATATGAAATCAAAATAAATAAAATGCAACGTTGTAATTTTAGGATAAATCAAATACATGAATAATATTACTATAAGATTGGTAGCAATACAAACATATTATAATTAAAGAAAAAAAGGGATATTAGTTGTGCATGATTTATGGTTTTTTTCAGTAAATTGACCTTCCAAATTCTGCTTAATTTCAAGTTATTGAATAATATGTAAAATTATGTTATTATAAAATTTTTAAACAAATCAACATGATAAGGATTATAAAAAAAATTATTATATTTTTCCAAAGTAGAAAATAATAAAATTGTATTATGTTAATTACAATAAGAATTTTATTAAAATATTTAAAGATTAAAAATTGAATATAATTTTTGATCCTACAAATTCTTTTATATTAAACTTGAAATTATAAAATAATATGCAAATTGTGTTGTGATGTTTATTATAAAAAATCAATAATATTGGTTTTTTACATATATAATTTGCATTTTTTTTTTTTTAATTTAAACCAACGAAATAAAATTTTAAATAGTTATTTATGTTATAAAATAACTTTAAAATGTATTGTGTATTTGGATACTTCATCTATGACTCATGCTAAAGTCTCATCATCAATATAGAAGTCATGCATCCCTTATTTAGGTTATTGAATTTTGTTTTCAATTTCTTTAATGTTCCACTTGATTAATAGTGAGATATTCATTTTGTATGGAATAGTAGCTTCTGTACACTACAATAAAAAAGGTCATTGGTGAGGCTCATGCCTATGACATACCTTTAAGGTTCGTCATAATTGTTGCATCTAGCGATGGTCCTTAAAAAAACATTGGCATAAGTGCATATAGTGACAGTCCTTTAATTTTTGTCACCAAAGCCATTTTTAGTGACACTTTTGGTGAGGGTTGTTAAAGGCCCATCACTAATTCTCTCTTTGGTGACACTTCTAGTGATGATCTTTTATTGGCCCTCACCAATGATCTTTTTGGTTACTTTTAGTGACAGTAAAAAAATGCTTGCCATCATTGATCATTCCAATGAGTTTTTGATGACACTATGTGATTGTTGCTATATTTTGTCAAAATATAATTAAGATCATTTTTATGAAGTCCTTTTCATTATGTGTCCAAGGCCATAGTGGTTAGAGTCAACCAAATTGTTAAGAAGTGATTAGTGTTTATCATTTCCCTCAAGCAATGAGAATATAATTTTCTTATGAGTCAACACATGATTCATCTCTGTTAGGTTTATTATCTAAAAAATCCCCTTTAAATTAAGTTCCGCTAGTGTGCATAGGAACCATTATCAAGCTCGGTCAATTCTATTAATGATAGATACCTAGCACTCCTCAACACTCCTGGAACACCTTCACATGCTTTAGAAAACACTAACATTCCTTGGCATCTCACATGTCTAGAACATGTTGCCATGAATAGGATACCCAAGCACATATTGACATGCCCTAGTAGAACATATCACTACCTTAACATCTGTTTTCATGCCCTGGAACACCTTGGCATGCATTGATATACATTAGTACTTGGAACACATTGGAACTTGGCGTGTATTGGAGCCTATTGTTAGTTTTCCTAGCATGCCCCTTTTGAAAAAAGGTGAAGTACCAACATATTAACCCTCTTATGTGTTTATTTCCTTGCATTTTAGCTTGGTTCTCCCTTTTTTTGCCTTGTCACTCCTTGAAACATGTTGGCACACCCTGGAACCTTGCACATCCTAGCATGCCTTAGCACTTGGCATGTCTTGGCACGCCTTGGAACTATTTGGCACATGTTAGCACACCCTGGAACTCTCTAACACATTGGCACTTCTTGACATGCCCTAGTATTCCCTAGCATGCCTTACCACTACCTAGCATACCTTGTTACTCCCTCCTTGGCATGCCTAGCATTTGTTGACACTCCCTGACACACCCTCATATTCAGTCATTTCCATCCACTTTGACCTAGTTTTCCCTTGTGTTTCCATAATAATTCCTAACACTCCTTAGTATGCATTGGCACTCTGGCATACCTTAACACTCTTCGACGTGCCCTGCCACTCCATAACATGTGTAACATTCTTGACACACCTTGGAACTTAGCACGTGTTGGCACTTGGCAAGTCTTAGCATTCTTGGAAAGCATTGAAAATGTTTTGGTAAGCTTTGACATGTGTTGGCATGGTTTAAGATCAAATTTGTTTGAGATCAATTATTGGAAAGGAGAGAAGTAATAGAGGAAGATTTGGCACTTAGAATGCACTAACACTTGACACTTGGCACGTATTGGCACCTACACTACTACAAAATGCCTTTAGGGGTGTTTTGTCTTATGACAGTCTTGTAAAAAACTCCTCTAAAAGCGGTTTTAGGGATTTAGGGGCAACTTTTGAAAACCCCCTAAAAGTCATGAAAATTTGAACCTTTTCGTGGGGGTTCTAATAACCACCTCCAAAATTGTTTTCTCGTGACCTTTGGAGGGGTGTTTTAAATTATTGCCCCGAAAAATAATTGCGATAATTAAACATTTGGAGGTGGTCATTTAACAATTGTCTCTAAAAGTTAATTTCTCATGAATTTTGAGGTGGGGGGGGGTGTCCAAAACTACCTCCAAAAGTTCAATTATTGTGACTTTTAATGAGGGTTGTTTGACAAACCCCCTTAAAAATCATGGTGATGTAAATTTTAGAGGCAGTTTTGGACAACCACCTTTCCCCCAAAAAATTCATTAGAATTAAAATTTTAGAGGTGATTGTTAAATGAACACCTCAAAATGTTAAATTCTCATGAACTTTGGCGGAGGGAGATCTTTTGGTGTGTTGAATAGGGCAAGGGGACATAAGCATATGATGGATGGGTGGAAGTGAAAGGTTTAAGCATGGTTTACTAAGATCTATAATCTAGCATTAGGGAATAAGAATGGGCTTTATGTCCTCATGGAATAGGGGCTAGGGGGCCTAGAGGGAAGGATGTTGGAAAGTGTAACTAGGATTGGTCTTCATATTGACTATATAATTATGTATAATGAAGAAGATAAAGATAATAAATTATATATTTTTGGTATGCTTGCTTCATGGGTTTCATGAGAAATTTTTTATTATAGGTCAAAATAATTCTTCTTGATGTCTTTTAGGGATTTTTCATCTTGTCATAAATGTACTAATTAAGAGTCATGATTATGATGAGTCAAGTCACACTTGTATGCCTCAATACCTTGTCACATAATCCTTGAATTCATGGCTCAGTAAGTGGCTTAAGATCAACGTTGAAGTAAGCTCCCAAGTCAACCTATGTACAGTGAAATAGTCAGCCTCCATACCCCGACACAAGTTGGCTCAGAAGTAGGCTTTCATGTCTGCTCAAAAGGAGGATATGTCATGTATATATAAGGATGGTCTGCAGTTCATTTGATACTATAAGTTCTGAAAAATCATAGGAATAAGTGTGAGATTAAATTATGAGATGATTACCGTTATACATGTATGAAATGAGTGTGAAGTAAGAAGTTGTGTTCAAGCTCGAAGTGCGAAGAAGGGGCTGCATACAAGTGCCAAAAAGGGACCGTGTTACAATGCAGAAATATGACTATGTCAAGTGCAAGGACAAGCCCGTGGGGACAAAATTGTGTTGACTATGTCAAGTGCAAGGACAAGCCTATGGTGACAAAACTTTGTTTAAAGTATGAAGTGCATCAAGTATGCTCAACAAAGAGAGGGTATCATTATAGTATGGAAATGATTGTTCATCAAAAGAAGACTTGGGTATAATTTGAAGATCAACCAGAAAGGTTGAATAAATGTGCAAGGTGTGCACATTCTTGTTCACAACAAGGTGCCCATATCTCAGAAAGGTTCATATATAGTCAAATAAGGAAAATTCAACGAGATATCAATCTCTCTGGTTTGGTGCAGTAAGGTGTAGGACAATGCAAAAAAGAAGGATCAATTCAAATATTCAATGAAGAAGCAGTGACAAAGTCTTGGAGGCATATAATGGTTAAGGGTCTGTGTCATGGTCATGGTACTTGTCATCTGAAAGTCTATAAGAATAATTTTTTGTGGTTTTTCCTCTCCAAGAGGGAGAGGTTTTGGCCCTGGCTCGAAGAACCTAAATTTGTGTCTCTTGTATTTTGGTAATTGACTTGATGAAAGACATAATAAGCTAAGAAGTAAGATCACACGTAATAATCAAGAAGATAATTTGAATTAAACCTAGCCCTACCTAATTCTCAACATGGTATCAGATCTAAGGTGTTGAAGACGAGGGCTACTTGACAAAGAGACATTCAAAGAAGCGAGAATCAAAGTCTACATTGAAAGGTCAATTCAATTTGCAAGGAATATTCTCAAGCTATTTCAAGAATACCTTCAATCTATTTCAAAGGATTCACTCATCAAGAAGATAATATTTGCCATCAAATATTTATATTGAAGACATTTTTGGAAGATACATCATCAAGTATCATTCAACATTATCCAACACATTTGAAGACATCATCATTCTGAAGACATCCTTTATCATCCAAGGTCACCAAGGTCACCTTAATTGGAGAAATCAATCTAAGAGGGAGTTCCTAACTTCATCATCATCAAGGAAGCTTCTATAAGGATGAAGTCAACCTATTCAAGTAAGTATATATGACCTCATATAAATCTGTCAAAATGACTTATTGCAAAGAAATCAACAAATTGGTTGGGTCATCAAGCTTTAGTGCATGGAAGAAGAGGATATATTTGAATCTAATCAAAGACGAAGTTATGGGCTACATCGAAGGATCTAAAATTCAACCTTCAAAATAATATGCTCCAGCTCATGCCAAATACATGAAAGGAGAAATTAGAGGCCGAAGGATTCTCATGGAATCCAGTAAGGGCTCACTCATACCCTATATATAAAAACTAGAAACTGCGAAAGAAATACATGAGAAACTTGTGGAGCTATTCTCTGTGAGTATTGCAGGAGAAACAATCTCTCTGAGACAAGAACTATACAAGATGAAATTATCAAGAGAGGAAGGAATCACTTCATATTTTATGAGGATTTTTGAAATTAGAGACCAACTGCATGAATTGGGAGAAGTAATGTCTAATAGTGAGATGACTACAGTGGTACTGAATGATCTACCGGAAGAATGGGGAAAATTCACTTCAAGCTTATATGGGAAGAAAGAAGCAACACCATTCCAGGATCTATGGTCTCTGTGTAAAATAGAGGAAACAAAATTGAAAGCTAAAGCTGATACATGATCAAGTGAAGGGAATCAAGCCTTTGCAACCATGTCTAGGAAGAATGGAAGATTTGGTAAATTTGGTGCTCAAAATAAAGAAGAAATATGGAAAAAATACAATGCTTTGGATGTAATGAAATTGGGCATTAAAAGGGATTTTCCTAAATCTAGGAAGGAAAAGAGGAAAAAGGAAGAAGCCCATGTCACAGATGAAAGGGAAGAACCCGATGCAAAGAAATCTAAGAAAGAAGAAGTGAAAGATCTCTATTATGATTGAGATCATCTTCCTATTTAAGTGATTCCTATTGGTTGAAAAATAGTATGATAGGAAACAACGTGTATTAATAGCATCATGATAGAAGCATGGAAGGAGCACTTGAAGAAGTAGCTCCTGGAAACCTCATTGATAACAACATTGATGAAAGGAAGTCATCAAGATCAAGGGTCATCATTCAATAATAAATATGGAAACATGTGCTAACATTTTTCTAATGGAGTCCTCTTTGGATTCATTGACTGGAAAGAAAGCAAAAGGTTTCACTGAGAATTATTATCTTGCGGAATTTGGGGATTAAAACATGATGACATATTGATGAAGCAGGTCAAGGGAATGAAGTTCTTCATTCAAGTGAAATTTATGCAGGATGACTCAAAAGGAAAAGGATGAGGTACATATATCTATATGCTAACACTGGATGTTGTGAAGTCATGTCATATGGTTGCAGGTAATGTAATTCTATCTTTGGAAGTATGATCAAAGGAAGAAGGATCTCTTCTAGTGCACAGGTTACCACTAACAGATGACATAAAACATATGTCCTCATATTGAATATGAGGTGGTTGTTTACAAACAAGGAACTAGATAATAGAATTTCCTGGGAATGAAGTGTTGATAGTTTGGTATGGTAATGATTAATTATATTCTCTACTTTGATAATTACTTGTGAGCTTACTCTTCTTACTTATTTCTTCTCTTTCATTAGCTTATTAGTTCTTTGATCAAGTCAATTATCAAAACACAAGAGACAAAAATTTAGGCTCTTCAAGATAGGGCCAAAACCTCTCCCTCTTGGAAAGGAAAACCCACAAGAAATTATTCTTATAGACTTTCAGATGACACGTACCATGACCATGACATAGACCCTTGACCCTTGTATGCCTCCAAGACCTTGTCACTACTTCTTCCTTGACTCAAGCTGATCCTTCTTTTCTGCACCATCCTACACCGTTCTGCACCTTTTTGCACTAGCCTTAGAGAGCTCGGTCTATAGTCTTCGGTTTCTCCTTTACCTTGGATCCTTCTTGGATTATTTTTATCTAACTTTATATCCAAGACAAAGGTACATACATTTGTACATATTCTTTACATGCAGCTCTAGACTGTACTCATAACATGCCTTCTTCACAATGTACAGATATCCTTTTCTCTTGTATTGTATACTTCGCTTTAGCAGCCCTTACCTTACTTCGCACTTCACTGTAACTCTGTCCCTCCTCCGCACCAAAGTATAATATTGAAATTTTGAATATATGACAATCCCTTTTATCCGAGATACCATCTAGTTGTTCTGTCCTTCTAGGCTTCAATCCACATTTCTGTTCTTCTCTTTTCATACTATATCTCAGTCCTGAAAACTCACACTAAATCTCAGAGCTTGTCTGAAAATATTCTTTGATGTTCTATCTCCTTTCTACGCTGAAACCACAGTCCTAAAATTCTCACTTTTTTGTTGATCGAACTTTCTACTAAATTGTCCGAGATATATGTCCAAATGAAACCACAAACCTTCTATATATAATGTTCTCCTTTTTGTGTTTTAGGCTGACTTACCAAACTATATGTAGGTTTACTTTCTCAGGGGTATGTGAGCTAACTTTTCCACTACTCATAGGCTGACTTGAGGAGATGTTCCAATGATAATCTTGAGCCATGTCTTCAAGCTTAATTGACAAGGTCTTGAGGCATACATGAGAGACACTTCATACATGAATCTAAAAAATACATTTATGACAAGATGAAAAATCCCTAAAATACATCAAGGAGAAGTCTTTGAACTATAATAAAATCCCTTGCTCATGAAACCCATGAATCAAGCTTAAAAAAATGCAATTTATTATCTTTGACTTCTTCATTACATAAATACATAATTACATAGTCAACATGGAGACCGAACCTAGTTACACTTTCCAACACTCCCTCATAACTAGGGAGGTATTCATAAAGGTACATGGTCACTTTCAATCTGAAGAATCTCATAAGAAGAATCCGATTGGTAATCACATCTATATAGCATCATATCAACTAGCATTTTCGTAGTGCAAGGCCTTGACTAACAACCCCATCTCTCAACGAGCCAATGGGCTACAATGTTGGCGAGACACATGACTTATAAACACCATAGTCATTGTCTCTCCAAGATACATACTCCACCCAGGTGTTCCCAGAGTATGACCTTCTTGGACTATTCTTCTCTTGGGTAGCCAACCCTTAAAGAATATCGGTCCCCGACTACTCTTATCTTGAATTCCATATCTCCTTCTCAAAGAGTATCAGATGCCAAATGATTACCCAACCCTCCATTATGTCTTCCCAGGTGAAGACCAGAATGATGTGTCTATCCATTCTCTCCTCATGGCCTTCACTAAGACTTACGGTTGTTATTCCTGGTCTAGTGCATGTCACATGATTTATAGAATCATATACGTCACTCCCTCTTAACTCGAGAAGGACATACTTCAATTTTGTTCCAAGTAAGAAACTTAGCATAAGGCTCCCTCTCAACCAGGGACCTCCATCAGCAATGGTGAGACACCCAGTTGCTCATGAAGAATTCCTCCCCTTGATGTCATGGATTTCGATATTGAGGAATCTTAAACTTTTGGCTTTATAGGGCGCAATTCATCCATCAATTTAATCCACAACTCATGTCAACTATCATAAAGTGATTCATCAATTTTCATCATCTGTTCCACCTTTATGCCATGTTTCTTTCCTTTGAACCATCTCTCAAGGATCTTACATCTTTCCACATGATTGGCAGCCCTGCATTAAATCATCCAGTTAAACATATACATATGAACTTTTAAATCAAAATTTACCTCAGTGATGATATTTCACCATGACATCTTCTTGTAGGCATCGACATCCTTTATTGAGATTGACACATCTCCTATAGATAAGTTTTTTCAAAGGTCTTCTTCTTTACCATACTTCTACCAGAGTCCACATATCTTCCTAGGAGATCTCCTAGCCACATCTTCTTGGTTTCTAGATGATAACCACCTCTTGACATGGTTGCACTTCATGATCTCTTCCTTGCTTTCTCTGCACAGTTTCATCCCCAAGAACTTCTAGTATCTAGTTACTTGTTTGTATACAACCACCTCATATTTCATATGAGGAAATATTTTTTTTTATCTGTTAGTGGCAACCTGTGCACTAGAAGATATCCTTATTCCTTTGATCATACTTCTAAAGATAGAATTTCATCACCTGCAACCACATAACATGACTTCACAACATCGAGTGTCAACATATAATTTTATGTACCTCATCCATTTTCTTTTGATTCATCCTGCAACAATTTTACTAGAATGAAGAACTTCATTCCTTTGACCCACTTCATCAATATGTCATCATATCCTAATCCCAAAATTTTAAACATAGAATTCTCGATCAAACCTTTTGCTTTCATTCTAACCAGTGAATCCATATAGAACTCCATTAGAAACTGACAACACCTATTTCTATATTTATTGAATGATGACCCTTGATCTTGATGACTACCTTCCATCAATGTTGTTATCAGTGAGGTTTCCAAGAGCTACTTCTCCAAGTGCTTCTCCCATGCTTCTATCATGATGCTATTAATATACATTTCTTCCTATCATACTATTTTACAACCAATAGAAATCACTTAAAGAGAAAGATGATCTCAATCATACTAGAGATATTTCGCTTCTTCTTTCTTAGATATCTTTGCATCAAGTTCTTCCCTTTCATGGGTTTCTTCCTTTTTCCTCTTGTGCTTCCCAGATTTAGGACAATCCCTTTTATAATGCCCAAAAACATTAAATCCAAATCATCATGCTTTGTCCATATTTCCTCTTTTATTCTGAGGACCAAATTTACCAAATCTTCCTTTCTTCCTAGACATGGCTGCAAAGGCTTGATTCCCTTCACTGGATCTTGTACCAGTTTTGACTTTCAATCTTGATTCTTCTATCTTACATAGATCCTGGAATGGTATTTCTTCTTCTTTCCCATTGATGCTAGAAGTGAAACTTCCCCATTCTTTAGGTAGAGAATTTTGTATCATAGTGAGAATTTCTCCGTTACACGTTTCTTCTCTGAATTTCTATAGTTGATCTCGTATTGCAAAAATCTCCATCAGATATGGAATTATTCCTTCCTTTCTTGACATTCTAAATATGTATAATTTTTGTCTTAAGGATAATATTTCCCTTGCAGATCCTTTCGAGAATAGTTCCACCAATTTATCATATATTTATTTTGAGGATTCTAGCTTTTATACATAGGGAATGAGAGAGTCCTTTATGGGTTCTATAAGAATCCTTCGGCCTCTTAAGTCTCCCTTCATGTATTTGATATATTCTAGAATTTATTCTTTTGGAGTTTGAAATGTATATCTTTCGATGGAGGTTGAAACGTAGGTCTCTTGTATTTTTTTAGTTGACTTGATGAAAGACATAATAAGCTAAGAAGTAAGGTCACAAGTAATTAAGAAGAAGAAAATTTGAATTAAACCTAGCCCTACCTAATTCTCAAAAAAGGAAACTAGAGAAACTGATAGGGGAACCCCAAATAATTGTGATAAGGGGATTATGGGACCAATTATCATAACCCATAAGCCCTTAATCCATAACCACTAAATTCCCTATCCCCTATCATTAGAATTATATTTTTAGAGGTGATTGTTAAATGACCACCTCCATAAGTTAAATTTTCATGAATTTGTGGGGAGAGGGATCTTTCGGTGTATCGAATGGGGAAAGGGGACATAAGGGTATCATGGATGGGTAGAAGTAATATTTTTGAGCATGGTTTACTGAGATTTATAATCCTAGCATTAGAAAATGAGAAGGGTCCTTAGGACCTCATGACATAGGGGCTAGGGGGCCTATAGGGAAGGTAGAAAGAGAAATTAATAGGGGAACTCACAATATTTGTGATAAGAGGATTAGGGGCCCCATTATCACAAACCATAAGCCTTTAACCCATAACCAATAAATGCCCTATCACCTTAACATAAAGCCATAATCCCTTAACCCCTACACTTATAAATCATATCCCATTAATCCCTTGATCCATTAAACCCTATTCCATTGACCCTTTAACCCCTAACATAGAATCCTTGAACCCCCTAAACCCTATCCCCTTATCCTCTTAAACCCTAACCCTAACCCTTATCAACTCAATTGTTCAAATAAATCCATGATAACACTACATGGAATACCTCATAGGAGTCATGGTTATCATGCAATAAGTAAGACTATTGATCAGTATGATTCTTATTTCAAAAGAGATATGTACCTGAAGCACCAATCCTAAACATAACTCTCATTTAACTTATTAATCAAGATATCAAGATAATAAAATATTTATGCCTTTATGATTTTCTAACATCTTTAACAACAAAATGATGCATGGTGGATGGGGGCAAGCTACCAGACCTAGTATTATTAACAATAGATGGTTTAGAAACAAGGTTTGCAAAACTATCCAACAATAAAACATCGTTTGTTGAAATAAAATGAAGAATCTTACCAGATATAGAATCCATAAAGTTTGAAGTGTCTATGGCCATAAAATAAGGATCCCCAGAGTTGACCACTAGCACTTCCACCATGACTTGGAATGGGAAGTATTGGAATTCCTTCACCTTGAAGCTCACAATGTCATGAGGTTAGACTCCAAATTGGGTCATCCATGAGGATTTACTATGGGGCATGTTAGAGTCGGTCTTTACATCCCTCTGTCAGAGATCAAAAACTCTTTGTTGCATTTCATTTTATGTGTCTCATCCATTCCAGTCCAGTTGCATTCCGTTGGGTTATTCATAGATTATCTGACGGAAGGGTCTTGTCTCTCATTTTTCCTCATGTCATATATCTGCTGGTGTGTGTTTGATCATTAAATTTCATCAAAATTCATCGAAGTCAATGTTACAGTCATTTATGGTGATGGGTGGTCTTTTGGTCAGCAAAGAGTCATTTCAGTCATTAGGTCTAGGGTTTGCTTTTACTCCTTTCAAAGTTGTCCAAATTTCATTCCATGTCACCATTGAGCTGAGTGTACCATCATTCATAGGGTTTTCATCATCATGTCAGGTTCCAATGGGTCATTTTACATCTTGTTCATGCTTCAGTTGTGTCTAGGTAAGGTCCATTTCCCTCTCCTAGGGTTTTGGAGGTAATTTCTTTTGGATGGTCAAATCATCGGCAAAACTTGTATCCTGATGTTCACACACCTTCCCCTATTCTTAATATACCTTATTAAACACTTTCCATCACTTAGATCCCCCAAATTCCTCATTTTCGCACAAACCCTAGTTTCTTGCCACAACTTGGCAATTTTCTAGGCTAGGCCTGTGTTTTTCCCTTTTGGACCCCTTCCCCTCACTCAATCTCTGAAATTCCACTTTCCCATACTTCCTAACATCCCTCCCTACTTTCAAAAATTTTCTCAAGAATTTAGAAGCCCCTTATCCCCTTCATTTCGATTCATTTCGACAAATCCCTTGTTCCACCCATTGGGATAGGTTTTACTCCAATGCTTTTTCTGAGAAATAAAAGATGAATTTGGGTAAACTGAGAGAGGTTTTTGTCCAAAATAGGCCAAGGAATAAAACCCTCATTCACTTTTTACACAGGTTTCATGGTTTTAGATAAATGTTAAAAATACAATCGCCTCGGGAGAATTGATGCACCTCTGAAGTGACCTTGGGAAAATCAAGATTTCTCCTAGCATGGTTGGCCAAATGACTTGATTGATGAGTCAAATGATAAATAGACACAAATATATTTCCAATGAGCTATCATGAGCTCAATTTGGAGTTGAGGAAGACCTTCAAACGTTGACTGCAACAGCACTCTGCCTTGAGGCAGCCTCATCTTGCACATTTTGACCAGTCTTGGGAGATTTGATTTTTGACAGGGTAAATGAAGTCAAAATTGAAAAATTCCAGTTGGGATGGAAAGTAGACTCAATAATATTTCCAACGAGCTATCATGAATCCAATTTGGACACCGGGAAGGCCTCCAAAATCCTCCTGCAAAATGCGCTATTTATGGTGCGGCGCGTTGGGCTGGTGCGCGGCGCATTGGGAAGATTTCTGCAGTGTAAATTAACACTGGCACGACGCATCCAACCTGCGCGGCACGTTGGATTGGGGCGCGGCGCATAGGGCCGACAAGGCAAAATTTCACCTTTGCTTCACAAAAATCAAATTGGCTCCACCTTATTTGCTCCGTGTAAGTGTAAATCATCTTGCTATTACCTTTGGTCAGTGTTTGGAGTTGTTTGAAGATTGGTTGTAAGAGGTCAAAATGTTGAAAAACATAAACCTTACTCTCTCTTGTTAAAATGGCTCTTATAGGGTTTGAAATTTGAGTCTTAAAGTTTGATCTTGGTGCCAAAATACTCCATTTCCTACTTGTGATTTTTTTCCCTTCACTATAATCCTATTATCATTATCAATCCCTTACTCCCTCACATTATACCATCCCTTCCCTATTCCCTAATAAAACCACTCATATCACTTATGCCCATTTGTCTCTATCCCTAAAATCCTTTCATGCCCTATCATTATCCCTTTCCTCATATCACTTATAAAATTCCTTAAATCCCAAACATCCAAGTAGTTGTCCCATTGTCTCTACATTGTCAAAATCATAGGTTTTAAAGGGGAAAATTTCACTTGGTTGCAGTCCACTGTCTACATTGCCTTAGTTACCACAGTCCCTTCCCATGTGACGCATGTTTTGGCGATTGGAGACAAAGACACCAAGGTCTCATTTGTTAGTTTCAACAAACCAAACATACACTTGTCATACACATTGCAACACCATGACGGACACCGACACATCCATTGAACAAGACAGTGACTTTACCGCTGAACTGCATATACCAGGAGGGTACTGAGGAGGCACAAAACGCATGATCGACTCCGAATATTGGCCGAAGCTTCTTTAGCTGAGCATGATACTTGATGGGGGACCTTCAGTCCAAATTTCAGAAAATTTGGAGAAAATTTTGTCATTTTGAAAATTTTAGTTGCAAAACAAGTTTTTCTGCCCGACGCGTCGCGCCACCCGATGTGCGCTTATGATTGGGACATCTTCTGGAGGAAAACTTGATATTTTTGGGTTTTTTATGGTAAACTATGCATGCTTAGGAATGGCTGAGAAATGTCATGAAGTTCTAGGTGGTCTAAAAGGTCAAAAACACTCCAAAAATGGCCTTTCTGCCACTTTTTGCACCAGCAGGAACCAGTCTTGGGAGATTGCAGTTTTGGAGGGGCAAATGAACTCCAAATTGAAAAATTCCACTTGGGTTGGATAGCAGACATCCAGGGCCTTCCAAAAAAATATCATGAGCTCAATTTGGACTTCAGGAAGTGCCCCAAAAATAGGCTCAAAGGGGCGCGGAGCATAGAGGAATTTTGCCCAATTTTCACTTTTCAGCTCAGAAATTCGGCCAGTTTGACTAGTTTCACTTTTGGATGTAATTATTGTTCTATCTTGATGTAATTTTGTGGATATGATGTAAATTTGACATTTTTTTACTTTTTCTAGAGGATTCATTCACTAAAAAGTGAAAATTAAGTGAATGGATCAGTTTCCTAGCATATAGAGGCAAGTTGTTTGGCTGCCTAGATTTCAGTTCCATGTTTAGAATTGGTTGAAACAGCTCCTAGAAGGATGAACTCGACCCCTAGAGGCATGGGAAGGGGTTAGGATGGTTTATATATTGTATTTTCTGAGACATTTTCAGGGTTATACTCTTGGGAAAAGTTTGGCACCTCATTGTATATCCATTTGCAGTTTTTGGCAAAGGAAAGACCAGAGTTTTGCAGCACTTGTTGGGATCATTGTGGCTTCTGAGTTTTGATGATGTTTTTCTCCATGTTATCGTAAGTTTCATTAATGTTATATGTATGCCATTTCCCTTCTCTTTGCTTCTGAATTAAACAAATGAGTAATTGAGGTAGAATTCATTAGTTTGTTGGTGCTCTGCCTTAAACTTTTGTTTAGTTTTACATGTTTTTCATCAGTTTGAAGAGGATCCTTGCACTCTCTTGCCCTCTTCAGCTCCTCAAAAGTCTTTTCAATTCATTCATTTGATCTAAGACATCAAAGCCACTGCCTTCCTCGCCCCAACTTGAACTCTGCAAGAAATTGGCCTCATTCCCAAGCCCAAAAATTGTCTTTCCCCTTTTTCCAACAAAATCCCAAAAAATCAAAATCAAACCCTCCTATTTGTTTATCTAGCCTAAGATCAGTTGTTGTTTTAGTCATCTCAAGCCCCTTTGAATATTTTCATTGAGATTGACCTGGAGAAAGCCCTCTCATGTCCTCGTAGGGCTAGCTACGAGGCTGAGCGTGGTATGATGTTACCCTGAACTCTGCCTTCCTTCAACCTGAGGTAGATTTGGGCAATAACATAGTGGCAACCATACTGGGGATTCACAAGTTAGATGTTACGTTTACAAGCTACAGACGAAGCCTGAAGTTATGCCAGGTAGCCTTTGAAACGCTTTTGCTATGCATCAGCGAAGTAGATAAACACTGCTTCAGTCAATCTCCGGTCTAGCTTGTGAATGTGACACTCAACTTGTAGATTGTCTTGCCCCAGTACATGTATCAAGTTCAGATCTGATTTTTGATGGTGGACAACGATCAGACATATGAAGGCTGAAACATTCACCTAGCGACTCCAACTCGATCCAGAGATTCCAGTGCTCGCTGATCCATTCATGAAATGGTAGGGTATGTGGCAAACCCTGCACGTTGTGAAGTTGTAAAAGAAGTTAGAGATCAGTTAGTGGATTTTGAAATTGATGAAGCATTTTTCATTGTCGTGCTTCAATGTTTGAAATCCCCGAAGTTTCCTCCTAAAGCTAAAACTAGTTTCTGCGAGTTACTTGTTGAAAGATTTGAGGAGGAGATTCAGTATTTAAACGATCAAATCCAATCATATGAATTCTGAGATCCCAAAAATTTCTTGGAAACTCTCCCTCCTTCAAAACAAGAAACAATAGAGCTGCCCGTGGATGTTTGCATTGACAGTGTGCAACTAGAAGTATGTATTGCGGAGTTGGGGCAGCAAACAGAGTTTGGCTTTTGCGATCCTATTGCAACGTACATGGAAATGTTTTTCAGTTTGAATGATAGATCAAATTGTCTTTTACATAACCAGACTCATTATGTGCATGTATGGCTGCCAGCAATTGCATCTGTGTCCTGATTGAAGCACTCTCAAGCAGCATCCTTGTCACAGTTACTTGAATGGTTGATCTGGCATTACAACATTACTTGATCTATTGGCTCTGCAGCAAAGTAGGGTATATTTTGTAAATAAATAAGTAGCCAAAGGCAACATTTCGTTCCAGTTTCATTGCAGTTTTGGTTTGAGTTTGTCGATTCAGATTTTCAGTCATTTTGGTTGCAGAATTGAGTTGGTTTGAGTCAAGTTTCAGTCAATAATTGAGTCAAAAGTCTTGTGTTGTTTGTCGAAATAATGACTCCATAGCCCAATGGACGAAGACACTGTCTATCTCTCCCAGAGATCTGTAGTTCTTGGCACCTTCCAGGAGCAACCATCCCCATTGGAGCCAATGTTAGAGTCGGTCTTTACATCCCTCTGTCAGAGATCAAAAACTCTTTGTTGCATTTCATTTTAGGTGTCTCATCCATTCCAGTCCAGTTGCATTCCGTTAGGTTCTTCATAGATTATCTGACGGAAGGGTCTTGTCTCTCATTTTTCCTCATGTCATATATCTGCTGGTGTGTGTCTGATCATTAAATTTCATCAAAATTCATCGAAGTCAATGTTACAGTCATTTATGGTCATGGATGGTCTTTTGGTTAGCAAAGAGTCATTTCAGTCATTAGGTTTGCTTTTACTCCTTTCAAAGTTGTCCAAATGTCGGTCCATGTCACCATTGAGCTGAGTGTACCATCATTCAGAGGGTTTTCATCATCATGTCAGGTTCCAATGGATCATTTTACATCTTGTTCATGCTTCAGTTGTGCCTAGGTAAGGTCTATTTCCCTCTCCTAGGGTTTTGGAGGTAATTTCTCTTGGATGGTCAAATAATCGGCAAAACTTGTATCTTGATGTTCACACACCTTCCCCTATCCTTAATATACCTTATTAAACACTTCCCATCACTGAGATCCCCCAAATTCCTCATTTTCGCACAAACCCTAGTTTATTGCCACAACTTGGCAATTTTCTAGGCTAGGCCTGTGTTTTTCCCTTTTGGACCCCTTCCCCTCACTCAATATCTAAAATTCCACTTTCCCCTACTTCCTAACATCTCTCCCTACTTCCAAAATTTTTCTCAATAATTTAGAAGCCCCTTATCTTCTTCATTTCGATTCATTTCGACAAATCCCTTGTTCCACCCATCGGGATAGGTTTTACTCCAATGATGTTTCTGAGCAATAAAAGATGAATTTGGGAAAACTGAGAGAGGTTTTTGTCCAAAATAGGCCAAGGAATAAAAACCTCCTTCAATTTTTACACAGGTGTCATTTTTTTAGAGAAATGTCAAAAATAAAATCGCCTCAGGAGAATTGATGCACCTCTGAAGTGACCTTGGAAAAATCAAGATTTATCCTAGCATGGTTGGCCAAATAATTTTTTTGATGAGTCAAATGATAACTAGACACAAAGATATTTCCAATGAGCTATCATGAGCTCAATTTGGAGTTGAGGAAGAACTTCAAAAGTTGACTGCAACAGCACTCTGCCCTGAGGCAGCCTCATCTTGCACATTTTGACTAGTCTTGGGAGATTTGATTTTTGACAGGGTAAATGAAATCCAAATTGAAAAATTCTAGTTGAGATCGAAATTAACCTCAATAAGCTTTCCAAAGAGCTATCATGCACCCAATTTGGACACTGGGAAGGCCTCCAAAATCCTCCTGCAAAATGCGTTATTTATAGCTCGGCGCGTTGGGCTGGTGCACGGCGCACATGGCGTGCGCGGCTCATTGGGAAGATTTCTGCAGTGTAAATTAACACTGGCGCGGCGCATCCAACCTGCGCAGCGCATTGGGCTGGGGCGCGGCACACAGGGCCGACAAGGCAAAATTTCACCTTTGCTTCACAAAAATCAAATTGTCTCCACCTTATTTGCTCCGTGTAAGTGTAAATCATCTTGCTATAACCTTTGTTCAGTGTTTGGAGTTGTTTGAAGATTGGTTGTAAGAGTTCGAAATGTTGAAAAACATAAACCCTACTCTCTCTTGTTAAAATGGCTCTTATAGGGTTTGAAATTTGAGTCTTAAAGTTCAATCTTAGTGCCAAAATACTCCATTTCCTACTTGTGATTCCTTTCCCTTCACTATAATCCTATTATCATCATCAATCCCTTATTCCCTCACATTATACCATCCCTTCCCTATTCCCTAATAAAACCACTCATATCACTTATGCCCATTTGTCTCTATACCTCAAATCCTTTCATGCCCTATCATTATCCCTTTCCTCATATCACTTATAAAATTCCCTAAATCCCAAACATCCAAGTAGCTGTCCCATTGTCTCTACATTGTCAAAATCAGAAGTTTTAAAGGGGCAAATTTCACTTGGTTGCAGTCCACTGTCTACACTGCCTTAGTTACCACAGTCCCTTCCCATGTGACACATGTTTTGGCGATTGGAGACAAAGACACCAAGGTCTCATTTGTTAGTTTCAACAAACCAAACATACACTTGTCATACACATTGCAACACCATGACGGACACCGACACATCCATTGAACAAGACAGTGACTTTACTGCTGAACTGCATATACCAGGAGGGTACTGAGGAGGCGCAAAACGCATGATCGACTCCGAATCTTGGCCGAAGCTTCTTTGGTTGAGCATGCTACTTGATGGGGGACCTTCAGTCCAAATTTCAGCAAATTTGGAGAAAATTTTGTCATTTTGAAAATTTTGGTTGCAAAACAGGTTTTTCTGCGCGACGTGTCGCGCCACCCGACGCGCGCTTATGATTGGGACATATTCTTGAGGAAAACTTGATACTTTTGGGTTTTTTTATGGTAAATTATGCGTGCTCAGGAATGGCTGAGAAATTTCATGAAGTTCTGGGTGGTCTAAAAGGTCAAAAACACTCCAAAAATGGCCTTTCTGCCACTTTTTGCACCAACAGGAACCAGTCTTGGGAGATTGTAGTTTTGGAGGGGCAAATGAACTTCAAATTGAAAAATTACACTTGGGTTGGATAAAATACATCCAGGTATTTCCAACGAGATATCATGAGCTCAATTTGGACTTCAGGAAGTGCCCCAAAAATAGGCTCAAAGTGGCGCGGCGCATAGAGGAATTTTGCCCAATTTTCACTTTTCAGCTCAAAAATTCGGCCAGTTTGACTAGTTTCACTTTTGGATGTAATTATTGTTCTATCTTGATATAATTTTGTGGCTATGATGTAAATTTGGCATGTTTTTACTTTTTCTAGAGGATTCATTCACTAAAAAGTGAAAATTAAGTGAATGGATCAGTTTCCTAGCATATAGAGGCAAGTTGTTTGGCTGCCTATATTTCAGTTCCATGTTTAGAATTGGTTGAAACAGCTCCTAGAAGGATGAACGCGACCCCTAGAGGCATGAGAAGGGGTTAGGATGGTCTATATATTGTATTTTCTGAGACATTTTCTGGGTTGGACTCTTGGGAAAAGTTTGGCACCTCATTGTATATCCATTTGCAGTTTTTGGCAAAGGAAAGACCAGAGTTTTGCAGCACATGTTGGGATCCTTGTGGCTTCTGAGTTTTGATGATGTTTTTCTCCATGTTATCATAAGTTTCATTAATGTTATATGTATGCCATTTCCCTTCTCTTTGCTTCTGAATTAAACAAATGAGTAATTGAGGTAGAATTCATTAGTTTGTTGGTGCTCTGCCTTAAACTTTTGTTTAGTTTTACATGTTTTTCATCAGTTTGAAGAAGATCCTTGCACTCTCTTGCCCTCTTCAGCTCCTCAGCAGTCTTTTCAATTCATTCATTTGATATAAGATATCAAAGCCGCTGCCTTCCTCGCCCCAACTTGAACTCTGCAAGAAATTGGCCTCATTCCCAAGCCCAAAAATTGTCTTTCCCCTTTTGCCAACAAAATCCCAAAAAATCAAAATCAAACCCTCCTATTTGTTTATCTAGCCTAAGATCAGTTGTTGTTTTAGTCATCTCAAGCCCCTTTGAATATTTTCATTGAGATTGACCTGGAGAGAGCCCTCTCCTGTCCTCGTAGGGCTAGCTACGAGGTTGAGCGTGGTATGATGTTACCCTAAACTCTGCCTTCCTTCAGCTTGAGGTAGATTTGGGCAATAACATAGTGGCGACCATACTGGGGATTCACAAGTTAGATGTTACGTTTAAAAGCTACAGACGGAGCCTGAAGTTATGCCAGGTAGCCTTCGAAACGCTTTTGCTATGCATCAGCGAAGTAGATAAACGCTGCTTCAGTCAATCTCCGGTCTAGCTTGTGAATGTGACACTCGACTTGTAGATTGTCTTGCCCCAGTACATGTATCAAGTTCAGATCTGATTGTTGATGGTGGACAACGATTAGACATATGAAGGCTGAAACATTCACCTGGCGACTCCAACATGATCCAGAGATTCCAGTGCTCGCTGATCCATTTTAGAGAAATGTCAAAAATACAATCGCCTCGGGAGAATTGATGCACCTCTGAAGTGACCTTGGGAAAATCAAGATTTTTCCTAGCATGGTTGGCCAAATGACTTGCTTGATGTGTCAAATGATAACTAGACACAAATATATTTCCAATGAACTATCATGAGCTCAATTTGGAGTTGAGGAAGACCTTCAAAAGTTGACTGCAACAGCACTCTGCCTTGAGGCAGCCTCATCTTGCACATTTTGACCAGTCTTGGGAGATTTGATTTTTGATAGGGTAAATGAACTCCAAATTCAAAAATTCCAGTTGGGATGGAAATTAGACTCAATAATATTTCCAACGAGCTATCATCCACCCAATTTGGACACCAGGAAGGCCTCCAAAAGCCTCCTGCAAAATGCGCTATTTATAGCGCAACGCGTTGGGCGCATTGGGAAGATTTCTGCAGTGTAAATTAACACTGGCGCGGCGCGTTGGGCTGGGGCACGACGCACAGGGCCGAAAAGGCAAAATTTCACCTTTGCTTCACAAAAATCAAATTGGATCCACCTTATTTGCTCCATGTAAGTGTAAATCATCTTGCTATTACATTTGGTCAGTGTTTGGAGTTGTTTGAAGATTGGTTGTAAGAGTTCAAAATGTTGAAAAACATAAACCCTACTCTCTCTTGTTAAAATGGCTCTTATAGGGTTTGAAATTTAAGTCTTAAAGTTCGATCTTGGTGCCAAAATACTCCATTTCCTACTTGTGATTCCTTTCCCTTCACTATAATCCTATTATCATTATCAATCCCTTATTCCCTCACATTATACCATCCCTTCCCTATTCCCTAATAAAACCACTCATATCACTTATGCCCATTTGTCTCTATCCCTCAAATCCTTTCATGCCCTATCATTATCCCTTTCCTCATATCACTTATAAAATTCCCTAAATCCCAAACATCCAAGTAGCTGTCCCATTGTCTCTACATTGTCAAAATCAGAAGTTTTAAAGGGGCAAATTTCACTTGGTTGCAGTCCACTACACTGCCTTAGTTACCACAGTCCCTTCCCATGTGACACATGTTTTGGCGATTGGAGACAAAGACACCAAGGTCTCATTTTTTAGTTTCAACAAACCAAACATACACTTTTCATACACATTGCAACACCATGACGGACACCGACACATTCAGTGAACAAGACAGTGACTTTACCGCTGAACTGCATATACCAGGAGGGTACTGAGGAGGCGCAAAACGCATGATCGACTCTGAATCTTGGCCGAAGCTTCTTTGGCTGAGCATGATACTTGATGGGGGACCTTCAGTCCAAATTTCAGAAAATTTGGAGAAAATTTTGTCAATTTGAAAATTTTGGTTGCAAAACAGGTTTTTCTGCCCGACGCGTCGCGCCACCCGACGCGCGCTTATGATTGGGACATCTTCTGGAGGAAAAATTGATATTTTTGGGTTTTTTATGGTAAATTATGCATGCTCAGGAATGGCTGAGAAATTTCATGAAGTTCTGGGTGGTCTAAAAGGTCAAAAACACTCCAAAAATGGCCTTTCTGCCACTTTTTGCACCAGCAGGAACCAGTCTTGGGATATTTCAGTTTTGGAGGGGAAAATGAACTCAAAATTGAAAAATTCCACTTAGGTTGGATAGAAGACATCCAAGGCTTTCCAACGAACTATCATGAGCTCAATTTGGACTTCAGGAAGTGCCCCAAAAACAGGCTCAAAGTGGCGCGAAACATTGAGTTTTCTGGCGCGGCACATAGAGGAATTTTGCCCAATTTTCACTTTTCAGCTCAGAAATTTGGCCAGTTTGACTAGTTTCACTTTTGGATGTAATTATTGTTCTATCTTGATGTACTTTTGCGGCTATGATGTAAATTTGGCATGTTTTTACTTGTTATAGAGGATTCATTCACTAAAAAGTGAAAAATAAGTGAATGGATCAGTTTCCTAGCATATAGAGGCAAGTTGTTTGGCTGCCTAGATTTCAGTTCCATGTTTAGAATTGGTTGAAATAGCTCCTAGAAGGATGAGCTCGACCACTAGAGGCATGGGAAGGGGTTAGGATGCTCTATATATTGTATTTTCTGAGACATTTTCAGGGTTGGACTCTTGGGAAAAGTTTGGCACCTCATTGTATATCCATTTGCAGTTTTTGGCAAAGGAAAGACCGGAGTTTTGCAGCACTTGTTGGGATCCTTGTGGCTTCTGAGTTTTGATGATGTTTTTCTCCATTTTATCGTAAGTTTCATTAATGTTATATGTATGCCATTTCCCTTCTCTTTGCTTCTGAATTAAACAAATGAGTAATTGAGGTAGAATTCATTAGTTTGTTGGTGCTCTGCCTTAAACTTTTGTTTAGTTTTACATGTTTTTCATCAGTTTGAAGAGGATCCTTGCACTCTCTTGCCCTCTTCAGCTCCTCAGCAGTCTTTTCAATTCATTCATTTGATATAAGACATCAAATCCGCTGCCTTCCTCGCCCCAACTTGAACTCTGCAAGAAATTGGCCTCATTCCCAAGCCCAAAAATTGTCTTTCCCCTTTTTCCAACAAAATCCCAAAAAATCAAAATCAAACCCTCCTATTTGTTTATCTAGCCTAAGATCAATTGTTGTTTTAGTCATCTCAAGCCCCTTTAAATATTTTCATTGATATTGACCCGGAGAGAGCCCTCTCCTGTCCTCGTAGGGCTAGCTACGAGGCTGAGCGTGGTATGATGTTACACTGAACTCTGCCTTCCTTCAGCCTGAGGTAGATTTGGGCAATAACAGGGCATACATCAAGGTAGATTCTTATTGGATAAGTTTGTCATTGATGTCAATATGATATCCAACATTGTTGAAGCAACCTCCATATAAATGGTGCTGTTGATGATGGCAAGCCCTGGAGTTGTTAAATAATGATGGATGAACATATATGGAAGGATCCCTAGGTCTATGATGAAGAATCTCTAATCATTGCATTGTTGAAGATTATGAAAAAAGCCCTAGGTATGATGGAGAAATCTTGGAAAGCCTTTATGGTGTGTGTTCTTCTTTCATCTTTACTAATTTAATGGCATCAATGTAGTTGTGATCCTGAGATAATTGAAGCCATGTCTAAGGAAGAGAATCAATCCCTATTGAGTATTAAATATCAAACCCTAATATGAAGAAACATTACCAATCATCTTAAGATGAAACTTGGAGTTGATTTTGTTTTGTACTCAGGTTTGAATTATTAAACCAAGAGATCAATATTGGTAAGCTCCCTTTTATTTATGATAAATCTCTAAAGTTTGTGCTAAGGTGAAATTATTAGCATTAAATTTTATTGTATAAATGATTTCAGTGGCCTGAAATTCCTAAACGAAGGTCCTATGATAGGATGAGAACTCTTGGAAAAACAATAGAATTAATTAAAATTAATTAAAATAAAAAAAATTATGCACAAGTCGGCCCTCATGTTGGCTCCCTCCTTAACCAATAGACATGTCTCTTCACCATAGGCTCAAAAAAGTATAAATACCTAGCCGTGATCCTCATTCTAACAATGCAAGTTGGTTAAGAAGAAGATTGAACTCAGATCTGAAGAAAGTATAAGCCAATAAGGATGAAGATTAATGGACTATTGTTTGGAACTTTGTTGGGTCTAGGAGTTGTGTTGACTCTTGAAAATAAGCCCTCAGACCCGTGGCAAAGACCTGAAATTTCGACTCTATGATAGGCATGTAATTCAACAAAGTCTATGGATTGCATAGAAGTTTGGATATGTAATAAAGCTCCAATTTGTGACATGATTGTGGCAATATCTTTATTATGGGAAGCATAATCTAGGAGAAAACATAGTTAGAATGTCACACCTATGCTCTCCCTCTTTGCTTCAGTTGTAAAAAGCACGTGCAAAGGAATGAGAAATCACTTTGGAGTTACATTTTGGCACTATGGCTTGAATGGATACTAGAAAATCATCCTCCTAAAATGTTATTTTTGCATTGTTGAAAAGTTCTTAGAGTATAGAACAATGTTTGGGGGTTAGGAGCTAGCTAACAAACTTTTGACTACAAAAAATATCATTTGATGCCTCAAAATGGCTTTAGAAGGTTCTAATTTCAATTTTCCAAACTAGGAGCTACCATTAAAATGGGGATCTACACGTTAGTTCATGAAATTTTCCACCTATAAAGTACTAGAATAGATGCTAAATTGTATGGTGATTCGATCTAGATCATTGAGGACATTTTGTTTCCTTTTCTTCTTGTATTTCTAAGCCTCTCATGATTCCTCCATGAAGAGGGAGGCTCCTTTAGATTTGGGTTTGAGGTTATACTTCATTGCATCAACTAATTGGATTTTATGAAGAGAAAATGCATCCAAAGAGTGGTCAAAAGAGTTTGTAGAGATATTTAGAGGGATTTTTTCAAGAAGGGTACTCACTCCATATAGTAGGATAAAGGGAGAGGTTTGAAAATAGTTTATCCTTGAGAGAGTAGATAGAAACTCTCCTAGACGGACTCCGATTGGATCCAAAAATTCCACTTCCCAAAAACCAAATCAAATGTTTTCATAATTTTTAAAGGAATATTATGCTTACTAGAGAAATCTTGTTTATTGATGGGTTGCACAAAGGTGTTCTTTGTGCTAGCTACAGTGGGACTTAAACATCTCACGCCTATTTTGGAGGAGTATAAAAAGAAACATCAAATTCCTCATGATATTTTTGTGCCCAAACATTCTATCTAGGAGGATTCGTCCCGTATTATTATAACTTTAAATAAATACTACTAAAACCAAAACCAAACCAAGCAATCTATCATACATTGAGTTAATGTTTAGAAAAATCAGATTGAGTTAGTTGTTTTTTTATAAGATTGAATTATTTGAATTCATCATTAAAAAAAAAAAGAGGGATTGTAAATGGCGGCAAAGTGCTTCAAATGGTTTTATTTTGCACTGTTCCAAAGGCCGACAATCATTAGGATTCAATGTTGCTAAAGAGGGATGACTTACACTGTTCACAAGGTCTGAGTTTAGACCGTATTGTTTCGCCACATTATCAAATGCAAGATGACGATTCCCCAACCGATCATTCAGGCAGAGTTTTTTCCACAGCCTGTTTAATATACAAATCCACAAGTTTTGCGCTAAAGGTACTGTCATAGGCACAAGTAGAGTATCTTCGGGAACAGTTGGGCATGTATCGAACAGAAAACCCATTCGCCGAACAGAATAGAGACCAACCCATCATGAGCAGAGCATATTCAATTTCACTGGATGAATAGCGAACAAGTAGAATAGATCCCCTTGAGCAGCACATAAAACACTTTATTGTTGTTGGCTGTGCGTGTACCTTTGCTGTAGGTCGATCTGGAGAGCCTTGTTCTGTTTGTGCGTGGTAGCTAAGTCATTTCTGGGTTGCGTGTTGTGCATCTGGACTCACATATGCCTATGGAAGAACTGGTTTGTGAGTTATACATTCAGCTGTGACAGATTTCTCTCAAAGATTATTTGTACATGCTAAAAAGGGGCTCGAATTACCTCATTGTCCTGAACATGTAGACTGCTGATCATTATTATTGTCCCCCTGCTGTTCTCTGCATCTCTGAGACTGGGCATGTTCATATATATATATTGTTATCTCTGTGGAAATAATAACTTGTGTTGCTGGTGGTACTATATTATTCTAATAGTCGTCTACAACGATTCTGTGCACTCTAGTCCACTGATATTTCTAATCTCAGCCTCCTTATTTGCTGAAGCATGCTAATAATTCAAGGAAAAGTGGATATCAGCTGTTCCTAAATGTTTTTATCATATATGTTTGGCGTTGTTTGTGACATTTATGCTGTAACATTTTACAAGTTACCCACCGTACAATGTCTACAAACTGTTTGTGAAAGGACCACAGAGAACAACCCATTAAACTTTGAAAAATGTGTGTGTTTCTTCCAAGATATTTGTGGTATGTATCTTACACTTGCAATCATTTTTTAGCCTATACTGAATGCCTTAAGAAAATTTCCTCTCTGTTCCACATGTAAGTATCCCCAACAATTTTCTCATAGGCATCAAGGGCATTGATTAGTTGCACTAACAATGTTTGTGGTTTCATGTCTATTTCTGCGTGTAAAATTGTAAATGCTTCAACCAAGTCAAGCTCTACTTCGTTGACAAAATAAACTTAGATGTTGACTTGATCAAATCAATGCCAGGTAGACACCTTGATCAAATCAATGCCAGGTAGACACCTCAGCCTTCTAATGTGGCCTAGGCAAAAAATCAGAAAAAAATTAAAAGTCTAACCTACAAAAACCCTAAAGCTACCATCCTAAATTCCTTGATTACCTTTCTTACCTCATTTCACTTCTCAAAACATACAACTGAATTTTTGGGATTTTGGAGATGAAAATCGCCTGTCAGCATGGGTTTGAACCTGATTTGGCACTACAATAGATTTTTTGGGATTCTGGAGATGAAAATTTATTGTCAGCATGGTATTGGAACTGCTGAAAAATTTAGAGGGGAATACTGCTGAAAAATTTAGAGGGGAATCCATATATGATTATTGTTTACCCATGTATTTAGAGTCTGATTGTTCATGTATTATGTTCCAATCAATTACTTTCCTAGAACTTTGGTTTTCTATATCTTGGAACTTGTGTCTCAAGGAGATTTTTCATATTTGCACCCTTGCGTTAATGTTATCAGAACCAAAACGATGATCGAACTAGAAAACCATTTGAAATGGGAATCGGTAAAAAAACAGAACCGAAAAATGGTTGACCAAAAACACATAAAAATATTCATCTTTTAAACAAAAACATATATATTATGTACATCCATGTGAACCAAACCATTTATACACAAATAAACAACAATTTTAATTTATATAACTTGTTGAGTAGAAAGTGTAGGACCGCCCTTAAGTGCAACAATAGACAGAGTGAATCATTTTATTTGAAACTGATCCTTAAAACAATATATGGTCTCTTATATCGTATATGATGGAATCCATGATTCCATATGCAACTTGATCATCCATGCCTATGCTAAAGTAGTTACGGAATACAGCTTCAACACAAGAATAACCACCACGTGAGCTTCCATCTAATTTAAATTTAAGTGACATGGTAATATATATGCATATTGTAATGCAAGTCCAAAAGAAATTCCTGAGATACTTATCAGCTCAAAAGTGTGGTAAATATAGTTTCAAAGCTTCATTAACAATTGGAATTGTATTCACTCAATGCTTTATTTATTTTGAGGTAGCAGAATTCAATGGCTCAACGACGTCCTAGGACTGAGTTGCAATCAGTGGTGTTATACAACAAAACTGATGATTAAGGAAAATGGATTTCAATGCCAATATCTATTGGGTCATGGGTAACAATGAAACCATCAACAATTGGAAGCCAGACAATAAAAAAAAGGCGTTTGCAGGACATTAACATCGATTGGAAAGGTTTAGTAAAAGGATTTAGGATAAGTAATGGAGGACAAAAAGTGGCAGAGATTCAAGTGGCATATGTCTATCACTATAGAGAGATGTCAAAAGAGAGTTTTTAGTTAACTAGATTTTCCCAAAATTGATTGCAATTGTGGGTATGCATAACCAATTTGGATATCATGTTTTTTTTTTATGGTTAATATTTATTGCAAGCTTCTAGGATTTACACTCTCTCTTATTTTTCTTTTATAGCAATATGAATTATTACATTTATCTCAGATTTATGCATATCAAATTGAAAGGAATGGGAGCCAGCTGAATGCATAACAAGTGTTTTGGAAGATATTCATTTAAAAACTGGAGAACTACTATATGATGGTAAGGATCCTGGATTGTTAAAGAAGGAAGGTATTTTCTTTTACAAATATGAATACATTATTCCGAAAAGAATGGGATCATGTGGATATCTCAAAGAAATTCCTTTGCCTTCACTCAACTTGTTAGAATGGCCACGTGTAGATGAGTCTTCAGTAAGTTCTTTCCGTTACAATTTATTTTCAGAAATGTAAATTGGAACGAAAGAAAAAGGTGGCATCCACGTAAGTAGTGTCATTTTCATGCCATTCTCTATGTTTGTTCATCTATTTCATCATGAGGAGTCAATCAAGGAAACTTGTAAAATGTATGCTACTTCAAAACCTTCCAATGAGCTACTTACAATTTTGTTTTTCACTGGGTGGGATAGAAGGGTACATGACCAAAATGGAGAAGAAATTCAGTGTAGATTGAGTCATGACACCTTGTCTTTCAAGTAAGTCATTTCACTATTATGTGTTGTTAATAGTATCATGCTTCTTAATTTTTAGGGTCAAAAGAGACAAAGAGGGAGTTATGAATGTAACAAATCATATGCTAATACAAAGTATTTTCATTTGATTCTTTCATGTATTGAATTTCAAGACAAATATTATATCTCTCATTTAGTTTTCGTAGGTGGAGACGTGTTCGAAAAATGGTCAAATGGGTTTGGGTTCCAAAGGAACAAGATGACGATGATGGAACAGATTCTCCTATAGTTTCAGTTGATGTTCTAAAAGATGGTGAATTCTTTAGAACATTATCAATGGAGAAGGATTGGACACTTTTTGAAGTTAGAGAACAGTTGGAGCTGCAAGAATATTTTGACCACTTTTCATTTGTACACAATGGTGAGAATGTAAAGATGAATATCATGATTTTAATATGCAGACTCAAAGTATTACAAATTATTGGCACATTGAAACTTTATGGAAAATGATTTAATGTCTTTTATTGTATTTTGTAGGTGGGAAAACTACGAGAACATAATGTGCGTTGCAAAGATTGTGTCGGACCTTCTACCATTGAAATTAGGGAATGCTAAAAAAAAATGTGATTTGAAAATATAAGATGGATAATTAATCCCTATCATAAGAGAATTCCCTAAATGTAGTGGACATTTTGTTTTGCAAACTCTAGTATTTATTTTCGTTCTTCTATTCAAAATACTATAACAGTACTAAAACAGTCCATATATGAGTATATTGTCTTTTTTTCCTCAGGAAAAAAGGGTAATTTTATTTCATCAGACGAGAACAAAATTACATTCAGAAGAGAACACATAACTATGTTCAAGAATAAATACTTAGCTCGTTTGCAGAGGCATGGAAATCTATAGGAAAAATTGTAGATCTACACCCATTACATTTGTTTGCAGAGGCATGAAAATCAAACAAAAAGTGACTGAACGCCCAATATCACCAATCAAGTAATGATAGAATGGGAAGGAAATTACAGCTCAAAGGAACATACAATCCAATTGTAAAAATTAAAGGGATGACAGAAAAACGCCAAACCGAACACATAATAACCCATCGCAGAGGAAATAAAACAGTGACAGAGGGTGAAATATCCGCATAGCAGTGGATTGACGGGCCTGACAACAGTTTTGTAACTACTGTAATAGAAGCCAGTAACAAAGGAAAATATGCGAAATATAGCCCACGACAGATCTAAAACTTCATTTGCGGGAAGAATCCACCAGCTCAGGCGAAGAGAGGTCTGTGAAATAATTCCTGAGTCTGACCATCCCTTACCTCCTTCACCTTCCAGATCCCCACCGCCAATTGCAGCCCCTCCTTAGAGGCTCGATCCGCCTTCTCATTGTTTTACCTGTAGATGTGTCGGCAAGAGAAAGAGTCAAGGCTATGGATGATCTCCCTGAAAGAGATTAAAAGATTGGCAAGGGAAAGAGTCTTGCACTGCTGAATACCCCTTGTATAATTGATAACGTTCATGGAGTCCCCATAAATATTGATACTCTGACAACCTTTTTCTACAGCAAAGATGAGAAGAAGCTTGAGACTCAGCAGCTCAGCGTAATTGCTAGAGCCCTCCCCAAGGCCGATAGATATCTCATAGAAATGTGAGACAAATAGAATAAGGAGAGCCCCACCCCACAAGCATTATTCCTCGCTGCCCCATCAAAAAACCCCTAAGGAATCTTCCTATCGATCTCTAGATCCAAAACCTCCCTTTGATTAGCAGCATGAATATGATGAGGAAGCGCAGAAAAATAACCAACAATTAGAGCACCAGTGATACCAGGAGTACAAGATTTCTCATCAAAAATCAGATTATTTCGAGCCAGCTAGCATCCCCAAATAACAAGGAGAGGCAGAGATCTGTGAGAAGAATCATCTGAAGAGGCCCACCAAGACTCCCAAGCCTGAGACACTGAAATACCCTCCCATTTGCAAGGAAAGCCCAACAGCCTCGAGCATTCCTTCCACACCTCTTTGATATAAGGGCAGGTGAGAAAAAAATGAGTATCGGATTCCACCACGTATTTGCATAGGACACACCACCCAGGCCCCTGAAAGCTCCTTTTCTGCATATTTTCCTATGTAGGGGTCTTTTTTCGAAAACAAACCACATAAAGAGGCGAGTCTTAGGAGGAAATTTGAGCTTCCACAACTTCCTCCACCACCAAATTTCTTCCCTTTGAGCCCCAACAAAGCTAAGCTTTATATAGCTAGCCTTGGGAGAATAGGTTCCTGAAGGATTGAAGTCCCACAATTTCATCATCCCTCTCCTGAAGCTGATTATGCATAAGGCGTAATTCTCTAATGTACATATCCAGTTCCCTCTCATCCTGAATATCCAATCCAAGAGAGGCAGCCACTCTCCGAGACTGAACCCTAGGCTGTATTTGAATCGGATCAGCCTGATGGAAGAGAAAGATAATCAACCTTAGCCTCAAAGCATCAATCATACGCCCCAAAATAATGTGCTACTGACCACTGCCCATCCACAGGTGCTCTCCCACTTTTAACCTCCTGCCACTGCCCACATTCGAGGCCAGATTAGAATCCAGAATATGAGACGACTTTACCACTGCCTTCCAAATCACCGACCCTCCTACATGTGACTTCCTAGGATTTCTAATCCAGTCTTCAATGGAATCAGGTTCTAGATATTTCTGTGCAATCACCTTGGTCTAAAGACTAACCGAAGTGATTAATCTGCACCCACCCTTTGCAAAAAGGGCTTGAGAAAAAAGGAAAATATTCTTAAGGCCCCATCCCCCCAGCCCTTTGGGCACCGCAATTCTTTCCCATCTAACCCAAGGGGTCACCTGTGACGCCTTCTTACCACTCTAAAGAAATCTGAAACAGATACAATGAGCAGCTTCGAGAATACATTTTGGAATCCATGAAAGAGACATCCAATAAACATGAATTGCCTCCAACACTGACTTTACCAAAATAAACCTCCCAGCACATGAAATCAATTTGTGGCTCCACACTTTCAACCTCTTTTCCAGCTTTTCTAAGAGCCACTTCCAATATTTTTTTTGGTAGTCATTAGGTTTTAAATGAAAACCCAAGTATTTCAGGTCATCATCTAGCCCAGAAGGATTAAAAGTAAAGACCCGAATGAGGGAAAGCCTCTCCTCAGCCCTTAAGAGATGGGTGGTAAGGGAAGATTTACCAACGTTCACCTCCATACCAGTAGCCTTGGAAAACAGGTCCAAAACCTCCTTTAATGTATGAGCATCCCTCATAGTGCCAGAACAGAAAATTAGCACATCATCCACGAAAAGGTGTGTAATAAACAAATTTTTGGAAATAAGAATGCCCTTCAGGGTCCCCTGACTCTTGGCCTCCATGATAGCCTTGCTCAGCCCCTTCGAAACTAGCAAGAACAACAAAGGAGACAAAGGGCAACCTTGACAAAGCCCCCTTTCTGCATGAAAGAAAGGTGAGGCCGCCCCATTGATCAAAACAGAGAAAGAAACAGTGGTAATACAACTCATAATCCACCTAATAAATCCAATACTTAAACCAAGATGGGTCAAGAGCATACGAATATACAACCAGCTTACTTTATCATAGGATTTGGAGAGGTCGATTTTCAAAACCGCCCCTTTGAGGTTCTCTGTTTTCAGATTGTGAATGCCTTCCTGAGCTACCCCAATGGCCTCATGAATTTTCCAGCCTTCCAAGAAACCAAAATGTTCACCAGAGATATGTGCTGAAAGGATGTTCTTGAGTATTTTGGCGATGACCTTAGCTACCACCTTATAAATGCAGTTGCAAAGAGAAATAGGCCTAAAATCATTCAAAGAAAGAGGGTTTTCGACTTTCGAAATGAAAGCAATGAAGGTAGAGTTAAAACTCGCTGGAAGTTGCCTAGAGGCTCTAGTATCTTCGACCACTTTCAGTAAATCCTGTCCAAGCGAGTCAAAAAGATCCAAAACGAATTCGATAGTCCAGCCATCTGGCTTATGACTCTTGTCTTTTTGAAAGCTTTGGAGCACAAGCTTCAATTCACCCTCCAACACTTCTTCCATAAAAGCCCTGTTTTCATCCTCCTCCACAAACTGCGGAAACATTTGAGCAATTCTAATGACTTCCACAATGGAGGCCTGTGAAGGAGCTTTAAAAAGAGCCTTGAAGTGGTTAACCCCCAGCTTCTCCTTCGCTTCAAAAGAAGTATGTTCGGTACCTTGATCATCAGTAAAGCTCCAAATAGTGTTACCTGCCTTCCTTCCTTTAGCATAAGCATGAAAAAAATTTGTATTATCATCCCCACATTCCAACCAGGTAGTTCTGCTCTTCAATCTCCAAGTGTCCTCCTTCTCCAAAAGGAGAATGTTCCTTCTCCCTTCCAAACGAACCATGGAGTCCTTTGCCTCTTAGCCATAACCCACTTCGAGATGGCACTCTTGAGCCTCTTGAAATTTTCATCAAACTGAAACATCGCAGAAAGAGGATTAACTGGGTTGTAAGGAGTCCACTGGGAATGTACTAAAAGCTTGAAGGACTCGTCCTTGAGCCAGGTCTTATTGAACTTTAAAGGGCTTGGGGGCTTAAGATGCCCTTTTTTATTCTCCAGAAATATGGGAAAGTGATCCGAGATGCCTCTACTACCGACCCACTTCCCGATTTGCTGAAACATATCCACAACCTTTTCAGCCACCAGAAAACGATCAAGCCGCTTCACAACTCTGCTTTCACCGCATCTGTTATTATTCTAGGTAGGTTTGAGCTTGATGGGCTCAATGTCAAGCAAATTATTCTCCTCCAGCTTATGTGTTAAGTAACCAGTTAAAGAGTCAACTTTTGCATGAGGCCACTAGAACTCAGACTAGCCCAAGGAGAAATTGAGATCCGCACCGAGGATCACCGAGTCCCTGCTGATCAAAGGATTACTGAGAAGAGTATCCCAGAACTAAAACCTATTAAGATATAGGCCATATATATTAAAAATGGAGAACGTTTAACCTAACTCCAGTGCCAAGAAATTTAGACCAAGAACCGACTCCATGCACCATGAATTCAAGGACTTAATCGATATTTCGTTCCACCCCACTGCCAGCCCACCTGAACACCCTCTGACATCCAAAGTTTCAAAAAGCCACCCCGGAAGCCAACTTTCCAGTCTTGCTTTGACAACATCACTTACTCCTAAGGTCTCTTGTAACAGAATGATATCTGGATGATCAATAGTAATCACCCTCATGAATGTTGATCTTTTATGGGGACCAACCAAACCCCGACAATTAAATGACATAATATTCATCTAACACCCTTACGCTGTGATGACATGATACTAGGTTAAAACAGATCTTATCATATAATATTGTGTGTGCTTCCTTCCGCTCGAAAATCCTCAAGAAAATACTTCATTAAAACTATATTTTATTCAGCTCAACATATACATAAAGGAAAGAGAGCCAGACAAAAAAACACTGATATATAATAACACAAGAAATTCCTTGGTTGAATATTACAATGGATGGCCTCTCGGCTCTCGAGCCTTTTAAAAAAGCTCTCATACCATCTCTCTATCTCACTTTGTATTCCTCACTGTTCTTCCATCCTCACACACTCATATTTATACATAATAATGAATTTATTCCAGTCCATAATTTCCTCCACAAAAATCTCAACTAAAAATCTAAATTAGATTTATCCTTTTTTGGACTCAACTAAGTCCCGTTTAAGGAATTCCTAATCCCTAGATTTTCTACCTAATTCAACTCCACTCATATCCTTTAATTTATTAAAAGAATATTTACAATGATCCCCACTTACATTTTTCTCTCTTAATTTATTAAAATGAGCACAATAATTTATAAAATAATTAAAAAATCATCACCCCCCTAATTACACAATATTTTAATAAAACCCAAGCAGGATGCTCCTGCATTAGACTCTCCATGTAGAGAAGTTTCCATAGACTCTTGTCTATGAGGTCTGTCACTTTTATGTAATAATGTGACAACCACAAGTCTTGATGACTTGCTCCCTCCAGGATTCCAAACTCTGTTCTGATGCTGGTCCTTTAAAGTATCAACTCTATTTGGTAACTCATCACTCACTCTGTCAATCGGATTCCATTGGCCTTTACAATAATTGCTTCTACCGATTCCTCAGAGTAATCCCTCTTTGTCTAATGCTTTCGCCTCTAACTGAGTTGAACACTCAACTTTCTGAGCGAAGAATAATCAAGAATTTCTTCTTGATCACAACTATAGTCATTGATTGCTTTTATGGCAACAACTTCCTCGTCTGGTGTTGTACCTGCATTCATCAACAAAATGTTAGTTTTAAAAATATAAGACCTTTCGGCCTCTTTTGATGCTTCAAGCACCAATCTCCCATCATCGACTTTCTGGATTTTCGTATATCCTGTTTTGAACTACTGGTTGCTTCCATCTTTATCATGCTGGATCAATATTTCTGTATCCTATATGTCTCTATAACTTTCTTTCTGCCCCTGATCTTTCATCTCATCCCCAAATAATTTCTGCTCAATTTCTCTAATTTCAACATCATATTTGTTAATGTCGTTTTCTGTATCTACAGTCACATTATTATTTGAAAAGTTATAACATTCATTCAACTCTATAAATGTTAGAACCATTTCATCCCTATCATGCACAGTAACTGCAATCTCTTCTGTATCAGGTTCTGCAAGTTTCATTTCTCCTTCAGGTTCTTTGAGCCATCTTTCCATGAACTCTATTTCCATGTGAAATCTTTTCAGCATTTCATCACCACCTTCATTCTTCTTCTGCCAATATTCCTGAGTTATCCTGTTTTCTGTTTCATCACACTGCAAAATTCCGTCAGCAATTTCATTAAACAAATACATTTGTTTACCTCCTTGGAATATCTCTTCGACATTTACATTATGCTTCTGCTCCATAACAGCTTCAACTGGCTGTCTTACCCCAAACAAGAACTCATTTATGATTTCTTCCTGTTGTAACAATTCAGTACCTTCCTCCTCTGAAAGGCATTCCCCATCACACTTCATTTCAAGAGTTTCATTCATCTCTATGACAGTTTCACCACATTTTCCACCATCTTTCGCACATCTTGCAAACATACATAAATTGTGAGATTTAAAAATGCAAGGCTTCATAGCCTCATCTGCTTCTCTCAACAACACATTTTCAAATTCTTCTAAACTATCCCAATAGTTCATGAGATCTTCCTCATTGATCACTTCACCCAAAATTTCACCCTGTTCTGGGCCACAAATGGAAACTTCCATTTTCAACTCAGCCTCTCTGAGTTCTTCAGATCCCATTTTCACACTCATCGTCTGCTTGAGCTTCCTCAACTCTTCTGTTAGATGTGTGTTTACCTATTGTTCCCTCTTTGCGTGTAGTCTCTGCCACTTCACTTTCTTCCTCATGGTCCAACCATGTGTCCGGTATTTCATATTCCTCTGCAATAATTCCATCAAAAATTCAAGGTGAACTGTTATCTCTGCCTTCTCCTGCTCATAATCTTCATCCGTCAACTTCTCACATATGCCACTTACCTTGGAATTTTCCTTCTTCTTTCTTTTGTTGTGGTCTTCATCATATCTTCTGGAATGACTATCACCAGTCATCTTCTCCTCCTTTGTGAACTTCATCTGTTCACATGTGGATTTCATTTGAATCCCCTTTTCAACAAGCCTTCTTACTTGCCATTCAACAATACAAGCTCTCTTCCTGCGCTTTACCTCTTTCGGTTCTCTATCTTGGAATCATCTCTGGGAAATTCTCTTGCTTCACTTTGCTGCAAACAACACTTTAGTAATGCTTGTGTTACAATGACCAAAACTCTTTGGGTATCGGGCTCCGTCGATCATGCACCCAATTACATTCAGATCTTACGACTCTTTGACTTCAGACTTTACACCAACTTTTTATCTTGGATGAAAAATACTCAATCTTAACTCAAACTATCCAAACTTTCATTTGATCCTAACATCTGTTTTGACTTCAAGGCTTGACCCAATAATTATGATAGTGGATATTTTGACTTAATTCAAGTTATACAATATTTCAACGAACATACACCCCTAATACATTTTTAGGATGTAAAATCTTCACTCTCTCTCATACTTATTCTTATGAAAAGATCATCAGTTTCCCATTATCATTTCACATGATGTTGAAGTCTTTAATTGAAATTCAATCCAGGTTTTCCAAGATTTATTTTATGGTGAAAATAAATAAACCATTCAATTTTCAACATTAAAAATACCTTTCTGAATTATCATACCTTATGCTCCCTTCAAGGTTATTTAATAAACCTTTTCCTTGCATTTGCAACTCTCTGGACTCCACTCTTCTGTGCTGTCTTTGTCACTGTGAATACTCGCATGTCCTTCATACCATAAGCTTGTCATCTTAGTGCTAACATTTTTCCTGCACTTTCATACAACTGCACATTATAAATTGTACATCCATTCACATCTCTTCACCTGTGTATACAGAACAAGCTATTCATGTTTTCAACCTCTTCAATGAATAATGTACAACTCGTACATTGTGTCCATCCTAAATAACACCTCCTTAGGTGCCGCCACATGATGGTAAAAACAAGGATTCTACAACATCGAGCAATTGTGGTTTGTTTGTGTTTTCAATCTTAAAACACAAATCAAAAGAATAAACCAAAATGATGCAGCCAACGCTGCTTAAACCCACATATTATGCATATAAAAATGCGTTTTCAATTTAAAGCCCCCAACTAAAGTTACCTTTGAAGCTGTTCTTTTGTTTTTTCCCAATTCTCGAAAAAATACCACCTTATGACAATTTCAAAAATCTGAATTGACATTGGTTAAAACCCAAAATATCAATCATATGAATATATTCGGACCCATGCTTCACCATTTCAACCTTTATATTATTTTTAATTTAAAACAAAACACATCAACATAATGTATTCGGGCCCCATACTTATCATTAACGCATCTTTGCCGACAATTTGTCCATACCCATCAAATCAACGAAATGGGCAGTTTCTTTATACTACATGTTTATCGCATTCCCTTGAGTATTACCATTTACCCCCCTTTTTTCATGCGAAAACCATCGGTTGATTTGTGAAACCACTTCTCTATTCCTCTGAGCCATAAACCCACGTTTCACTTGCTGCTGACTGAGTCTATTCGACTTCTCGTTCTATTGTCACCATCTCGTCTCCTCCCACAGAAGCTAGTTCTTTATCGCAATTACTTCCTGTACCACTTATAGGTGCCCGTGTACATTTTGTGAGTCCTTTACGTTGCCTTTGCGATGCTACTTGACTTCTCGACTTCCACTTCAACTCTTTAATGTGCTCCTCCGCACACTTGGTAAAACGTTCAAATAAATCATCGGTTCATGTTTCTGCTTCTCTTTGGCTTCGGATTTCCATACATATAGTTTCGGGATCGAGAACTCACTCCGGTCATGAAGATATTCAAAACCTTTCATAGTATCAGGGTTTATTACAGATCATATATATCATGACAAAAATAGACTTCTCATCTCTACGCACTTATAATTGGATATCGAGTTACAGGTTCATAACGCTTTCCATGATCAATTTTCATAGAGGCATTCTTCAAAAGCTCCTTACCTCAGCTGAAACGTAAAAGAAATCAATTTTAATGTCCTTGACATTGGCATTAGATGTATCATCTCCATCAAGAACGCTGCTCTGACTACTAATAACAAAAGTGAATGCATCCCTGTAATCTTTCATAGCATGGGAAGCTAACTGATTCTCATTTTCTTGCTTCTTGCATCCTATGGCTCGCTTCTTCTTTATTCTTCTCAATCTATACGATTAATCCTTCACACATGCAGATCGCAGGCACAAAAGATTTATACACAGCTCCTCCACGACTCTACGGTGACTGTCAAATTGCTAACGCTGTCTTGGATTCAGTTTGCGCTGACCTCACACCACAACTCCACGGTCTCCAACTCGCGGACTTCTATTCCACCCATGGACTGATTGACTTCTTGCTATGTGTCTATTGCCAATATGAACGGATTTCAACAAGGTACTGATAGCACTGGACCTTCAAGCTCTCTTCAGCCAAGGGATCGATTTTCCTCTACGATCCTTCTATATCAGTTTTCACTCTCTCAAGAGTATGAGTCACCGCCACTGAAATCTCTTGATGTCTAATTTCTTCTTTCGCTGCGGCTAGTTTTTTCATTATCATTGTCATGCTTTCTTGGGCCTCACCACTATACATATGCAGCTTACTGATCGGTCACATAAGATTACATTGACACCAACCGTGGTTGCAACCACACAATTTCCCGAAGCGAATCCATATCTGGTTTGTCTAGAGCAAAGAATGGAAAAAACAAATGGGCAGTGTCACACACACACGTTCAGCAGCGGCGTTGTATGTCATTATTGGCCACAGAAATGAGGTGTTCCACTTGTCTGAGGCACTGAGTGAGAGAAATGATCTCCTGCTGGTAAGCTCGCGCTTGTTCCACAGATTCTAATTCAAACTCTCCAAGTTGACTGCACATGGAATGTCATCATATTACACATGCATATTAAAATAGATATTTTACTATATCTTACAATCCCAGCACGAGCTTGAGGCTCTGATACCAAATGATGACAGGATACTGGGTTAAAACAAATCCTATCATATAATATCGTGTGTGCTTCCTTCAGCACGAAAATCCTCAAGAAAATACTTCATTAAAACTATATTTTATTCAAGAGTCAACATATACATAAAGGAAAGAGAGCCATACATAAAAAACACTGATATATAATAACACAAGAAATTCCTTGGCCAAATATTACAATGGATGACCTCTTGGCTCTCGGCCCTTTTACAAAAGCTCTCAAACCATCTCTCTCTCTCGCTCTGTATTCCTCACTGTTTTTCCATCCTCACACACTCCTCATATTTATACATAATAATGAATTTATTCCAATCCATAATTTTCTCCACACAAATCTCAACTAAAAATCTAAATTAGATTTATCCTTTTTTGGACTCAAATAAGTCTTGTTTAAGGAATTCCTAATCCCTAGATTATCTACCCAATTCAACTCCACTCATATCCTTTAATTTATTAAAAGAATATTTACAATAATCCTCACTTACATTTTTCTCTCTTAATTTATTAAAATGAGCACAATAATTTATAAAATAATTAAAAAATCATCACCCCCCTAATTACACAATATTTTAATAAAACCCAAGCAGGATGCTCCTGCATCATGCTGGGCTCGATCTGCTCTAAGCGCCCGTTCAATAGAAATTTGTTTCCCATCTTGAAGATCTAGTTTAGCCCGACATTGAGCCTTTTCCAAATAGGATTTCCTGCCCCTTCCTTTTGAGGCCTGTGCCTTCCCCTTTCCCAACCCACCAGAATCTTTTTTCGCACTAGACCATAGAAAATATCCAGAATCCGAGGAATCCAGCGTTGAAGGATTTGGGTCCAGCTCTGCTACATAGGGATCAGGATCCAAAAAGAATGGAAGTCCCTCCATAGAGGCCACGAAAGTGACAGGAAGGGAAGAGGAGGATTGAGGGAGCCGGGAGGAAAGGGATAAGTGCTTTAGACCCTCGACCCAATCCAGCCCCGAGAGAGAAACATTATTGAGATAAAAGTGTAAGGAAGAAGAGAGGCAGGTAGAGGAACAGCCCAGGAGAGGATACCCCAACAAATTTTGACCAACCATCAACATTCCATTATCCACCTCCGGCTAGGAGGCCACAAATTCCTCCTCTTGATTTCTATTCTATACCTCTTCACTTACTGGATTGTTGTTGGGTTCCTAAGAAGACGAAGGCTGAGAATATGGAAAGCCTAGACCTTCCTCTTCCACACCCTTCTCCTTATCACTCCTTCGAAAGCACCGACCATTTGATGAGCAGAAAGGGAGCCTGCAATCGAAGGTAGGATGACCATAGGCATGACATCTTCTGCACCTAAATGGTACATTTTCGTAATCCAGTACCTGCTTTATCACATAAGGCCCCCAACTGAGATTCATAGCTTTCGCAAGACCTTCTCTAACATTTATATTGACTAGAATCTAAGCCACCTGTCTCTCATTAGTCTCCAGAAAGGAGAGTTCAGCTTCGAGGCAAGTCCCGAGAATATTCCCATTGCAGCAGAAATGTTCCACATTCCAGTAGTGGAGAGGCAAACTAGGTAACCTCACCCACATAGGAACCGAATCCACTCTGTCCCTACCAGCATAAAAAAGAGGATGCCAGGGATTAAGGATCAAAGGAGTATGACCCAAAGCCCAGTTTTGATGTAAAACCCATAGCGAATGCTCTACTTGCAGGAATTTTAAGGAAAACCATCCCCGTGTGAGAGTCACAACCTCCGACACATAACCGATAGCTTCCTTCTAGTTTACTTCTGCCCACAGAACCACATTATTCAAAGAAAAAATCCTCCCCAAAACCTTGCCCACTAAGGTCCTATTGGACATCTGGAGCACCTGCACCCAACCTATGTCTTCCCCCAGCACATAGTTGTATTCCACCTTCTTCGATTTAATCTAGCTTTTCTGACTTTGTTTGCCACTTCCCCATTTGGGATATTTCCCTTCCAAGACATTTCTATGTATCGAGTCCTTTCCCCCTTCACCACCAGGGCTAGGGAAACCTTGTTGCTCAGTACAACCTATATTTCTAGCCAAAGAGCCCAAAACTTCCTCCCTCGATGACCCACTGCCCAAACCACTCCCCATCATAAAAATTTGATCCAGGTCCCCTATAGGACCTGAAGATAACCCCCCTCCTTTGACTACCACTCCATGTAACCCCCCAAAGAAAAGTGAGGGACCATAGGACTCCTTCGCATCAATCCTCTGAATTAGGCCATGCACACTCAAAGGTTCCCGCTTTTCACCATTCAAAAATTTGGAGTTCCCGCTCGCTACCATCAGGTCAGTCATTCAAAATTTAATATTTTAGGGTAGTATCCCACCAATTCCAGAAGCCAGCGTCTGAGAGATACCAACATAGAAATGAGTAGCATAAATATCAACTACTCATTGCTATGTGACTTCATCAACAAGAGCAGAGCAACCCTCGACTTATCCAAAGTTACGCCTTCATTCTTTATTCCAACAGATGACTTGGGGATTTCTCTGTCATCGGAGTATTCCACCGAAACCTAACCCCCGCGTAGGTAAGTTTCCAAACCCGCAATGACCATCATCATTTCTCAGAGACTCCAACAACAAGAATAGAGCAGCCTCCGAGAAATGCAGTATCGAAAACTCCAACTATAAGATTTGACCAACGAAAAAGATAATTATTTGATGCTTAATGGCTTCAACAACAAGAACCGATATTAAGTTAGTAAATTTTTTTTTTTTTTTTTTTTTAAATCACATTTAAGTTTCTCATATTGGTTTGAAATCAAACTGTTGTTTATTCTTAATGGGACAGGTTTCACACTTGCAATTTCATGTTATATTTTGGAAAGTTGATATGAATGTTAATTTTTGGCACTTCTGGAATGTAATCACTGGTTTAGCATCACATGGTCACAACCCCTCATTGTTATCTTCTTTGAGATATTGTTCCAACAATTTTTGTTTGATGTACTTATTGTGGTCATCAAATACTATCATAACATAATCATTTCCATCATTTTAACACAAGTTCATGGTTAATGGTAATCCACATTTCAATGGGGAAACTTGTGTTACACTTGTTTTTGTGTGTAAATCAACAGATGTATTAAAGAGAAAATAGATTACATAGAGTTACAAAAAGAGCCTGCCTGTCACAACACAAAAAGAAACGCTGTGGGTGAGACCTACCAGAATAATGTTGCACCATACACAGATAGAGCATATAACTAAGTCGTAGCAAGCCTGGAATCATACTGTGGCGGATTACAAAAGGATGTCCTCTTCCTAGGACGATGAAAATAGATAATTGGCTAACCCAACCTTACAAAATCAAACAACATAACATAAAATAGCAGCGCCCCAGAATTAGAAGGACTAAGAGCCAGGGCATTAATCCTTATGCTTTCTGTTCTTCTCTCCAGGATCACCTCCTGCACTTGGGCCGACTGTGTCCTCTTGACTGGGCGTGCTGCAAGGCTTAAAGTGGCGGATGATGGTGGCCCTGTTATTCTCCGTAGGCAGCTGGATCGAAATTTTCAGCACATGTTTTAGATAGATTTCGAAGAGCCTTATGAACCCCTCAAGATGCTTAGACTGAGCTTTCATCTCTTCACCCAGGGATTTCAGATTAACTTCTAGGCTATCCAGCCTGGCCGAATTCTTAGCAGACGCGAGGGTACCGGCCTAGTAAGCCTCCCTATGAGCCGCCTCATGCATGTTCATAGCCTTGGCCATCATAGTTTTCATCTGCCAGGCTATGCTCTGGGTTCACAAAAATTGAGTAGACCTAGTGGTCGGAGTGCCAGGATTGGTAATCCAATCCACCTCATCACGAATGTCCCTGTATTCCACTCTTTCACTGGCTTTCTCCACTTCACCTTGCAGTGCCTCAATTTTCTGTTTACCCTTTCAGGAAACAGAGCTGTTGAAACCTGCCTCCGCCTTTTGCAGCTCACGAGCAGCCTTGGAGCTCTGGAGGATAAGTTTAGCCATTCTGTGGCTCCACCCTTTCTCTCTTGACTCACTAATGCCAAGAATCAACTCAAGAAATTTGGGCGCATGTTTCAGGCAAGTATGCACCAAACACAGTAGTCTCACCGTTACTCCCCATCTTAGTATTTATAATCTGAATACCGTTATGTCGATCCCTAGAATGAAACAACCACCCTAACCCATCCTTTCGTCTGATAGGCTGTTTCGAGGGAAAGTGAGAGATATTTCTCCATTCCATTTGATCCGTCTCGTATAGGTTTTCATATCCTCTAATAATTTTATTTTGCCACATCATAGAATTATCGATCCTGGTGTACTGCCCCTGATCGCTATAATAAATATCCCACACTCTAACACACTTACCAAAGGACAAAGGGCTCTAATACCATTGCCTTGAATTAAAATCCCCGCGGGGCCTCATCTAACAATTAATGTTCCATTCCTAGTGAACTGTTCGCACCTTCTGACAATCCAGTTAGGTCCTTGATGGAAATCTGTTCACACTCCTCCCTCAAATTTTCAAGAGTCATGTGCTGCCAACAAGTGTCAAGGATGGCCTCCGGGTTGTCCACCGCATGATTAGCTAGGACATCCGCCATAGAATTTTCTGTGCGTCTAACAACCTGAAACACAATACCGCTTAGAGTGGAGATATGGTCGGAGATAATCTTCGTGACTTGCGAGAGATGCCAGTGCTTAGTGACCCTACTGGGCTCTGAACCATTCTGTAGGCGTTTGGCCACATTAATCACTAACAGAGAATCCCCTTCCACAATTACATTTCCATTCTTCAACCGAACCAAAGTTCGCAGGCCTTGTTCCAGTGCAGAAAATTCCGCTTCATTATTAGTAGCTTCGCCTAGCGGACAGTTGTAGATATGCTTGATATTTCCTTTGTCATCTCTGATAACTCCTCCAAAACTAGCCAGACCAGGATTTCCATGCGAAGCACCGTCAAAATTCAAGTTACAGTAACCTGGGTGAGGGAGCTGCTAGAATAGAAGAGATGGAGGAGGCTTCAGATGGCACAGAGGAAGACTCAAGCCCGTTGCGGCTTCAATCCAAAATAGGGACATGATGCATTGCTCGCTAGCCGAGGGCCTGTCATTGTGATCCCCTCTGACCTTGGTAAGAACCGTTTCCCTCATGTTCTTCATGATTTCAATTTTAATTTGGTCAAGTTGGTGTACCTCATCCTGGAAAATTCGCCTGTTCCTTTCCTTCCAAATTGACCAAACAATGAAACCAGGGCCAAGATGCTAAATTAGGTTTACAGTTTCATGTTTAGTAAACTTTATCCTCCACCTAGTGATGCTTTCTTAGATAGAGTCTTTGCTTTTGTCTGTTTGGCGAAAAATTTCTGCCATCCATTCCCATAAATTGTTGGCCCAATTGTAAGAATTCAGGAGGTGGTTCATCGTTTCCTCCTTAGCCCCACAGAGACAGCATCTCGATGGGCCAATGAACCCTTTCCTTTGTAAATTCTCCCAGGTGAGAATTTTTCTATTCATTAGGAGCCAAAGGAAAGTTTTGATCTTGGGCTAGTAGATAGAATCCCAAACATTGCTATGCCAGTGGACTTTTTTTTCTAAATCCCTCTGTTCTAGGTAGTACCTTGCCTCTTTGAGATTAAAGGTGCCTCCTTCCATATTTCCCACCTGAGATGATCATCCTCCTGTGAGCAACACACTCTTCTCTTTTTCATCCAAGGACGCAGAAAAAGTAGCTAGTTCTCCACTCGGACATCCTGGGAGGGGAGGTCCAGAGCCCAGTGGCGCCATTGAGGGTCCAAGTGACCATTGGCCCAGTAGTGATGAACCTTTGTTTTGCCTAGCCTCTGAAAATTTTGTTGAATAAGTTGATACTCAAAAATCTCCAACTTTGGCATTTGTTGCCCGACATCTTCCTAGAAAAAATCCATTCGACCATTTCGGATTTCCCAGAAACAGTGGTCTTGGATGATGTTTCTATTAGCCCACACAAGGTTCCAAATAGGGGATCCAGCGACCACCCCTAAAATTCTGACGAGGTCCAGGGGATGCCAATCCTCTGTGTACTTGGCCTTCCAGAGCCTCACCCAAGGGGTAGTAGGTTCCTTAAGCCATCTCCACCAGATCTTAGCACCACAAGCTCTGTTGACAGTTTCTGGGCCTTGAAGCTCCATACCTCCCAGGATCTTAGGTTTGCTGATCTTCGTCCATGCCACCAGGGCCCACTTTTTTTTTTCAGCTTTACCAGACCACAGGAAAGTCCGTTGGATGTCCTTGATTTTCTGGAGGACTCCCTTTGGCGCAGGTATAATTGACAACATGTAGTGCAGGATAGCTTGCAGCACCGCCTTAGTCATGATCAACCTTCCAGCAAAATTTAGGGCTCTATTCGTCCAATAGTTTCCACGTTCTTCGAGGGAAGAGAGCAATTTTTCCCAGTGAATTTTCTACCAAGGTTTGTCCGTTAAGGGAATCCCTAGGTATTTGGATGGGAGGCTTTTCCGTTTGGAACCAAGGATGGCCGTGAGGTTCCTCTGAATAGCAGCATGCATATTAAAGAAGAATATCATAATTTTTTCTAAGTTCAAGTCCATACCAGAATCTTGACCAAAGAGATTTATAATTTCTTTGAATCCCCGAGCCTCTCGGACAGTAGGAATACCATGGAGCATTGTATCATCCACAAATTGTTTATGGGTAGTCGTTGGGCTAGTTTGAAGAGGTTTAAGGCCCACAATGTCAGCTTTCTCCTTTTTAATTTTAATGATTCGACTTAAACCCTCCATGAGAATGACAAAAATAAAGGGAGAAATCAGATCCCCTTTCCGGATCCACCTAGATAGAGTGAAGGGACTAACAGGGGCTCCATTGACGAAGATAGAAAAACTCAGGGACTTAAACATATCCATCACCCAGTTTATCCACCGTTGGCCAAACCCAAAAGCTCCCAAGATAGCCTCCATGTATTTCCAGCTTAATTTATCATAAGCTTTAGAAAAATCAAGTCAGATTATCATTCCAGATTTTTTCTGGGATTGAAGGTATGAATCATCTCATGTGCCAGAAGGATGTTGTCCATTATCTGTCTACCTTCAACAAAGATAGATTGCTCCTCTGAAATAATCAGCGGGAGGATATGTTTCAATCTATTAGCCATCACCTTAGAGATGATTTAATAGAGAACATTGCAAAGGGCTATGGGTCAGAATTTCCACGGAGAACAGGTTGCTTCTTCCTTGGGGATCAAGGCAATAAAAGTAGAGTTGAGGGATTTCAGGATGGAGGAGGTTTTACGGGAATCTTCAACCACTTCCCAGATCTCATTCTGCACAGTCTCCCAACAAGCTTTGAAGAAATCAATGGTAAAACCATCCGGGCCAGGCGACTTACCATTAGGCATCTCCTGAACAACTTCTTCCACTTCAATCATGGATACAGGGTGGTCTAGATTTTTATTATGGTCCTCTGATAAAATCCTTGGAATGGAGGCAACCACTGCCCGAATGGCCTCTTCCCTGTCTGTATCTGGTTTTGTGGCAATGTGAGCAAAGCGGTCAACCAGGAGGGTAGAGATATCCTTATGTGACTCATAAGAGTTTCCTTGTTCATATTTTAAACATATAATATTATTAGATCGTCTATAGTCTATGGCTGATCTGTGGAAAATTTTTGTATTCTTTTCTCCTTCTTTAAGCCATTGGACCCGAGATTTCTATTTCCACAGGATCTCCTCCTACATACATCTTTCGTCCCATTGTTTCATGAGGTCCTGATCAACTCGTTTGGAGTCCTAGGAAATTTCCTCATTTATCCACTCCTTATGCAACCGTTCCATTTGTTCTTCCAAGGCTAACTTCTCCTTGAATATGTTTCCAAACACCTCGTGATTCCAGGATCTAAGTCGGGCTTTGATATGTTTTAGATTTGCTTGAAGACGCAACATCTTCGTACCTCTAATCATCAGGGGTTCTTTCCACCATTGTTTAATTTTAGATTTGAAATTAGGGTGGTCTAGCCAGAATCTTTCAAACCTGAAGGGCTGGTTCTTTGGAGTACCCAAGATGGTAGCATCTAGGGTAATGGGCCAGTGGCCAGATCCCCAATTTGGGATAATGTCTTTCTCCATTGTCACTCCTGCCAGGAGGATGTATTCGGTTATGAGGAAGCGGCCGAGTCTCGATGCAATTTTCTTGTCCCCTCCCCTCTTGTTATTCTAGGTGTATAGTCCGCTCTTAGGGAGAATGTCAATTAACCTGGTTGAACTAATAAAGTTTCTGAGAGCCTCTACATTCCAGTTAATCTTCCTCAAACCCCCTTTCTTCTCTCCTAACAAGGTGATCATATTAAAGTCTCCCCCATAGATCCCTTTGACACCAGAGTGTCTATGTTGCAGATGAGAAAGTTGTTCCAAAAGTAGCAGCTTATCTTCTAGTCTTTGGGGCTCGTAAACATTATTACATAAATATGTACCAGGCTCTCCTATAATTGGAATCTCCAAAGATACTTAAGATCTTGTTGCTTCTGCATTAACCAGATGAAATGAGTTGGGGTTCCAAAAGGTTGCTAGTCCTCCTTCCATCCCATTTCCTTCAACATCTAGATAGTCCATTCTTCTCCCAATTTTCCTGCTTATCTCTTGCATCTTTTTACTCGAGCACTTAGTTTCTTGTATGAAGATCATATATGGGTTTTCATTTCTGACTTTCTTCTTCAGAAGTCTTTATTTCCTTTGGCTATTTAGCCCTCTAGCATTCCATGATAAGATCTTCATGATAAAAAAAAGAAATTAAGAAGAGGAAGTGAAAGCCTCAAGGGCTTTCATCTTACCTAAATTTAAGAGCATTTTACAAAGTTCCTGGAGAGCTTCGTTGTTAGATCATCTTCCCCTTTTGCACCTATGTTTGGCATTCTGGTTTGTCTGATGCAGTCCTTGGACTTTAATTCCCAGACCTTTAGTCGCTCTGTGCCATCTCTTCTGGCCCTTAGTCTCTGCCTCTTGTTGGGCTAGAAGGAGGAAGTTGACCTTTTCCATCTCGTTTGCCGGGATGTGTTCCAATCCTCTTTCCTTCCATTATTCCACCATAGGGTTCAGGTCCATATCTTCTCATTCCAGGATATCCCTTAGTTCTAGGTATTTCGTACTTGCTTCACTTATTTCCATGTCCACATCTCCCTCGAAATCTTCATCTCGTCCGGTGTTTGCTAGGGTTCCTTCCATAGTATTCTTGTTAGGGCTTAGGGTCCCCTGCTGTGAAGTTCCCATTGAATCTGGTAAGGAGTCCTACTGATGGGAATCTTCCACTGATTCATTATTGGGCCCTAGAACTTTAAAAGCATTGCTAGTGCCTTTAGCAGCTGTCCCTGTTTTAGGCTGGTTCCTTCGATTTTCTCTTTGTCTCCCATTAGGTCGGGAGAAGCCTTCTTGGTCTTTAGATGCTCCTTCCTTACTTTTTTCTGTTTGCTTATTCAGAGGGCATTCCCTGAACAGGTGTCCGTGTTCATGACATCGACGACATCGAAAGGGTATCTGCTCATAGTCAATGGTCTGAAAGAAAACTTCATCCCTAAATTCCAGCCATAGTCCTTCATGCAGGGCCCTTGAAACATCCATTTCCACAGATATTTGTGCACAAGAGGTATAACTTTTTTGCAGGGTGGCCTCCGAGGCTTGGAAAAAATTTCCTAGCTTGTTCCTGATCTGTTCAAGCGTCGAAGGCCTCCAATAGTCAATGGGCAGAGAGAAGAGGCATATCCATACTGACACATGAGTAAAATTTTCCTGTTTTGGGGCGAAGTTGGGTTTCCATGGTCTTATATATAGACCTGCTGACGCATAGAAATAGGGTCCCCCATCATAAATATGATCCCTATCTTCCAGGTTTGCAAAAACAACCGTAAAGAAACCCTTAACTTCAAGGTGGAGTCGAACATCACCTTTAGGTTTCCATTGTTGTTTTATCCAAAGACACAGGGATTTTTCTGTTGGCCAAAAGCCCATAAATTTTTAAATCAGTGCATGTATTGACATATGGTCCCTATAATCTTGCATTTCTAGATTAGTGATGATGACCTGAATACTTTTTGAGGTTTTTGGTTTATAGCGTCCATTTTCCCCCTGCTTTTTTCCTTCTGCGATAGATCCTAACAGATCCAAGCCCTCCTAGGGTTGGCCTTGGTTTTCTACAGTGGCTTTCGTCCCTTCTTTAGTCCCAAGAGATTCTTGCTTGGGAGTAGGGCTGTATTTGTCTTTTCCTTCCATTATCCTGATCCTACTTGACCGCTTTTGACCCTGTGCCTCCTTGGTAGTCCCGTTGGCCTTCTTCTTCTTTCCCACCTCATCCTTTCCTACTGTTTTTGAACCAACAATCTGCACCCCTTCGCTTGGGCCTTTTCCTTTATCCATAATGATTTATTTATAATAAGGGGCCCCATTGGCCCCCGCTCGTCTCATATGATTGGCCAGAGTTGACCCACGTTTCAGGAGCTCTGCAAGAAGGGCCCTGCCCTCCACTAGAGCGTGCTACAGTGCTTACACGAAGCCTCCAAACCCTCTGACCAATAGCTCGAAACCCTAACGCCAACCCCAAAGATAAAATTACTTATGTTACACTTGTTATTCATATAAAACTTCATATTTTATTTCACTCTTATGGAAATATGATTTTTTGATCAATCTCATTCCTAATAAATCCTACCTGAAAACTACTCCCACATCTACAAAATTTAGCTAGATAGACGTTAGGGATACCCCTAGACTAGGATGTTTGTGGTCTAAAATGTGGAGCAAGGCCACCAAAGTGATAATGGATGGCTTATGTGTTGGCCACCAGCATTAGGGCGACCAACTTAGTCATGTTGACCACCCAAGTAAGTGTATTGACTAGTCTGCAATGAGATTTCATAAATTGAACATAAGGTTGGTCTTCATGGGTGAAGTTCCCGATTATGGAAAACCTTGTAGTATAAGTATTAGCACCATGCATGCAACCAATTTTAACTTGGTAGGGTGGTCCACCTGAAAATACCTATCTGACCCTTTTCCTGCAATGTTAAACTTGTTAATGGTGAGGTTTATAATTAAATATTTACTGTAGGTGACTAATCCCTTGTCTGGAGTGACTACCACTGGTTAATGTTAGTTATATTTTCATCCTACCAGGTAGTAGGAATTCATAAGGGACTAATATTTCTAGTTCCTTATCATGACCTTGAACTAGAGCAGTAAAGATGGCTTGCGGGTTATATGAAGGTTGATCATAGTTAGCTTACCACAAATTTTTGTCCATGTATTAGGGAATCACCATAATGAGCTTTAGAGGCCATCCTATTGGGCACTGTCATGCATATGATATTCAATGCAAGCTTCTAGACAAGTAACTGCACTCTTGATGCAAGTATGTATCTATATGAGTTCAGGTAATGGAGTGACAAGACACAACGTATGGTATGTTATTGACATATACCCTAATCAATACCATTCATACCAGGAATTTCATAGTGATCCAACCACTTTTCTAAATAATCTTATACAATTTTAAGTTTCAACCTTACGACAGTAACATTTTTCTCTTAAAAACATTTAAATGGCTAGATACTGGATACAACAGTGAAATCTGAATGTTGTATCTAAAATAGTTCTTTGTTGACGCACTTGTGCACTGCGTAAAAGGAATCCTTCAAATGTTCAAGGCTAGTGTCAATTTCCTTGATGTTTTTGAATATCAATTGATGAAGTCTACAAGTATGCTCTTTCATTTTTTTCATGATACCCTTCAAAGTGCTCCTCTAAAATTCTAGATAGCATATTGTATTAAGTTAACACCTTTTGATGTTAAATTATGAGCTTAATTTTGGAAACAATCTCGTTGAATTTTTGGAAGTATCTCTGCCTTTTTTTCTCTCAGAATTGCATGAGTTAATCACTAGTGACTAAACATATCGAGGGTTGTTACGTGTTCTCACATGCACATAATGAAAATATGTAGCTAAATTTGACCTACCGTACAGTAGAAATCCCTAACATTTTCATGCTATTGCATAAAACCTCATAAAAGTGTGCAGTGATTAATTTCCTTGATTGTCACTAATATTCATTTTTCTTCCCTAAGGATGTGATCCTCTTAAGGAGTGTACATCTACAGGAGGATAGAAAATATCATAACCTTTAACCTCCTTACATGGCAAGGAACATGCTTCAATATTTAGAGACACCTGCTGGTATTTCTCATTTTGTTGTTGCTTCACGCTCTTGGAGGTAATTTGGTACGTTACATTAATGTCTGAAACTTATCAACAATGGTTAAGGAGGTTGGTCCAATTCTAATTTGATTACTTGATGATGGATTCTAAAGTCTAATGTCATACATGGAATAACCTTGTGTACAAAATATGGCACTCTTAACTGCTAATTGTGCCTTTTCAGAAAACAAACGACTGATTCAGAATGATAAAACTATCAGATGACTTGAATCCCAAGTCTATATCACTTGACTGAATTGTTTACAAAATTATTGAGCTTTTTAGGTCCTTGAAACATATAAGGCTATACTAGTAGAAATATGACTACCTATCTATTATCTATATATTGTCTTTTGGAAATGTAAGTATGCTTTTTTTCTTTTAATCTTCTTATTCTGTCTTTCGAATAGTTCTTCTTTGGTTTTCTTGAGGGACCATATTTGTTATAGCTCATTACCTTGCTCCCACTTATAAGGTTAAGATTAATCAACCTTTATCAAAACTCAATAGTATGCTTGCGTGTATGTGTGAGGAATTATGATGTGTGGTTTATTCTCAATTGATTGAACAGGGGAAATGTTACTCTAAAATATCAACATTTGAATAACTTGCAAACCACAGATGGCACATGTACCATGGGCAAAATCTAAACTTAATTGGTTAGTTATATGTCATGAAAATATTGCTATTATCAGTCTGCCTTCAACTCGAAGGCACCCATTGACATAATTCGTAGTATAAATTCCACCCATATCTACAATAATGATTAATAACAACCTTTCTATCACTAGAAACATTTCTTTAATGGAGTTCACATATCAACAAATTTTTTGGAATCAATTGATAGAAATAAGAATAGAGAAATAAACAAACAAAGATTACAAGTACCTAACTCTTATTCTGAATGTTTTTGCTAAGTTCCACATCGGTTGCAGAGGAGTGATTCATCCCTAAACACATGAACATGCCATTTAATCCACCCTCAAGTTGGGATGTGAGGCCCCAAGGTCGAACAATGGCTATTGGTTGTGTCTCTCAACAATCCCTGATCCAAAATGGATCTAATAATAAATACAAATGGTTTATAAACATTCAGTACATGCAAGTTGTTGGAAAATAATTGAGTGTTGAAAATAAAGAATAAAAAATAAAGGAATATGACAAATTCACTCTAATCTTGTAGACTCCTTAAATGTTTCCATAATACTAGCAATATGACAAAATTGTAGTGAAGCATAGCACATATTGGCATTTCTAGGATCTAGAGGCCTATAAGTCCATCATGGCTATGGTTCCAACATTTCCTCACAAGTTTGGCAGTTTCATTGGTCCAAGGGAATGTGTTAAACATCCAATACCATATCATACATGAAAAAAAGTCAATTTTGTTGATAAAGAAACCTTTGACTCATATTGTCAACGATTTTTTTGGCTATTGTAGCTAACTTATATAATGATTATGGACTTTTGATTCATGCAAAATAAACATTAAAAGAGAAATTAAACTTAGCTTTTCAAGACCTTACCTACTCATCTTTATGATGAATTTGACTATCTCTTGAGAATAATATTGTTTCATGAGAATAATACTATCTGTTGGTCATAAAAATTGTGCATCCTGTAACCATGGAATCTGGGTGTACAGTAGAGGAGAATATTACAGATTCATGCCTAATGTTCAATACTATCTATGGTTGCAATTCTACAAACTAGGCATGGTGTAATTCTACACATATTATGTTGAGAGATTGTACACAATTGGGGCATATTACTTATGACTCTGTCCTAATGTAGCCATGCACATACGCTGTTGACATATGCGGTTCTGTTCTTGAACCTGATTGTTATCACTGCCAAATTCCAACATTTAAATTTTATATGCCCTCTCTAACAAAAAAAATAAAAGAGAGTCACTATATGTCATCTTTGTAGGGCCTTTGCTCTATTTGTTGGCTAATATAGTTTGACTGCTAGTAGGACGAGATTAAGCAAAATGATTTACAACCTAGACTCTGTGTACCAATGGCTCACTCAGGTGAATTGGTTAGTTGTAGAATAACATTACTACCACACCCAAAAATCATACCAAACTCAAAGTTTGCTTGCAATATGTTTCTCAACACTTTTACAGGGTTTGCAAACAAATTTCAAGGTTTGTTAATATGAGATTTCCCCATTTCCTTACAACCTCCAGAAGTAAAAAATTGGAAACTTAGATATATGAAGAGTCAACATTTGGGCTTCCTAATATCTACTATATATATCATGTAAAGAGTAAGAGACTTAACCTACAAGCTTCCATATTTATAGTTACTAACATTTGTGTTGTAGCTTCTAGCTTCTATGGCCCTCGTGACTCCTTCCAAATTTTAAATTCTCCTACCCTTGCGACCAATTCTCCAAATTTATCTCCTTGGGTATGGAATCCCACGCTATCCTCCTCTTTGTATCCCCAATTCTTCCTTACTGCCTCGGGTTACTTAGGGATTGGTTAATTTTAAAACATGACATTTCTAATAGCATAGATGATATAAAAGGAAACTGCCTATATTTCAACCAGAGAAACATGCATCATGAAAATGTTTAGTTTTCTTAAAAAATCATGCATGATGTCAATTGAATGTTCTAAATTCTGCCACATATGAAACTAGATTGCTTTGGAGATATAATGGAAATTTTTATTTTGGAGCTTTGAATCAGATATAGGGCATCTCGATTGTGAACACTGACTTGGATTTATTACTTGTAGCATTCTCCACCAACCTTACTTGGTTTGTTCCAGGAAGGTAGCAAATTGACGTATTTATGTGATTGCAATTGATCAAGACAAGGATAAAAACATCTGCAAAGCACTTCAACATTGCAATGTCACCACAAAAGGAAATACACCATATGAAATCACAAAGTATATATGTACCTTAAATTTCCATTTTTACTTAGGGTTTGGTTAATTGAGTTTCTATCCCTTGCCATTTGGCCTCCCTAGTTCTCTCCTGCCCACCATTTTCCCATGCTTCTTCTAGAATTTCCCAGGTGTGAAAAAAATCTTTCAAATCCATAGAGGTGAAATGAATACTGATAATTGGTTGGCTAGTGGCAGGATGGAAAAGAAAGATCTGAAAAAAATTGAGGGAATTGAAAATGCAAATAGGAAAGGTTGAAATGTTGAATTTACTCCAATGTACCTCATGATTAACCTCCGAATTCGACCTGGCCACCAAAACAAGGGCCTTTGGGCAAAATTTTCTATGTAAAAGAGCTAGAAAAATATATAAATTACAACTATTATGTTTCAGACAGAATAATGGATTGATCGCTGGAGTGAATAATGATAGTTGGCCAATGGCCGGATGGAAAAGAAACATCTGAAAAAATTCGTAGTTGGCCCGTGGCGGGATGGAAAAAAAACATCTGAAAAAATTCGAGGGAATATAAAATGCCCATAGAAAATGTTGAAATTTGACCTGGCCACCAAAACAAAGGGATTTAAATTCCAACTATTATGGTGAAGATATAATAATGGATGGATCGTTGGTTTAGCTGACTGGTTTTTAATAGAATTATTTACCGAATCGTAACCTTCATGTTTAATCACAACCTTCATGTTGTCGTGTGAAGTTCTAAACATTGATTGTGTATCTAATAGCTACATAATCAAACCATGGTTTTTAATGGAATTATTTACCTAATCGTAATCGTAAATTTCATGTTGTTGGTGTGAAGTTCTAAACATTGATTTACTGTGAATATCTTATAGTTACATAATCAAATCATTGTATATGAAAAATTTGTGAAGTTCTAAACATTGATTTGCCTCGCCTCGCTTCATGTGTCCACTTTGAATATCTAATAGTTACAGAATCAAACCATTGTAAATGAAAAATTTAAAAATATATTGATGATAAATTAAAGAAATTATAATGGTAAAGTTACATAATTATAAGGAAGGTTCATTAATCTAATTTTAATAAAATAATTTAATATTAATAATAACATTTTATATGTAATAATAATATTTTTTAATTTTTAAAAATATAAAGTATAATTAATAAAAGATTATATAAGAATGAGATAATTTGATAAGATTATTAGAGTTGGTTAATTAAAATGTAAAAATACATCGATGATAAATTAAAAAAATGATAAATGTAAAAATACATTGATAATAAATTAAAGAAATGATAAATTAAAGTTATATAATTCTAAAGAAGGTTTATTAATGTAATTTTAATAAAATAATTTAATACTAATAATATTTTTTTAATTTTGAAAAATATAAAGCATAATTAATAAAATGTTATGGAGTTGTCTATAGATATAAAAAAATAGCTTTGATGATAGTGTTTTGCCAATCTGATAATTGTTTTTCCAAAGATTCAGTTAGTTGGAGTGTTTGAATCTTTTTCTTCTTTTCTTCTCTCTCTCTTTTTTTTTAATGATGGAAATAGATTCAACACCATCAAAAAATCTCAGGACATCCAAAATCCTGAAGTGTGACACCCTTAACCTTTGCTTGAATTTTTCATAATCTTGCCGGAATTTTGCGGGTCTTTTTAGACTAAGTGAAAGATAATGAGATAAGATTATTGGAGTTGGTTAATTTATCATTGATGGTTTATTGTTAATGTGTAGTATTTTTTGCATAATTTAAAATTTTAAAATTTATAAAAATAACTCAATTTAATGATAATAATAATATTTTTGTTGTAATAGTTTTTTTCTAATTATTATTTCTATTATTATATTTTATCAATGGTAGATACAAATAACCTTAAGCTATATCAAACCACATTAATATTTTTAATGTGGTTTTATAAATTATTTGATAAATTTTTACAAAATTTTATGAAAATTGTAACAATTTATAAATTAATACATAAATAATATATTACATTTTATTTTTTTATATAATATTATTTGGTTTTTATATAGTATATTAATTACAAGATATTATATCATTTAATTATATAATTTAAATAATATAAAATTTAATTAACAATATATTATACAATTAAGAATTTATGAATTTATATTTATAATGTATTTTTAAGTTATTTAAGCACAAATGACAAATGCATGAATTTATATTTATAATATATTTTAAGTTATTTAAGTACAAATGACAAACGGATTAGTTGTTTAATGATAATATATTTTTTCTTGAAAAACTCATTCTTATTTACAGTCACATCAATACAAATTTTTTATTAATTTTATTTTGGTACAACTTTTCAATTGAATTTAACCATGGTTACATGGATTATGGTGCAAAAAGTGAATTGTAAATTCATAAATATTATTTGATTATTTCCTTAGGAGGCCCATTTTAGACCTCAAAATTTCCCTAATGTGAAGGCCATTAGAGTTTGAAGAAGACTTGGTAAAATTTAAGAGTTTTTATTTTCAAAAAAGATGGATGGCACTAGAACTACATGTTCTTTGGCGTACCACAGGGGCAAACCGTCCCAAGTGGAGTCACTGTTGTCACTCATAAAATTGTGAAATATTACTTGACATGGTCATACAGTTCACTCATCAAAAGGATAACGTCTCCTTAAGCTTTTCAAGTTGGTATAGGAAAATTTCATTTTTTACATTTTTAACATATCCTAAGGTTCAAGGTCACCTCCATTTATGTCATGTCATGTCCCATCAGTCCTCATATGGTGTCATTTGGCATTCCCAATGCATTTAAATTCAAAAAGGGCGCTTAAGTCAGTTTTTCAACTTTTTGTAGCGTTTTATACAGCTAAATAACAGTTTTCGCTACGAAACTGCCTAATAATTTCGTAGCGAAACTGTCAGAGGATAAATTAGTTATGCTATGAAAACCTATTTTCTTACATGTATTTTCAAATTTGATATGAAATGTCAGTCCATGATTGGAGGAGTTAGGGTGGAGGTCATTCGAGTATGTTATGGTTAATTCAAAGGTACAAAGCCATGTCTGAGGTCATCATTACCCTTTTTGGCATGCATGTGTCATGATTAATGGATAAGCTGTCATTTAAACCATGAAACCTCACCCAATTAGTCTTTTTGTCATAATCCACTTTATCTTTGCATGTAATTGGATTTCTGGAGAGCTTCTTCATCGAGCTAAGTAGGTTGCTGGCATATTTAAAAGTTGCAAGTGTCATCAGGAAAGAGAGGCTGAGAAGATATAAAGCCACCCATGGCTACAAGGAATAAAACAAACAAAGGTGGTCATTTCCATAGGTAAGAGCCCATGGACATGAATTTTCTCAATGAAGACTCAACTTCCATGGAGATTTTCAAAACACACATGTTTCTTGCAATTCTTTCAAAGGTTGCAGGGTGATCATCTACAAGTTTCCAAGGATTTTGCTAACAGCTTCATAGGAACAAATTCAAAAATGGGAATTCTGAACCTAACAGTGATACCAGACAACATTTCAACAGCAACAGGAATCCCTAGAGGAGGGGAAAAATGGTTTAAAAGCATCAAATTCACAATGCAGGACTGCAAAGAGTTCATCAAACTAGAACACATTGAAATTGATTTGAAATATTCTATTCCTAGGGGTTTCATGAAGGAAAATTATTTAAAGTTTTTGATGACCATCCAGAAGTATTTTACCTGTGAAGGATGATTTCACATGGTATAATCCTACCAACGCAGACTTCTAATGCATTTCGTGGGTAATAAGTCACTTGACATGCCATTTTATTTATACAGAAGTCTAGGGAAAATGTCAGACAAGTTTCAAATAAAGAAAGAAGGAAATGAAACTTCTCTTTTTCATCATGGTTTGATTAAGATGTTGGTGTTAGAGGAATTGAAGAGACTAGATAGAGATTGGAATTCCTTTCTGTTTGTGAGTGGTTATGAAATTGATGTTGTGACTCCTAAGAGAGCCTCCAAACCTAGAAACCTTTCATAACCAACTGTGGCAGAGGAAGTTGAAGAAGAGAATAGATCATCTCCTCTAGAACCCGTAAGCATGGAGGTAGAGCCTTTGTATAACATTGGCACACCTAAAACAACACCTGCAAAACAGAAGAAAACAATCAGCAAACAAAGAAACACGAGATTTACTAGGAGCCAAACAGTGGCTAAAGGAAACTTAGAGGGCATCTTGCATGCAATTGAAAGTGAATAAACTCCCATTGTTCAAGCTGAAGACATTGAAGATGGAGGAAGAAAGCTAAATAAAGGTAAGACAACTAAAAATTAGAGTTTGCAGGTGATGATGCTGGTTTCATGTTTCAACCTAGAAAGCAATGACCAGACATGCAAGAAAGATCATGGAAAGTAGCAAAGAGATTTAGAAGGTCAGTGAAACTGCTCAGCCACCAAGCATTATAGATCTGTCTCCACCTGTAAAAGAAGAGCCAGTTATCAAACAAAGAAAGGGTAAAGAGAAAATTAGTGAAAAAACAGAAATTGAAACCCTTAAAGAGCAGTTGAAAGTGGTAGGTGAGGAGATATCAGTTTTGAAGCAAGAGGCAAAGAAACACATATTTGAAAAATTTCAGTTTGAGCAAATGAGAAAAATATGGGAAGATCAATTCACCAGTGTTTCAAAGACTTTGGACAATATAGAAAAGTTGATAAAGTGGACTCAACCACTAAAAGGAGAGGTAAAACATATAAAAAAGATAAAACTGCACTTGTAATCCAAGAACAGGACATTAAAGGACAAAGTGAAAGATCTAGAAGAGCAATTGGATCTGATTCATGTGGAGTTGGAAAAGAAAGGATTGAAAATGACAGTGGTAGAGGAGCCCATTAGTCAACTGATTGTAAATGAGGAGGAAACACCACAAGAGTGATAAGGTAATATGGAATATGTTTTAGGAGGTTCATAACATGTAGAGAACCCAATTTTGTAGCAGGAGGATAGTTTTTGAAGATAATATTGAAAGGATAAATTTCTGGTTTTTTGCATCTTTTCGTAGCACACCTTAGGCTTGAAGCCAGAAATATGCTACAAAAAAACCTGTAGGTGTTTTTTTGCATTGAAACTCTGTTTTGACATGTTTTAAGGAGAGAGATCCTTGGTTGTAAGGTGTCATGACATTATGAATATGTTGGAATAGAAAATAAGTGGAGAAAATTGATGGAAAAGCCTTTTTTCGGACGCTACTAAAACTTGCTACGAAATTGTCATGTTTTCGTAGCAAGCAATTGTTGAAGGATTTTGAGCATCTTAAAAGCATTTTTCGCCAGCTGGAGAATTCCAGCATGTCAGTGGACCTTATTAACATATATTTATGACTAAAAGGGAGTGTCATGCTGCTAGGTCATCAATCAAAACAATGTTGAAGATGAAGGCCACCCATTCTTAAAAAGCAGAGTTATGTTCCACAGATCTAGGGATGTTTTAAATATGTAAAGTGGTGGTGAAATTGGTCATGTGTCCTTCGAGCATGTAATAGTCATTATGTAACCATCATGTAACTGTTTCACAAATAGGCTAAAGGAATGTAATAAATAGGTTATGGAGTCCTATTAGGAGTTTGTTTCTTTAAAGGTAGTTGTCAGTTTTCCGTTTTAAGTTATTGATTTCAGTTATAAAAGGTGTCATAGTAGAATTCGAGGATCTAGCCACTAGGAAGATCATCGATATTGTAAAGAATTTATATTTATAGATAAAACATCGAAGAAGCAAGGGGTTGGAGAATATTTTCACCAAATTGTTGCTTATATGTTTTTTACCATTATAAGTAATATAAAGTGACACTCTACTTCCAGACCTGAGATTCTCATGAGATTTTTGATGTCTTATTGATATGTATCTTATGTTCAATCACTTGCTGTAGCTTTCATACCTAATTACTCGGAATCCATAATATTATGCTCTAAATTCCTTTAGTGGTGAAATCACTGTGTTTTCCTATGTTGTATGTGTGAATTATCTCTGTTTAAAACCTCTATCTGCCTCAGCTTCCATGTGAAGAAACATTGTCACTAAGACTACTGATTGTTGACTCCATAAGCCCAATGGTAGCAAGCCTGCATTTTTCAACCTGCAATAATACAAAACAAGTTACAATTTCATAGAGTTAGCCATCTAGTACAATCCTTATTCAAAATCATAAACCCCCTTTGAGATAGCCCTCTCAAACTGAAGAGGTTAATCTTCAGTTAGAAGTGGTTTGAAAGAGTTACATTGAGTTGATTCATGAGAAACCGATCAAGATCAATTTGGTGATAACACTTCCTATGTACCCCATATGATCCGCCCTAGGTATACTACAATTGGAGAGATCTTGCGGCTTTGGAGTGTTAAGGGTGAAACCCTTGACTAAATTTTTAGAAATATTGAGGGGGGGGGGGGTGAATCAATATCTAATCCAATTATCAAATTTGCTAGTTAAAATATGTTATAATTATGTAATATATACCATTCCAAGACACAAGAATTTAAAAAGAAAAATCACTTGAATATTTTAATGACGAGGACACCAATCCTCCTTTACAAATTGAGGCTGCAACCTATCAAATAAGGAAAAAAATTATTTTGTACAAGCCCAAGCACCAATCTGGAAATAAAATGTGGACACCAAGTATCTTGAACAAGCCCATGCACCAACCCGGGAAAAGAATGAGGATGCCAATCCTCTTTAGGTACAAACATGTCCAAAATTCTCCAAAGTAGGTTGCAAAGTAGGCTTGAAATTTTCTCAAAAAATGTTCCAAAATAAGATCCAAGAACTATTCCAAAACCTACTCCAAAACTTGCTCCAAAACAAGCTCCAAGATAGGTTCTAAAATGGCTCCAAAATTTCTCCAAAAATAGGCTCCAAGATTAGGGTGAGACTAGGGATGAAAATGGAGAAAGATGATATTCTTATTAGGCCAAGAATGAGGCTATCACAGGGTCGAGTTTAAGGTTTTCATAGGGCCGAGTCTAGGGTTCTCACAGGGTAGAGTCTAGGGATGTTATAGAGCCAAGTTTATGGCAGCTATATATTTTAAGTCCGAGGTAGCTGCAGGGTCGATGTCTATGGCTACAACAAGGCAAAAAATGTGGCTAAATCATACCAAACTAATGTTGCAACAAGTTCGAGACTACGGTTGAGATCAAAGCCAAATTTATGCCACAATTGTTCCAAAAATGTGCTTCAAATATTGATTAAAATATAGTTTCAAAAATTCCCTAGCCAGAACAAGAAAAACCTTCACAATTATCCCTTCAATATTACTTAACTCCTTGGTTGATGAGGCATGAAAATCTCTAATATGTTCCTCAACATGTCTGAATTCATTTTCTTTTCTTCACCGAGGTCCTTGGCTAAAATGACTGAGTGGAATGCCTATTTATAGGACTTTTTTACCCCCAAAAATAGGCGACTTGACCTCAAGTAGGGCCGACCTATTCCTTAAGAGGGCTGACTTCACTAAGGTCCAAATTCTAGCTTTCATCTTCAAAAATTAATATCTCCTCAACCGAGAGGAGTTATAGGATGATCCATACCTTGTTGGAAAGGTCTCGAGACGTTATTTAATCCCATATCATTATTTCATTCAACTGGATAATGTTTGACATTAATAACAAAATTTTTGTCAACAATCTCCTTCTTTGTTATTTATGGAAACATTCTGATGTCTGCTTCCCGTGGCCATATGCTACTCCCCCTGACTTCCTACTACTCCCCTTGAATTTCTTCTATTCTTCCCAACTTCCTGTTGCTCCCCCTAACTTCCTACTACTATCCCCTTTTGACATCAATAACAAATAGGTGCTCTACTAAGATGCAAGAGAGAAGATACCCAACTTCTGCTAAAGATATTCAAATGTTTCTCGAGGTAAATGTTTGGCGAATATGTCTACAATTTTTTCCTTAGTGTTAATCTTTTTATGTTCATTGTTGCTACCAAAAATTAGATCATCCACACACACGAGTGCGCTGATCAAGTTGTTTTTTTCCATTTTCATGTATAAGTTGCTTCCTCCAAATCCTCTCTTGAACCCTTGTCGCTGAAGGTTGTGGTCTAGTTTGGAATACCAAGATCTTGGAGCTTCTTTTAATCCATACATGACCTTCTTCAGTCTACACACATAATATTTATTCTCTGATAATTCAAATACTTCAGGTTGTTCAATGTATATTTCTTACTTTAAATATTCATTTAGAAAGGATGATTTTACATCCATTCGATATACTTTGAAGCCTTTTGAACATGAAAATGCTAAAAAAAATATTATAGCCTCTAACCTGGAAACTGGAGCAAAGGTTTATTCGAAGTCATTCATTTTGTTTTTGAACACCCACTTGGTTCTAATTACGTTTTTATCCTTTTTATGAGGCACAAGTTCCCGGATTTCACCTTTTTCAATCTAGTTCCACTCTTCTTCCATCACATTTACCCAATGCTTATCCATACTTGCTTGAGAAAAATTATTTGGTTCTATTTGGGATAAAAAAGATATATTTATTTTCTTTGGTGTAATGGTCATTATTCTTTGTGTTTGTATCCATTTTTCCATATCTCCAATGACCTAGTTTTATAAAAGAAGCTTTTGTACAAACTTGAATGATGTATTGGTTGGAGTTTGTGTTCCTTTTTTTTTCTTGGTTTTCTAATTCATGTTCTTATTTTGCAACAATTTCCTCCTAATATGAAAGGGTAATATCTTATTCATTTGTTAGATCTACTTATTTTTCGGTTAGATCCTGGTTTGTTTTTACATCAATGCATTCTACTACCTTGTGAAGTCAATTGTTGTAGCATTTGTAGGCCTTATTTCTTAATGAGTATCCAATAAAAATTCCTTTGTCTACTTGGGAATCAAACTTGCCCAGTGAGTTAAAATTTATTTTCATATATCATTTGCTTCCAAATATTATAAAGTGTTTCACTAAAGCTAGCATTCCTTTCCATAGTTCATATGGAGTCTTATCATTGTTTACCAAAAGTTGTTCCTTGTTTATGATGTATATTGTTTCCCCAACTTCCTCCTTCCAAAATTTAATAGGTAAATTGGCTTCCAACAACATCGTTTTTGCAGTCTAATGCACTGATATGTTCTTTCTTTACACCACATAATTTTTATTTAGGGTTATAGCAATATCAGTTTTCCTTTTGATTCCATGTTTTTCGTAGAACTCATTGAATTCTTATTAACTAAACTCTCTTCTCCTCTCTCTGATATTAAGCACTTGATTTTCAAATCACTTTCATTTTCACCTGATTCTTTGAAAATTTTGAAACAATATAATGGTTTTGGTTTATATTAAGGAAAGTTACCCAAATCATTCTTGTATAATAATTTATGAATAACACAAAGTATATTTCTCCCTGCAGTGTCAAAGTTCTAGTCATTCCACATATATCTATGTGGATAATTTCCAATGGCATTGATGTTGAACATTTCGTTGACTTGAAATTGGTCTTGGATTGTTTTCCATGTTGACATGATACATAGTTAACATTGTTGGTTTTGAAATTCTGGGCATATCTCTTATTTCTTGTGTTTTCCTGATCTTCACTAGGTTATCAAATCTTAGGTTTCTCAAGCATTTATTCCATAACCAACTTTAATTTGATTGACACATGTAACATATTTCTTCTTGAATTTCACTGAGAATGCATACATTATTTTCTATTCTTACCCCTTTTCCTATGATATTTCCTGAATATGAGCTCCTTATTTCACAATATTTGGCATAGAAGATGAGATTGTATCCTTGATCGTGCATTTGAATGACGCTCAAAATATTATGCATAAGGCATTCAATATATAACACATTTTGTGCTTTTCACTTTCCATTTTTGAGATTCACAGTGCCTATTCCAACAATTACAGCAAGCCCATTATCTCCAAAGGTCACATTTCCTTCCTTCTCTTTACTTAAAGAGATGAATTTCTTCTTATCTCCTATCATGTGCCTAGAACATCCACTATTAACAAACCATTGAATCTCCTTGTTCTAAGCATACATAATCAATCTGCATTTCTGAAGTGCATATTCTTCAATCTTTCCTTTTTGGACTCCTTTTGGCTTTAATGATCAATTTTGTGCTTCATGACCTAGATTGTTGCACCTATAACATTCTAGACTATACTTGGAAAGATGAGCAAAGGAATTATGAGTTTTTATGTGGTCTTGGATTTTAATGTAAACAACCTTATTTTTAGGAGGTTGGTGATTAGTAATATAAGCCTTGAAATATTTTTTGATTAGTCTACTTTTTGTGAACTAGAGGATTCACTTGTATAACTGAGTTTAGGCTTGTCATATGGCGACCTTTGATAATTGAGAATGACATCTAGAGTTTGGGAGATCTTCAAAAAAAATTTGTCCTTGTCCAAGTACTTTTTTAAAGATACTACTTAAGCTTCTAACTTTTCATGAATCTCTTCCTTTTCCTTTATTTTTTTAATCAAGACTTGTTCTACTCGCTTAGCTTCCTCTTATTCAATTTTGAGAGAGATGACATCGTTGTATAACTTCTCATGCTTCCTTTTTAGTCTATCGTTTTCTTCTAAGGTGTTAGTCATCAGTAATTTTTACTATCTGTAGATGACTAAATATTAGTTCTATATTTCTAAAAACAAGATTCCTGAATATTGTGAGTTTTAGAAATCTCATTGCCTTCATTATCATTATACCAAAATTTTCACTATTCTACTATTTTTCCATTCCATGATTAGCCTACCACTCCTTAAAAACCCCTCACGGGCTCATGCCACTCATATATATCCCTTTTTTTCCACCTATAACCTCAGTACTCTGTTTTTCCTTTGCCTCACCCTCCACTTTCCATCTAGGGTTACAAAACAACCTGTTCCTTCCCATGTTCACTAGGTTCCTCAAGAATTGATGGTCTCAAAATTATCTCTGTAGGCTCTTTAGATAAATCAAGTACATTGGATTTTGGATCTTCAATACATCAATTTGTCAAAAACTCTGTTTTTACACTTGAAGACCCCAAACCAAGTTTCAGTAAAAAACTAGGTCAAAGGATCCTCCCACTAGGTCATTAGGGTTACATAGGTTATAAGGTTTTCATTGGTGTTTTAAGCTATGTTTTTCTTATGATAGAAGCTAGTTCAAATGAAAAAAAAGATCAGAATATGGTTGTCCAAGAAAGATCAGCAAATATCCTAAGAAGACCACTCTACCAATTTCAAGTTCTGCAAGAGACAAATGAGAATTTTGACATTTCTACAGGAGTGTTTAAAATGACCATTAGCAGAAAATTGGTAAGACAAGAGGCCTGCTCCAAAATGAAGAAATTCACAACAAATAAAGAGGAAGAAATTTATGTTCAAGAAGAATCAGGGTTTCTAAGCCTGATTGGGCCAACAATGTGCCAAGAAAATATCCAATGCAGCAAATCACATGAAGGAGGCACACCAAAAAACCAAACCTGAAGAGAAATGTTTTTAGACATTATAGATAAAATTGGGAAAAATATGAGGTGAAATAAACATAAATGAATGAACTTAAAAGGGCTATAGAGAAGTTAGAAGACAACACTGATAATTGTTCTCAAGCATCCCAGAAACCTAGGGTTTTGGTAAGGTGGCCAGAGAAGGTGAAAGGGTAAGTTTGGACTCCATAATGACAACAAAGGGTTTCTGAAGATATCACTGTTTGTAAAGATTCCAAACTCATCCCAAGGAGTTTTTCATGCCAAAGATGTTCAAAGGGGGTAAAATGAAGATGTTAGGCCTCCACAATGACAACAAAAAGAAGATTTAAAAGGGATACTATGTATATCATCCCATAGTTTTCCAAAGTGAAATTCCTCACTGTTTCAAAGGACAAAGAAGTAAATAATATCAGTGAGAGGAGGATCAAATTCTCATTTCAGTTACTTATACTCAGTGGCCAAAGAAATTAAAGGATTTTTTGAATCCCATAATGCATGTCAAAGGAGTGTAGTGATGATGTTGCCTTGTGTTCTTAGTCTCAAAGATGTCAAAGGCAAACATATCAAGCCTCAAGATTACATAAGTCAAAATTCACCATTTTTAGCATACCTGCATAAAAACACTGTAAGGTTGTTAGTGAGAAAGTGTGAGAATGAAAAGTTTAAAATTACATTGAAAAACACAGCCTTGAACATACCACTGTGTGCATCCCTCTCTAAAAATTTTCAAAGGTAAATTTGTCATGATCCAAGGAGCAATAGAAAACCAAGTCAGTATTTTGAAAGGGCTCTCACAAATCAACAGTGACCAAAGAAGGTAAAGGGGCATTATTTTGAATTCATAGTGCATTTCAGAGGACAATTTTTGAAGGTGTCACCTCAAAGAGCAAAGGGAAAAATTCCATTTAAATGTTTTAAGCCACCTGCAGAAAAAAAGTAAAAAAAAAATATTAGTGAAAGTGAAAAAGGCTTGAAAAACATTAGAAAAGTGGGTTTCAGAGTTAAATTAAAAGTTCAAAGGCTATATAAAGTCCTCTCCACCCTTCAACAAATCATTTATTGCTTGCAAAAAATCATCAAAGGCATCCATGAGAGAAACTATAGATTTCTGAGTCGAATTTGGGCAAGTATTTCAGGCGCTGTGAGTTCAAGGCGGCGCTGTGCGTTCAGAGTCGGGCACTGCACCTTTGGAGGTTTTCGCCGTGTACAATTTTTTTGCACTGCGTTCCTGTAGGCATGCGCTGCGCGTTCACCCAGGATACTGATGGGCTTATCAGAAAACCAGCACACACTACGCGTTCAGACCGTTCAGCTCACACTGCTGCGCATTTCGGCTGACCTGACAGGCCCGACACCTCATTCAGCCTGTGCACGACGTTTCACCTTTGACAACCGCTGCGCGTTCAGCCACCCGAGAGTGCATTTAGCCCGACCCGACAACACGTTCAGGTGCTGTGCGTTTGGCTAGGAGGGCCTCTGCCGCAGTTCAAACCCTCAAATCATATCAAGACCTCCTCAAGCTGCCATCAAGGGTTTATAGAACATTTTTAAGTGGTAAGTGGATGTCCTAAACCTCCTCTCCAAGAATTTGATGGTTGTTTAGGAAATTTGAAACCCTAGGGTAAAAACCTAACCTTCATGATAAAATACCACTGTTTAAAATACTCTCCATATGCATACTAAAGACACACAGAGAGATATCTTGTTGATAGTTGCTCATCCATCCAAAGCTGTGCTTTTGCCTTTTTCATCCACTCATAAACTCTGTCCCTTACATTAAAAGTAGATTGACTTTGCCTTACCCTTTTCCATTTCAAAAATTTTCACATAAGGGCAAAGTGTGTACAAGCAGAGTTTTGTTTACAACTCAGCAAGGTTAGTCATTAATTTTTCCTGTCACTCACATTCATACACCCTACCCTCATTGATTTTCTCCTCCATTTGTAAAAAACTGCCTTTTTTCATCACCATTCCATTTATCCTCTTCATATCATTTCATAAATAGAGTTAGGGTTTGGTTTTCAAAGAAGTAGGTGTCAAAATGTCAAGAGAAGGAGGAAATGGTAGTGATGAAGAAGGCCAAGTGCCTAGGAGACATCAACATAGAGGTTGAAGGATTAATAGGTTTGAGCCTCAAAAAACAATGGAACTTAATGCCTCTCCTATGACTGTCACATGTTTCCAAAATGTGGGGTGTTTTCATTTCAGTGAGAGAGTACAATGGGTACAGGTTCACCTTGAGCTCACTAGGCTGTTCACCCTCAACTTGCATGAGAAACAAGTAAATCTTGCAGTGGTAGACTTTGAGCTGTCATCAGATGCTATTGCTATTTCCACTGGGATACATGGCGCTGGTGAGAAGTAGATGGGCTATCTTGGACATAAGCCACTATGAGCCATTCCTTAAACCCAGATACAAAGAAAACTACAAATCTATCTTCCCTTTCTCACATTTGCTAGAGAGGTATGCACCCTTGATGAGGGTCATCATGTAATATTTTACATGTGAGGGGAGGTTCTATAGGCTGTATTATTATCATATCATATTTCTCATGCATTTAAATAGGGTTAAGATGCTACATTTTCCCTAATATCTCTACAGGAGTATTAGAAAGATGTCTTATATTGTGCAAAAGAGAGACCCTTCACAGCAGATACAAATTTTATTCCATCACTCCTTGATTAAGATGGTTGTGTTGCATCAATTGGAGAAAAATGATATTCCATGGGAGGTTTTCATTGCTCATGAGGTCTTCACAAACCCACAACCCCATCCTTAGCACATTGTACCCTCATCATCTCATCCTCCTGTCCTCACTCCTCCATCATCTCCTGATGAACATGTTTCACCATCTACACATTTTCCTTCACCTCAAGACAATCCTCCTTCCTCACCCTCTCCTAAAGCAACAAAAAATGAAGGAATTGAAGATGAACCATCAAAGGAAAATGAAGGGGAAGGTAATGATCAATCAAGAAATAATGATGAAACAAGCATTGAGGAAGAAGAAAATGAAGAGACAAAGGTCAGTGATGAAGCAAAAAACATGGAAACTGAGGGCAATGATGATGTTGAAGATGAAGAGGCAGAGGGTAGTGATGTCAGCATGGAAGAAACAAATGATGATGTTGGGGATGAAGAGGCAGAAGCCAATATGGATACAAATGAAGAAAGTGACAAAGAGACAGATGATGGTGCTAATGACAACAATGACCCCAAGGAACAAAACATTAGTGAAGCTGATGATAACAGTGAAGAAAATGAAGAGATGATAATAGCAGTGAAGATCACAACAATGAGGAAAGTAGCAGTAAGGGGGGAGGCAGTTAAAATCATGACAACAATCATGATGCCCATGAGAACAATGAAGAAGAAAGTGAGGCTCATAGTGTTGACAAAGGCAGTGATGATATGGAACATAGTGAGTTTCATGACAATGCTAAAGACAATAAAGAAGGTAGTGAAGAGGATAAAGGCACTACAAAGATCAACAAAGGAAAAAGTAGTAATGACATAATGAAGGATACAAATGAAGAAGTGATCCAAACAAAGATGATCACAAAGATGGAAGCAAGACATATGGAACTAAGGTAAACAATATTGAACTTCTCCCTTTGACATACCAAAGAGGAGAAAGGCATGTGTTTTCTTCCTCTAAAAGGAAAGGGGCCATGCCTTCCTCATCAAAAAAGAAGCTTGACAAAGGCAAGGAAAATATCACTATTGGTGATAAGAAAGGTAAGCATGGAACTAAACAAAAAATTGAATTCATTGACCTTGACAGTGAAAATTAAGATGAAGAAAGGACCACTAGCATCTTGCTCCAAAGCAAGCATGCTCAGATCAGAGACCTACAAAGAAAGCTTGGCATGGCAGAGTATTTTATTGAGTATTATAAGGATGAAAAAAAGTAGCTAAAGAAGACACAAAGGGACCTTGGCCTACAGAAAAAGATGACCAAGCACTATGCATTTAGAAATCAAATTGTAAGGGCCAAGCTCAAAAGAGCCCTTGCCAAAGTTCAAGCCCTGAAGGAGGAAAAAGGTCAAGAAAAAGATAAACTTCTTGCTTATGCTTCCATGCAAGCATCCCAAATATAAAAATCAAGGCAAATCTAAATTTTGGGAAATTTTTTGGAAATTTTGAGTTTTTGCTAATTTAAAGGGCCAAAGGCGCAACGCCCTTGGCGCTGCACTTTTTCTTAGGGCATCCTCAGGAGAAATGGTTTACATTTTTGGATTTTTCAGGTCAAGTAAAACATGCTCACAAAATTTCAGGTCATTTTGAGTTGATTTGGTCCTCCAAAAGGGTCAAAAACACCCAAAATTTCAACTTTTTGCCATGTTTTTAGGGTTGGCGCTGCGCCTTTACCAGCCTTCGAAGTTTTGATTTTTGGATAGGAAAATGAGGCCCAATTAGAAAACCAAGGGTAGTTTGTGAAATTAGACTCAACAGGATTTCCAATGAGCTATCACGAAGCCCATTCTGACATCGGGAAGGCCTTCAAAAGTTGGCTGCAAGATGACTCAGTTTCTCGGTGCAGGCGTTGCGCCTTTGGACTTCTATGTTGCGTTTTTGCAGAAAAGTCAACAAAACAAACTGAATAATATTTTAATGTTTTTTTGGGTAAATTTCTCTAGAGTTGGTCGAGGAGTTAAGTTTGAGTTATCTTTCATTTATTGTAATAGATATTATGTGCCTTGGGCCTTGCATGGCCTCTTTGGACATAAATGAGATTTATGGTGTATTTATGGTTTCCAAAACCCTAATTAGGGTTTTTTCCCTCCTTTGCTAGATAAATAGAGCATGGAGGTCTTATTGTTTTTTTTTTGGTTGGTTGCTGAGCATAATATGACATAGACTCTGAATTTATTTTTGAAATTGGCTTTGGTGTCTTGTGATGGCTTTGGACTGAGTCGTTGTGGATTAAGCTCATTCTTAGGATTCATAAAGCTTTGTTTAATGGTGATGCATTCCACCTTTGTACATATTTTATTTAGTTCTCATTATGTTTCTTTGATCTTGGGATAGAAATCTTAGAGTAGGATATGCCTTTTTGGCACCATACTTTGTCTGCATCCTTTGATCTTTATGTTTTCTTCCTTAAATTTTAACTAATGAATCCTTCAATGCTATTTAGTTTTACTGAGATTTTATGTTAAAAATATAATTGTTTGTAAGTAAGTTTCAGAGAATACTTAACTACTCTCCAAGTTTACTCATTTGTTGCTCTAAGGTCTGCTTAGTATTGTTTGGTTGAAGCATCCTTCATTTCTCTTCAACTTTTTACTATGCTAATCATGCTGAAAGATTTTCCTTGTTATTAGTTTATTAAAGAATCCTTGATTTCCCCTTAACTACTATATTTCATACTCCATGTTCATTTCACTCACTTAAAACCTACTTAGATCCATTTGGCACTGTTTACTTTCCCTATGAAACACCCTTGAACTATTGTTGCATTCTTCAAAATCTTTGAAAAATCCATAGCCCAATGGATTTATTCTTTCTTACTCTACCTATTCTTCTTGAAAACCTATCCAACCAAAAAAAAGAACAAGAAAACCCTAATCCCTATAACTAGCCTAAAATCAAACTCTAAAATCAAACAAGTTAAATCCTTTACATAAGCATAGAGAGAGCCCTATCTGAGTCCAGGAAGGCTAGGTCCTAGGACTCCAAAGATTGGTTTGATGTTACCCTTGTCTTTTTGGTCATTGCCAATCTGCCAAAACTATGAGGAGATAACATAGTGGCGATCACGGTGGGACTCTTGAGTCAGTGAAATCCTAAGTATCCCCTAAGAACTCTCAAATCTCTGTCACACTTAGAAAATCAAGTGTTAGCCAAAAGTAGAATCTAATTGTTTCACCATCCCAGCAAAATGATGACTCAAGTGGAGGACACTCATTAAAAACCCTAGTGTTGTATAAAGAGACTCAGAAAAACCAAAAAATATCTGTAGATTGGTTTTTATCAATTGTTGGTGGTGGACCACAAGTACATATCCTCAAAGCAGTAAAAAACATCCACCTGGCGACTTCAATGACCTCCAATAAGCATTTACTACCTTTACTAAATGAATACCAATCCAAAATCCCTCATTTCACTGGAGGTAACTCTACCACTGCCCAACATCATGTAGACAAAATGAATGATGCTTTTGACTACATGGAAGTAGAATAGGAGACCATGCAAATGAGGATGTTTGCCCAAAGTCTAGGGGGAGAAGCCAAGAAATGGGTCAAAAAATTAACTCCTAAAAGAATACATGAACTCCCTTCTCTTTATCAAACATTCATAAACAAGTGGGAGATTAAGAAAAATTCCCTTCAAATCCTTTCATAGTATAACAAACTTAAAAGAAATGTTGGGGAAATGTTGGTGAAAGTACTCTAAACTTGACTTATTCCAAACCATAATTTTTGTTTGGAACTGAGGTAGAGGGAAAGTACTAGGAAGGAGCTGTCCCTCCTTTCTATATTAGCTTAAAAATCCATGACAAAATATTGCAAAATACAATGCTAGACTCTGGTGCTTCACCCAATCTTATGCCTAAGGTAGTGATGGAGAGATTAGGCCTCAAAATAACTAAACCTTACAAAGAATTGTATTCTTTCGATTCAAGTAGAGTCAAATTTTTGGGTCTGATCAAGGATATGTGTGTCACTCTGGCACAAATACCAGCCAAGAGCCTAGTCATGGACATAGTTGTTCCTGACATTTCCCTGAAGTATGACACACTCTTATCTAGATCACGGGAGCCAAACTTCAAGGGAATCTCCAAATGGACATGTCATATGATACCATCCCAGTTTTTAACCAGACAAGGAGATTGTACCGGGAACCTCACATGAAATACATGGTAAGCAACCAAGATAGACCAAACAACACACCTCTCTATTCCATCCATTCAAACCTTGACTCATTTATCTTGTACAATGAAGATGACATTAATGAACAAGTAAATCAAAATGAGAAGGAGATAGGCCCTACAGAATAGTTAAATCAATCACCAAATAAGCAACATGACAAACAAAACTCTAGCAGCCTGGAACAACAACATAATGGAAAATCTGAACTTGAAACACTTTGGAACATGAGCTTTGATGGCTCTTGTGGTAAAGCTAGTTCAGGGGCTGGTTTTTGGATACACAACATAAATAAGGGTCACTCGTACAAACTAGATTTTCCATGAACTAATAATATTACAAAGTAATAAGAAAATTTATGTTATAGGAGATTCCGAGCTGATCATTAGACATATCAAAGGAGAGTATTCAGCCAAAAATCCTAGCCTAAGAGAATATAGGAATGTTACCAAAGATTTCTTCATTTTCTCCTTTGCATCAGAACATACTATTGTTGCAGTATTGCTTCAAAAGAACATAATGGGACGAGAAAAACCCATAGATTTATTCAACAAAGCATTGAGGGATGCACCTATAAAATATAATATCATGGATAAACAAGCCTTTGACTTGGTAAAAGCTTTGAAAGACTTTAGAGTTTACATTTTGCATTCCCATGTCATAGATTTTGTTCCACGTACAATTGTTAAAGACATTCTAAATCAAGACCCGGATGGTAAAAGGGGTAAATGGATTTCTATTATCTTAGAATATGATTTTGAAATCAGACCCACTAAACTGATTAAAGGACAAGTACTCACAAAACTCATGGCTGAATCGAATTTTCAAGCACTAGACATGAATATGATTGATGCATTAAAGGAACAGGAAGAATTCACAGTTCTACCCATTGAAGAATTATTTCTGAATTCATCTTGGTATGTTGATATTTTATATGTGCTTATTTATCTTAATACTCCTCCTACCTTATCCAAAACAAAACTTAGATTCTTGAAACAAAAGGGTTTAAATTTCTGCATCATAGATAAATTTTTGTATTGGAAAAATTCTGTTGGTATCTTGCTTCAGTGTTTGGTTGAAGATGATGCAGATAGAATCATCCATGAGTTGCATGCGGGAGAGTGTGGAGGTCACCTCTACTGGAAAAATACTGCCAACAAGATCCTTAGAGCTGGATACTATTGGCCCACCCTTTTCCCTGATACCCACAAGCTAGTGATGACTTGCCATAAGTGCCAAATATTTGATGCAAGAGAAAAATTCTACCTTTACCTTTGCATCCTATCAGTGTTGAAGCTCCTTTTAAAAAATGGGGTTTGGAATTCATTGGAGAAATCCACCCTACCTCATCTGGCCAACACAAGTGGATCCTCACTGCGATAGACTATTTCACCAAGTGGATAGAATCCATCCCTTCTAGGAATGCCACTGACTTAGTCATCATCAAATTCCTTGAAACCAACATCTTGTCCCGGTTTGGTTGCCCAAGAAAGATCATCACCGATAATTCTACTGCATTTAATTCTAAGAGAATGGTAGAATTTTGCTATAAGTACCACATCACACTAGGACATTCAACAACTTATTACCCTCAAGGTAATGGGCTGACTGAGTCCTCTAACAAAAGCGAAGCTGCTGGAAGAAAACCAAAAAGCATAGCATATCAATCTAGTGCATGTACTATGGGCTGATAGACTAACCACCAAGACATCAATCGGTATGTCTCCCTATCAACTATTGTATGGCATGGATGCCATTTTCCCAACATCCTTGGGAGTTCCAGTGATGAAGCTCCTCCAAGAGGTGCAATTAGAAGAGAATGATATGCAAAGAAGGCTGAACCAAACCATTCATTTGCAGCAGTCAAGGGAAGAATTTTACAAGAGAACACAAGCAGTGCAAGAAAACATCAAGAAGATCTTTGACAGAAGGACTAAGGCTAGTGATTTTCACATTGGAGACAAAGTGCTGAAGTGGGATTCAAGGAGAGAGGACAAAGGAAAGCATTGCAAATTTGAAAATTTGTGGAAGGGTCCTTACATAATTCATTCAGTTAGAGGTAAAAATGCATTCTTTTTGCAAGGGTTGGATGGAACTGAGTTATTTGGAGGTCCTGTCAAGCACTAATTTTGTCAAAATTCCTAGTTTGAAACTTTCATTCATTGTACATAACATTGCTTGATGAAAGATAAGAGAAACAAAAACACAAAAACAGAAAAAAGAAGTAAAAGAGGGAAGGAAAAGAATAAGTACAACCCCATACCCAAAAAAGAGTGTTGCTGAAAGTGTGCAAGCCTAAATTTCACTAGTTGAAAAGAAAGAATCTTGTTCAGTCATCTAGCCTAATCATGACTAAGCATGTTTTGAATTTATGTTGATAGGTTAGTGAAAGAAGGCTTGTCAAACTGTTTAAGCTTGAATTGTCAGTAGGATAGATTATGAAAAGAAATTGTTGGTTCTCAAATGCTTAAATCTGAACCAAAGAGAAAGATAGGGATGCCTAACAAATGATAGATCACAACCCTCATGTTTTCTGGGTTTTGTTGTACAAAAATAATGTCTATGTGCAGCTTGTTCGAATGCCACAGCCCATGGAAAATCAGATTGCTCAATCCTGGTTTAGTCATGTTTTCAGTTTCATGTCAGTAGATTAGAGAATAAAAATATGTTAAACAACTTAATATTGACAGATAAATAGATTAGGTAGAGAATGAAAGAGTTCATAAGCATAATCTGAACTCTTGGAAGTGATAAGGGTACAAGTAGATAGTTTGTTTTTCTTTCAAAAGAAAAGTAATGTCAAGGGTTTTCCAGTCCAAGTGCACCCAAAAGAAAAAAATTTAGGCAAGGTATGATGGGTAGGTAGAAATGAGGTTGAAGCAAATATGTCCTTTCAGATTTCAAGATCATAGTTTCAAGAGAACAACAAAAAATGAAGGAAAGAAATATGAAAAGTGCAAGTAAGGCATTGGTCTTCAAAACTCAGAGATTTGAGCTCTGAGGTCCTGGACCCCTCCTGAAAAGGAGTTTCCCTCCTTAAGTGGAGCCACTGTTAGTCATCAGTAATTTTTACTATCTGTAGATGACTAAATATCAGTTCTAGATTTCTAAAAACAAGATTATTGAATATTGTGAGTTTTAGAAATCTCACTGCCTTCATTATCCTTATACCAAAATTTTCACTATTCTACTATTTTTCCATTCCATGGTTAACCTACCACTCCTAAAAAACCCCTCATGGGCTCATGCCACTCATATATATCCTTTTTTTTCCACCTATAACTTCAATACTCTATTTTTCCTTTGCCTCACCCCTCCACTTTCCATCTAGGGTTACCAAACAACCTATTACTTCCCATGTTCACTAGGTTCCTCAAGCATTGATGGTCTCAAAAAAATATTTGTAGGGTATTTAGATAAATCAAGTACATTGGATTTTGTAACTTAAATACATCAATTTGTAAAAAACTTTGGTTTTACACTTGAAGACCCCAAACCAAGTTTCAGTCAAAAACCAGGTCAAAGGATCCTCCCACTAGGTCATTAGGGTTACATAGTTTATAGGGTTTTCATTGGTGTTTTAAGCTCTATTTTTCTTATGCTAGAAGCTGGTTCAAATGAAAAATAAGATCATCACATGGTTGTCGAAGAAATATCAGAAAATATCCTAAGAAGACCACTCTACCAATTTCAAGTTCTGCAAGAGACAACTAAGAATTTTGTCATTTCTGCCGGAGTGTTTAAAATGACCATCAGCAGAAAATTGGTAAGACAAGAGGCCTAATCCAAAATGAAGATATTCATAGAAAAGAGAAAGGAAGTAGTTTGTGTTCAAGAAGAATCAGGGTTTCTAACCCTGATTGGGCCAGCAGTGTGCCAAGCAAAGATCCAATGTAGCAAATCACATGAAGGAGGCACACCAAGAAACCAAACCCGAAGAGAAGGTTTTTTAGACATTATAGATAAAATTGGGAAAACACTAAGGTGAATTGAACAGAAATGAATGAAATTGAAAGGGCTATAGAGATCTTAGAAGAAAACACTGATAATTATTCTCAATCATCCCAGAAACCTAGAGTTTTGGTAAGGTGATCAGAGAAGGTGAAAGGGTAAGTTTGGACTCCATAATGAAAGCAAAGGGTTTTTGAAGATATCACTATTTGTAAATATTCCAAACTCATCCCAAGGAGTTTTTCATGACAAATATGGTTAAAGGGGGTAAAATGAACATTTTAGGCCTCCACGATGACAGTAAAAAGAAGATTTTAAAGGGCTACTATGTATATCATCCCAGAGTTTTCCAAAGTGAAATTCCTCACTGTTTCAAAGGACAAAGAAGTAAATAATATCAGTGAGAGGAGGATAAAATTCTCATTTCATTTACTTATACGTAGTGGCCAAAGAAGTTAAAGGATTGTTTGAATTCCATAATGCATGTCAAAGGAGTGTAGTGATGATGTTGCCTTGTGTTCTTAGTCTCAAAGATGTCAAAGGCAAACATATCAAGCCTAAAGATTACAAAAGTCAAAATTAACCATTTTTAGAAAACTTGCATACAAACACTGTAAGGGTGTTAGTGAGAAAGTGTGAGAATGAAAAGTTAAAAATTATATTGAAAAACACAGCCTTGAAAATACCACTGTGTGCAGCCATCTCTAAAAATTGTCAAAGGTAAATTTGTCATGATCCAAGGAGCAAGAGAAAACCAAGTCATTATTTTGAAAGGGCTCTTACAAATAAAAAATGACCAAAGAAGGTAAAGGGGCATTAGTTTGAATTCATAGTGCATGTCAGAGGACATTTTTTGAAGGTGTCACCTTAAAGAGAAAAGAGAAAAAGGCCATTTAAATGTTTTAAGCCACCTGCAGCAAAAAATTCAAAAAATTATATCAGTGAAAGTAACAAAGGCTTGAAAAACATTAGAAAAGTGGGTTTCATGGTTAATTTAAAAGTTCAAAGGCTATATAAAGTCCTCTCCACCCTTCAGCAATTCATTGATTACTTGCAAAAAAACATCAAAGGCATCTAGAAGAGAAACTATAGTTTTTTGAGTCGAATTTGAGCAAGTCATTAAGGCGCTGTGTGTTCAAGGCGACGCTATGCATTAAGAGTTGGGCGCCGTGCCTTTGGAGGTTTTCGCCATGTAAAATTTTTATGCACTACACGCCTGTAGGCACGCACTGCGCGTTCACCCGGGAGACTGACAGGCCCAACAGAAAACTAGCACACGCTGCGCGTTTAGCTCGTTCAACCCACACTACTACACGTTTCGGCCGACCCGACAGGCCCGACACCTTGTTCAGCCCGTGGACGACGTTGTGCCTTTGCCGACTGCTGCGCATTCAGCCACTTGAAAGTGCGTTCAACCTGACCCGACAACACGTTCAGGTGCTGCGCGTTTGGCCAGGAGGGCCTCTGCACCATTTCAAACCCTCTAATCAACTCAAGACCTCCTCAAGCTGCCATCAAGGGTTTATAGAACATTTTTAAGTGGTAAGTGGATGTCCTAAACCTCCTCTCCAGGAATTTTATGGTTGTTTAGGAAATTTGAAACCCTAAGGTAAAAACCTAACCTTCATGATAAAAATACCACTGTTTAAAAGAATCTCCATCTGCATACTGAAGACACACAGAGAGATACCTTGTTGATAGTTGCTCATCCATCCAAAGCTGTGATTTCACTTTTTTTATCCACTCATAAAATTTGTCCCTTACATTAAAAGAAGATTGACTTTGCCTTACCCTTTTCCATTTAAAAAATGTTACAACTTAGCAAGGTTAGTCATTAATTTTTCCTCTCTCTCACAGTCATACACCCTATCCTCACTCATTTGCACCTCCATTTGTAAAAAAATGCCTTTTTTCATCACCATTCCATTTATCCTCTTCATATCATTTCATAAACAAAGTTAGGGTTTGGTTTTCAAAGAAGCAGGTGTCAAAATTTCAAGAGAAGGAGGAAATGGTAGTGGTGAAGAAGGCCAAGTGCCTAGTAGACATCAACACATAGGTGGAAGGATTAATAGGTTTGAGCCTCAAAACACAATGGAACTTAATGCCTCTCCTATGACTGTCACATGTTTGCAATATGTGGGGTGTTTTCATTTCTGTGAGAGAGTACAACATGTACAAAGTCAACCTGAGCTCACTGGGCTCTTCACCCTCAACTTGCATGAGAAACAAGTAAATATTGCAAGGGTAGACTTTGAGCTGTCATCAAATGTGATTGCTATTGCCACTAGGATACCTAGTGTTGGTGAAAAGTGTTTCAAACGGGCCAGCTTGGACATAAGCCACTATGAGCCATTCCTTAAACCCAGATACAAAGAAAACTGCAAATCTATCTTCCCTTTCTCACATTTACTGGAGAGGTATGCACCCTTGCTGAGGGTCATCATGAAATATTTTACATGTGAGGGGAGGTTCTCTTGGATATATTCCTATCATATCAGATTTCTCATGCATTTCACTAGGGTTAAGATGCTACATTTGCCCTACTATCTCTACAGGAGTATTGGAAAGATGTATTGTATTGTGCAAAAGAGAGACCCTTCACAACAGATACAAAGTTTATTCCATCACTCCTTGATTAAGATGGTTTTGTTGCATCAACTGGAGCAAAAGGGTATTCCATGGGAGGTTTTCATTGCCCATGAGGTCTTCACAAACCCATAACCCCATCCTCAGCACAATTTACCCTCATCATGTCATCCTCCTGTCCTCACTCCTCCATCATCTCCTGATGAACATTTTCCACCATCTACACATGTTCCTTCACCTCAAGAGAGTCCTCCTTCCTCACCCTCTCCTAATGCATCAGACAATGAAGGAAATGAAGATGAACCATCAAAGGAAAATGAAGGGGAAGTTAATGATCAATCAAGCAATAATGATGAAACAAGCATTGAGGAAGAATAAAATGAAGAGATAGGGGTCAGTGATGAAGCAGAAAACATGGAAACCAAGGGCAATGATGATGTTGAAGATGAAGAGGCAGAGGGCAGTGATGTCAGCATGGAAGAAACAAATGATGATGTTGGGGATGAAGAGGTAGAAGGCAGTATGGATACAAATGAAGAAAGTGACAAAGAGACAGATGATGGTGCTAATGACAATAGTGACCCCAAGGACCAAAATGTTAGTGAAGCTGATGATAATAGTGAAGAAAATGAAGAGGCTGATAATAGCAGTGAAGATCACAACAATGAGGTAAGCAACAGTAAGGGGTGAGGCAGTGACAGTCATGAAAACAGTCATGATGCCCACGAGAATAGTGCAAAAAGATAGTGAGTCTCATAGTGTTGACAAAAGTAGTGATGATATGGAACACAATGAGTTTCATGACAATGTTGAAGAAAATAAAGAAGGCAGTGAAGAGTATAAAGGCACTATAGAGAGCAACAAAGGAAAAAGAAGTAATGACAACATGAAGGATACAAATGAAGAAGTGAGCCAAGAAGTCAGTGAGCCAAACAAAGATGATCACAAATATGGAATCAAGACATATGGCACTGAGGTAAAAAATATTGAACTTTTTCCTTTGACATACCCAAGAGGAGAAATGCATGTGTTTGATGCCTCTAAAAGGCAAGGGGCCATTACTTCTCATCAAAAAAGAAGCTTTAAAAAGGCAAGGAAAAGATCATTGTTGGAGATAAGAAAGGTAAGCATGGAACTAAACAAAAAATTGAATTCATTGACCTTGAAAATGAAAATGAAGATGAATAAAGTACCACTAGCATCTTGCTCCAAAGCAAGGATGCTCAGATCAGAGACCTATAAAGAAATCTTGGCATGGAAAAGTATGTCATTGAGTATTATAAGGATGAAAACAAGTAGCTAAAGAAGACACAAAGGGACCTTGGCCTACAGAAAAAGATGACCAAGCACTATTCTTATAGAAATAAAATTGCAAGGGCCAAGCTCAAAAGATCCCTTGCCAAAGTTCAAGCCCTAAAGGAGGAAAAAGGTTAAGAAAAAATTAACCTTCTTGCTGATGTGTGCATGCAGAAAGCATCCCAAATATAAAAAGCAAGGCAAATCTAAATTTTGGAACCTTTTTGGAAATTTTGAGTTTTTGCTGATTTAAAGGGCTAAAGGTGCAGTGCCCTTGGCGCTGTGCTTTTTCTTAGGGCATCCTCAGGATAAATGGTTTACATTTTTGGATTTTTCAGGTCAAGTACAACATGCTCACAAAATTTCAGGTCATTTTGTCCTCCAAAAGGGTTAATAATACCCAAAATTTCACCTTTCTGCCATGTTTTCAGGGTTGGCGTTGCGCCTTTACTAGCCTTGGGTGTTTTGATTTTTGAACAAATAAAAGAGGCCCAATCAGAAAACCAAGGGCAGTTTTGGAAAGTATACTCAACAAGATTTCCAATGAGCCATCACAGAGCCCATTATGACATCGGGAAGGCCTTCAAAACTTGGCTACAAGATGACTTGGTTTTTCGATGCAGGTGTTGCGCCTTTGGACCTCTATGTTGCGTTTTTGCAGAAAAGTCAACAAAACACACTGAAGAATATTTTAATGGTTTTTTTTGGAAAATCACTCCAGAGTTGGTTGAGGAGTTAAGTTTGAGTTGTCTTTCATTTATTATAATAGATATTATGTGCCTTGGGCCTTGTATGGCCTCTTTGGACATAAATGAGATTTATGGTGTATTTATAGTTTCCAAAACCCTAATTAGGGGTTTTTCCCTCCTTTTCTAGATAAATAGAGCATGGAGGTCTTATTGTTTTTTGTTGGTTGGTTGCTGAGCATAATATGATATAGACTCTGAGTTTATTTTTTAAATTGGCTTTGGTGTCTTGTGATGGCTTTGGACTGAGCAGCTGTGGATTAAGCTCATTCTTAGAATTCATAAAGCTTTGTTGAATGTTGATGTATTCAACCTTTGTACATGTTTTCTTTAGTTCTCATTATGTTTCTTTGATCATGGGATAGAAATATTAGAGTAGGATGTGTGTTTTTGGCACCCTACTTTGTCTGCATCGTTTGATATTTTTTTTTTCTTCCTTAAAGTTTAACTAATGAATTCTTCAGTGCTCTTTAGTTTTGCTGAGATGTTATGTTAAAAATATAATTTTTTGCAAGTAAGTTTCAGAGAATACTTAATTTCTCTCTAAGTTTACTCATATGTTTCTCTAATGTCTGCTTAGTATTGTTTGGTTGAAGAATCCTTCATTTCTCTTCAACTTTTTACTATGCTAATCATGCCGAAATATTTTCGTTGTTATTAGTTTGTTAAGGGATCCTTGATTTCCCCTTAAATACTATATTTCATCCTCCATGTTCATTTCACTCACTCAAAACCTACTTAGATATATTTTGCCCTATTTACTTGCCCTATGAAACACCCTTGAACTATTTTTGCACTCTTCAAAATCTTTGCAGACTCCATAACCCAATGGATTGATCCTCTATTACTCAACCTATTCTTCTTGATGACCTATCCAACCAAAAAAACAAAAAAGAAAACCCTAATCCCTATAACTAGCCTAAAATCAAACTCTAAAATCAAACAAGTTGAATCCTTTACATAAGTGTAGAGAGAGCCCTCTCTGAGTCCAGGAAGGCTAGGTTCTAGGACTCCAAAGATTAGTTTGATGTTACCCTTGTCTTTTTTGTCATTGCCAATCTCCCAAAACTATGAGGAGATAACATAGTGGCGATCATGGTGGGACTCTCGAGTCAGTGACAACCTAAGCATGCCTTAGGAACTCTAAAATCCCTGTCACACTTAGAAAATCAAGTGTTAGCCAAAAGTAGAATCTAATTGTTTCACCATCCTAGCAAAATGATGACTCAAGTGGAGGACACTCACTAAAAACCCTAGTGTTGTATAAAGAGACTCATAAAAACCCAAAAATATCTCTAGATTGGTTTTTTCCAATTGTTGGTGCTGGACCACAAATACATATCCTCAAATCAGTAAAAAAACATCCACCTGGAGACTCCATTGACCTCCAGTAAGCCTATTGACTCCACTAGTTCTCATAGACTCCTCTAGGATTGTGTCAAATCAGTCCTAAGTAGTTTATAGGCCTAGTCACACACTGTGTGAGTTCAGTAAACATTTAGAGAGGTTTTCCTTTCAAAAACATTCCCAAAATTCTAGCCTCTCTGTAGTATATGTTTGAAATCTGGCTTCACGAAGAATTAACACCAGATCTCACCCTGACCCTAACCCTCCTATCATAGTTGATGACCTAGAGAAGATTTTGTGGAAGACTTCTAGGGTTGAAGATTCAACTAGTGTTCGAACAATCCATATAGCAAGTTCTGCCCCTGAACATCTCACAGCCTTGGAAGATACCCAATTTGACTTACATCATCAAAGAAATCTATTCAGAACTAAGTCTCAAAGTGGGATAGACCAAAAAAAACTTGAGCCCAGAAATTTACACCAAAATCTTTGTAGATAAACCTCTCCTTACACTCCTCCTGATTTTCAGCTTCCCCATCACTTTGGCTCATTTCATTCCAAGTATGCTCAAAATCATTTTGTTGGTCCAAGTACCTCTGCTACACCTACTCATACATCCACTGTGAAAACCACCCCACTTCATCCACCTCCTCTCACAAACCATCCCATTTTAAACCCTCCTTGGATCCCATTACCTCCCATTATGGCAACATGGTTTGCCCCTCTGACATTATAACAACCTTTACTACCTTTTCCAAATGACCACCAATCCAAAATCCCTCTCATTTCACTAGAGCTAACTCTACCACTTCCCAACAACATGTAGACAAAATGAATGATGCTTTTGACTACATGGGAGTAGAAGATGAGATCATGCAAATGAGGATGTTTTCCCAAAGTCTAGGGGGAGAATCCAGGAAATGGTTCAAAAAATTAACTCCTAACAACATACATGACCTCCCTTCTCTTTATCAAACATTCATAAACAAGTGGGAGATTAAGAAAAATCTCCTTCAAATCCTTTCAGAGTATAAAAACCTTAAAAGAAATGCGTGGGAAAGTGTCCAAGATTACTGCACTAGGTTCAATAGTGTATACAATGCTCTTCCACCTCACATGAAACCCCCACAAGGCCTAGCCTGAGTAAAATTTCCAGAAGGCTTTAATCCAAACATGGATTACTAGTTGAGAGAAAGAGAACCCCTAACCTTAGAAGACATGCAAAAGGGAGCCATCAGTGTAGAAGCCAATCTAATTGAGAAGAGGGCTAGGATGAGGTCAAAAAAGAGAGTTACATATAAAGAGGATACTATGACCTTGACCTCTTCTTTAGATGCTAAAATTGATAGCCTAGTTAGGACAATGGAAAGAATGACAGAGAGAATCAACTTGAATGAGAGAACACCTCCTAGGGAAAACCAAGACAATCCTAAAAACATAAATAGGAACCAAAACTTCAAGAGAGACCCTCTTCAAATCAGACAAAGAGAAAGTGACCAACAAATCAGACCTCCTTTCCAAGAAAATTATGTAGATGAAGAGGAAAGAGAGGCTGAAGAGCTGGAAGAAAACCATCTAAATCTAATAGGCTCTGATAATGAGGATAACACTTTTCTCACTGAAGAAGAACAAGGTTTGTTTTCCTCAAATCAAATCTAAACAAACTATGAGGATTCTAAAGACTATAGATTAGGATTTGAGAATGCCATCATGAAGGTGCATAGGCAATATGACCTTAGGAGTAAGAAAAACCAGGATGCCTCCAAGAAGAACAAACGAGACAGTGCTGTTAGGAAGACCCCTGAAAGCACTCCTAAGAGGACAACAGAAAACACAGACACCATGGCTAAGAAAACTGACCAAAACAAAGACAAAACTAGCCAACAAGAGGGTGGCCCTAGCTGCCTTAGTAAATCAACTGGTGGCCCTGAAAAAACTCTTTTAAATAAAGTTCCAAATCAGAATCAACAAACTAAAATTGCAGAAAAAGTCATGGTTAATAAGATTGATGTAAATATGTCAAAAACACAAACACCTTTCAGTTTTGAGGGAGAGATTACCAAGATTAAAATAACCATACCTCTTATTGAACTGGTAACTCAATATGTGTATAGGTCCCAAGTTTTGAAAGTTTTGAACATAGGAAATGACACTGACACTCTAAACTTGACTAATGATGAACCAGAATTTCTGTTTGGACCTGAGGTAGAGGGAAAGTACCAAGAAGGAGTTGTCCCTGCTTTCTATATTATCTTAAACATCCATGAAAAAATATTGCACAATATAATGCTTGACTCCAGTGCTTCACACAATCTTATGCCTAAGGTAGTGATGGAGAGAATAGGCCTCGAAATAACTAAACCTTACAAAGTATTGTACTCTTTCGATTCAAGTAGAGTCAAATGTTTGGGTCTAATCAAGGATCTGTGTGTCACTCTGGCACAAATACCGACCAAGAGCCTAGTCATGGACATATTTGTTGCTGACATTCCCCCAAATTCTGGCATGCTTTTATCTAGATCATGGGGAGCCAAACTTCAATGGAATATCCAAGTGGATATGTCATATGATACCATCCCAGTTTTTAACTAGACAAGGAGATTGTATCGGGAAGCTCACATGAAATACATGTTAAGCATCCAAGATAGGCCAAACAACACCCCTCTCTATTCCATCCACTTATACCTTGACTCATTTATCTTGTACAATGAAGATGACATTAATGAACAAGTAAATGAAAATGAGAAAGAGCTAGGCCTACCAGAACAGTCAAATCGATCACCAAATAAGAAACATGACAAACAAAACTATAACAGCTCGTAACAACAACATAATGGCGAATCTGAACTTGAAACACTTTGGAACATGAGCTTTGATGGCTCTTGTGGTAAAGTTGGTTCAGGGGCTGGTTTTTGGATACACAACACAAATAAGGGTCACTCCTACAAACTAGATTTTCTATGCACTAATAATATTGCAGAGTATGAGGCTTTTCTCCTTGGTTTACATTTGCTAAAAACATAGGAGATAAGAAACTTTCTGTTCTAGGAGATTCCGAGCTGATCATTAGAAAAATCAAAGGAGAGTATTCAGCCAAAAATCCTAGGCTAAGAGAATATAGGAATGCTGCCTTATACCTCCTGAAATTTTTTGAGAAGTATGAACTTACCTCCATCCCTAGAGCTCAAAACACCCTTGCTAATTAACTTGCCTTTGCTGCCAGTAGTTTCCAAACACCTCATACAAATGAACAATACACGATATATGTCAAGTGCAAACCATCAGTCCCGGATAACATAGATTATTTGCAAGTATTTGAAAATGAAAAACAGATTGAAGACTTCTCGTAGCCTAAAACTAAGTTTAAAATGTCAAAATCAGACTTAATCCATCAAGAATATTGTTTTGCTGAAGAGCAAGCCAAAAAAACAGAGCCATTTCCTAATGCTGATATAAATTTTCTAGAAATCCTCTTGAGGCAGAATTCTTTGAAGATTTAGATAAAAAAGACCTTGAGGTTTTACAATGCAAATATAACTCATTAACAAGAGGCCTTGCCCCATTAGAAGAGCTGTTTGACTTCAATCATGTTGCTAAGAAGCCAAAAATGGAAACCACCGAGGTTGATGTAGAAGAATACAACATAGGCAGTATAGAAAAACACAAAATGATCAAGATGTCCAAAACTCTGCCACCTCACATAAAACAACAATAAATTGAGCTATTCAAATAATTCAAGGATGTTTTTGCATGGGGTTATGAAGACCTTAAGTCCTATGAAATAAACATTATTCAACACAAAATTACTCTCAAGGAAAATCAGAAACCATTCAAGCAAAAATTGAGAAGAACAAACCCCGTCTTAGTGCCTTTAGTTGAGAAAGAAATAAAAAATATGTATGATGCTGGGATCATAGTCCCAATCAGGTATTCAGAATGGGTTTCAAACCTTGTGTCAGTTAGGAAGAAAACCGGGGAGATTAGGATATGTATAGAATTTATAAACTTGAACAAAACCTACTTGAAGGACAACTACCCTTTACCCAAGATGGATCATATACTGCAAAGGGTTGCAGGTTCTAAAATAATATCATTACTTGATGGATTTTCAGGTTACAATCAGGTACTAGTACTTCCAAGTGATCAACACAAAAATGCCTTCACTACACCTTGGGGCACCTTCATGTATGTCAAAATGCCTTTTGGGTTAATGAATGCCGGGGCTAATTTTCAAAGAGCCGTGGACATAGATTTTTCCGAAGACATAGGCTAATTCATATTCATATACCTTGATGACATCACTGTCTATTCTAAAACTAATGAAGAATACCTAGTCCACTTGAGAAAGGTCTTTGAAAAATGTAGGAAGTATGGCCTATCTTTAAATCCTAAGAAAACACTGAATGGTCTTTAAGAAGGAAAACTCTTAAGCCACATCATTTCTGAAGAGGGGATTAAGATAGACCCCAAAAGGAGTGAAGGTATCTTACAAATCAGTCACCCTAGAAACATTAAAGAGTTGGAATATTTCATTGGAAATATAAAATTCCTAAGGAGGTTCATACCAAACCTTGCTAAACTCATAAGAGACATCATGAACATGATGAAAAGAGTAGGAGTCAAGTGGACCATGGAAGCCAAAAAATACTGTGAACTGGTAAAATAAGCACTCACCCATACACCGGTTCTAATCAGCGACGTCTTTACCAAATATTTCATCATTTTATCCTTTGCATCATAACATACTATTGCTGCAGTACTGCTTCAAAAGAACATAATGGGATGAGAAAAACCCATATCTCTCTTCAACAAAGAATTGAGGGATGCACCTCTAAAATATAATATCATGGAGAAACAAGCCTTTTCCTTGATAAAGGCTTTAAAAAACTTTAGAGTTTACATTTTGCATTCCCATGTCATAGCTTTTGTTCCACATACAATTGTTAAAGACATTCTAAATCAAGACCCGGATGGTAAAAGGGGTAAATGGATTGCTATTATCTTAGAATATGATTTGGAAATTAGACCCACTAAACTGATTAAAGGACAAGGACTCACAAAACTCATGGCTAAATCGAATTTTCAAGCACTAGACATGAATATGATTGATGTATTAAAGGAACAGGAATAATTCACATCTCCACCCATTGAAGAATTATTTCTGAATTCATCTTGGTATGCTGATATTTTATATGTGCTTCTTTATCTTAATACTCCTCCTACCTTATCCAAAACAAAATCTAGATTCTTGAAACAAAAGGCTTTAAATTTCTGCATCATAGATAAAGTTTTGTATTGGATAAATTTTGTTGGTATCTTTATTAAGTGTTTGCTTGAAGATGATGCAGATAGAATCATGCATGAGTTACATGAGGGAGAGTGTGGAGGTCACCTCTACTGGAAAACCACTTCTAATAAGATCCTTAGAGCTTGCTACTATTGGCCCACCCTTTTCCCTGATACCCACAAGCTAGTGATGACTTGCCATAAGTGCCAAATATTTGATGGCAAGAGAAAACTTCTACCTTTACCTTTGAATCCTATCAGTGTTGAACCTCCTTTTAAACAATGGGGTTTGGAATTCATTGGAGAAATACACCCAACCTCATCTGGCCAACACAAGTGTATCTTCACTGCCATAGACTATTTCACCAAGTGGATAGAAGCCATCCCTTCAAGGAATTCCACTGACTTAGTCATCATCAAATTCCTTGAAACCAACATCTTGTCCCGGTTTGGTTGCCCAAGAAAGATCATCACCGATAATGCTGTTGCATTTAAGTCTAAGAGAATGGTAGACTTTTGCTACAAGTACCACATCACACTAGGACATTCAAAAACTTATTACCCTCAAGTTAATGGGCTGGCTGAGTCCTCTAACAAAATCTTGGTGAACATCATCAAGAAGCTACTGGAAGAAAACAAAAAGGCATGGCATAGAAAACTAGTGCATGCACTATGGGCTGATATAATAACCACCAAGAAATAAATCGGCATGTCTCCCTATCAACTAGTGTATGGCATGGATGTAGTTTTCCCAACATCCTTGGGAGTTCTAGTGATGAATCTCCTACAAGAGGTGCAATCAAAAGAGAATGATATGCAAATAAGGCCGAACCAAACCATTCATTTGCAGCAGTCAAGGGAAGAAGTTTACCAGAGAACAAAAACAATGCAAGAAAACATAAAGAAGATCTTTGACAGAAGGACTAAGGCTAGTGATTTTCACATTGGAGACAAAGTGTTGAAGTGGGATTCAAGGAGAGAGAACAAAGGCAAGCATTGCAAATTTGAAAATTTGTGGAAGGGTCCTTACATCATTCATTTAGTTAGAGGTAATAATGCATTCTTTTTGCAAGGTGTTATCACCCAAAAAATTTCAAAACATCATTGTGTCAAGTTTGTTTTTGATCATGGGTCAAAATAAGGTCTCAGGATTCATTTTAGGATTTTCTTAAGGGTAGGTCATATATTTTAGAGGTTTAATGTTCATCATCTGAATTCGAATAAGGTCTTTAGAGGTCCATTGCATGGTCAAATATTCACATTTTTCATTTAAGGGTCATTGAATTAATTTTCGGGTTAAATTTCTGCAATTATCCAGGAATCCACCGCTTCGTAGCACCGCTAGTTCAATAAAGAGGAAATGCGCTACGAAAGCGTTATGTTTTCGTAGCACAATATGAAGCAAAAACTCCATTTTTCTAGTTTTGAGTAGTCAACTTCCAAGGAGGTTTCTGAGCAACTCAAAACGAATTTAGGGAAATGGAAAGAGGTCTTTCTTCCTAACAGACCTAAGTACAAAAACCTCTATCCATTTCCTCAAATTCGTTAGGAGGTGGGAGAAATTTATACATTAAAATGCATTATGAAACCGCTGTTAGAAAATGTCCTGTACATGGTTGTTTAGCAGTCAACTTCAAGTTCAGTTTCTAGCCAAATGCTAAAGTATTTTCGAATTTGGAACGAGGTTTGTCTTCATCACATCCCCAGATACAATAAATTCTCTCACTTTTCTCATATGTGTTATCAGTTGGGCGATACAAATCTTTCTTTGAAGCCCTATTTTCGGAAAATAGAGTTTTCCTATTTTACACATGTTTTTAAAAGGAAGTTTTTGGACAGCAGGAGATTTATTTCAAACAACCAAGAGAGGTTTTTATTCAAGAAATAATGGCCTACAAAAAAATCCTTCAGTTTCTCAAACTACATCATGGATTAGGAGATATAAGCTCTGTCTCAAGACCTATTTTTCAGATAAAAATAGGAGAAATCTGCAAGAAGTTAAGAAGTTATGAAGGAGAAAGCTAAATGTGTTTTTACAGTCAATATGGTTTTTAAATGATGAAATCAGGTTTATTTTGAAGTCTTGGCACATTTGGTTTTAAATTTTGAAGAAATCTGGCGAAAAAATTCTCACTCAGTAGTTTCGTAGCGCACACAGTGCAAAATCAGTGAAAAGCGCTACGAAACTGATGTAGCATACTTTTTCACTCTCTCTCTTAAATTTTGGAAGGGAAAATATGTGTATGAAGACCTGAAATTGCTAGGGAAGCTGTGCTAAGTGATAATGAAGATAAATCTGAAAAGAAGAAGCTAAAATTTTGAAGATAAAAGGTTAAAAAGTCTACGCTACGAAACTGTGTTGTTTTCGTAGCGCATGTTTTTTTTTGCTATTTTGGGAAATTCGATGATGATTTTGTACAGCTGGAACTTATGGATTATTTTGAACATATTTTATTTCAATTCCTGACAGAAAATGGTTTCAAAGTCATGGGTTCATGGTGGTTAAAGTGCCTCAAGATCATAAAGAATCTTAAAGCCTAGAAAATAGGGGACAATTTCCTAGTTTGCAGGAGATCAACATTGAGGACATTAAGTGCTGGAGATTATCATTTGAATTCGAATTTATGGGAATATAGTTGGAAAATGATGTAATATAGCTTAGATAAGGTTTTTATGAGTAGAGTTAATGAGTTTGAGTCCTATTTGTATTAGGACTATTCTCTAGGTTTGCAGCTGTCATTTTGTAATAAAGACCATGTTATATGGTTAGGAAAGGTGTCAAATAGTAGGAATTCGATGTACATAGTTGAGGATAAGGTTATCCTATGATTTAAATTATCTATAAAGGATCAAGGAGTCAAATTAGAGGGGTTGAACATTTTTAGCAAAAATACTGTGTTTACTATAAGTGACTGTTTTAGCTTTAATACAGAGAAGTTTACTTAGCCAACTTGAGATTCATATAGAGTTTTAGTGTGTGTTTTTTCTATTGCATCCTTTTACTATATATTATAGTGGTATTTTCTTATGTTTACTCAAAATTCATCCTTCATGCTCTGACTTCCTATGTAGGAAAATTGACTGTGTTTATACTGTTTCACATGTGTATCTTTGGACTAAAACTCTAACATGCCTCAACTTCCATGGTAAGTAGATGGATTGGTTTTACTGAAGCTATCATGACTCCATAAGCCCAATGTACTCTTGCTAATGTGATTTACAACCAAATTCAATCATTTATCTGTTTATGATCACACATAGAGTTAGCCATCTTTAATTTTATTCAAAATCAGTAACCCTTGAGAGAGCCCTCTTAGGTTGAGGAGGCTAAGCCTCAACCAAAAGCTTGGTTTGAAACAGTTGCACAAGATTAGTTTGATGAGCAGCCTATCAGGTCTGATTTTGTGATAACATTTTGGTGCATCTGCCGGGATCCTGAAGATTATACTTTCCCGAAATTTTGACGCTGAACTTATGAAGGTAGTAGGAGCTCAAGAATATTTTCGAGGCTGCATCTACCTCAGAAACTCCACACATAAAATAATCAATTGGAAGGTGACTCTACTGCTTGAAGATAAATATCTTGATGAAGTTTCAGAATGAGTTCCATTGCAGGAATGAATGCCAGGTATGGCCCTATGAATCGGTCTCATATCCCTGGTTTTCCAAATCATATGCCAAAGGTTGAATGGTTAACTAATCTTCCTGTGTTAAAATATGAAAAGAAAGATAATGCTGCTCTTCATTTGGTTAGATTCTATATGCATGTACACAGTCTTAAGGTTCAGTTCCCTGAGGATTGTCTCATGAAGATGTTTATGGCCACTTTGGAAGGAAAAGCACGGTCTTGGTATGAAAGCTTGCCAAATGGTTCATTATATTCTCTTGCTGATTTCCATGTTTCATTTTATGAGATTTATGAATAATGTCATCCATCCTTATTGCTGGTTAAAGACTGCTGTAAACACTGTGTGAGCTTTATTGAATATTTGGAAAATTGTTATGAATATGGATGAGGAAATTTTAGAAGCCCTTCATGACAATTTCTTTCATCACCAAGAAGAAATGAGAGCCTCTTTCTTAGATGAAAATGAAACCCATCAGGACTTTATTTATGAAAATTATGATACATCCTCTAAGTTTGATGAAAGGTTGCAACATACTTGTCAGTCTTTTGATCATCAGGAGTATGAGAATCATTGCAAACAACAAGAAGAAATATTGGAAGATGATAGATACAAACCTCAGGTACTAGAAAAAGTTTATTCTTCATATCATTTGTTGCATCAGCCTACATCAAATAATTATCACACTAATGAAAAAATGGGTCAAAATTTCTCTTTATCCTTGTCTTCTTATCTGAAATCATTTGAGTGCAAATCAGTAGATAAGATTCAGTTTGTGGATGAAGTTGCAGAGAACATTGAAAAGGACATTCAAGTTTAAGAAGATAAAATTCAATCTCATAGTATTCATAATCAAGATCAGTCTTTTCAAATGTTTTTAATGCCAGAACACAAAGAAGGGGTGTTTCTACCTTTCATCTTAGAGATTGAGGAAGAATATACTGTTTTTGTAAATCAGTTTGAAAAGAAGTTTGAAAGCACACAACTAAAGCCTTATGTGGTTGATCAAAGCATGGATGAGTTGTCCAAAGTTGCAGAATGTCATGAGGAGAATCAAACATATCATGTCTTCTTTGATCCTATAGTTGAATACATAGAAGATTTCTACAGTCCATATTTCCAATTATACTTTCATTTTGAAGATCAGTTACATCTCATGTTGCCTTGGTCATTTCAGTATCATGTTTACTTTTGGTTCAAGCACAGTGAAGAGATTCAAGTGTCAGATCAGATAAATGATTGGCTTCATTGGAAGTTTCATGTTCCTTGAGTTACAAATGGGGATTGCAGCTGATAGGGTAGGTAGGAGTGTGTGAATAAGCTCAAAGTTGACTGAGCATCTTTTCAGCAGGAACAGATTTGGTTCTTCTGCAATGATCAAGCTTGAAGCCCGAGGTGAAGGCTATAACAGTTTGAATAAGACTTGGTAAAATTTCAACGTTTTTATTCCAAGAAAATGGATAGCAACACTGGAACTACTAGTTCTTAGTGTACCACAAGTGCACACTATCCCAAGTGGAGCCACTGTTATCACCCAAAAATTTTCAAAACATCATTGCGTCAAGTTTGTTTTTGATCATGGGTCAAAATAAGGTCTCAGGATTCATTTTAGGATTTTCTTAAGGGTAGGTCATAGCTTTTAGAGGTTTAATGTTCATCATCTGAATTCAAATAAGGTCTTTAGAGGTCCATTCCATGGTCAAATATTCACATTTTTCATTTAAGGGTAATTGAATTAAGGTTCGGGCTAAATTTCTGCAATTAGCCAGGAGTCCACCATTTCGTAGCGCCACTAGTTCAAAAAAGAGGGAATACGCTATGAAAGCACTGTGTTTTCGTAGCGCAATATGAAGCAAAAACTCCGTTTTTCTGGTTTTGAGTAGTCAACTTCCAAGGAGGTTTCTGAGCAACTCAAAACTAATTTAGGAAAATGGAAAGAGGTTTTTCTTCCTAACAGACCTAAATACCAAAAATCTCTCAGTTTCCTCAAATTAATTAGGAGGTAGGAGAAATTGATAAATTAAAATGCGCTGCGAAACTGTTGTTACAAAATGTCTTGTACATGGTTGTTTAGTAGTCAAATTCAAGTTCCGTTTCTGGCCAAATGCAAAAGTTTTTTGGAATTAAGAATGAGGTTTGTAGTAATCACATCCCCAGATAAAATAACCTCTCTCACTTTTCTCATACGTGTTATCAATTGGGAGATACAACTTTCTTTGAAGCCCTATTTTCAGAAAACAGAGTTTTCCTATTTTACACATGTTTTTCAAAGGAGGTTTCTGGACAACAGGAGATGTATTTCAAAAACATAAGAGAAAATTTTATTCAATACATAATGGCCTACAAAAATTTCCTTCAGTTTCTCAAACTACATCATGTATTAGGATATATAATCTCTGTCTGAAGACCTATTTTTCAGATAAAAACAGGAGAAATCTACAAGAAGTTAAGAAGTTATGAAGGAGAAAGCTAAATGTGTTTTTACAGTCAATATGATTTTTAAATGATGAAATAAGGTTTATTTTGAAGTCTTGGAAAATTTGGTTTTAAATTTTGAAGAAATCTTGCCAAAAAATTCTCACTCAGCAGTTTCGTAGCGCACACAGTGCAAAATCAGTGAAAAGCGCTATGAAATTGCTGTAGCATGCTTTTTCACTCTCTCTCTTAAATTTTGGAAGGGAAAATATGTGTATGAAGACCTGAAATTTCTAGGGAAGTTGTGCTAAGTGATAATGAAGATAAATCTGAAAAGAGGAAGCCAAAATTTTGAAGATAAAAGGTTAAAAAGTCTGCGCTACGAAACTGTGCTGTTTTCGTAGCGCAAGTTTGTTTTTGCTATTTTGGGCAGTTCGATGATGATTTTGTATAGCTGGCACTTATGGATGATTTTGAATATATGTTATTTCAATTCCTGATAGCAAATGGTTTCGAAGTCATGGGTTCATGGTGGTTAAAGTGCCTCAAGAACACAAAGAATCTTAAAGCCTAGAAAACAGGGGACAATTTCCTAGTTTGCAGGAGATTAGCATTGAGGACATTAAGTACTAGAGCTTATCATTTGGATTTGACCTTACGGGAATATAGTTGGAAAATGATGTAATCTATCTTAGATAAGGTTGTTATGAGTAGAGTTAACGAGTTTGAGTCCTATTTGTATTAGGACTATTCTCTAGGTTTGCAGCTGTCATTTTGTAATAAAGACTATGTTATATAGTTAGGAAAGGTGTCAAATAGTAGGAATTCGATGTAACTAGTTGAGGATAAGGTTATCCTATGATGTAAATGATCTATAAAGGATCAAGGAGTCGAATTAGAGGGTTTGAACATTTTTAGCAAAAAGACTGTGTTTACTGTAAGTGACTATTTTCAGCTTTAATACAGAGAAGTTTACTTAGCCAACTTGAGGTTCATACAAAGTTTTAGTGTGTGTTTGTTCTATTGCATCCTTTTACTATATATTGTAGTGGTATTTGCTTATGTTTACTCAGAATTCGTCCTTCATGCTTTGACTTCCTATGTAGGCAAATTGACTGTGTTTCTACTGTTTCACATGTATCTTTGGACTAAAAATCTAACATGCCTCAACTTCCATGCTAAGTATATGGATTGGTTTTACTGAAGCTATCATGACTCCATAAGCCCAATGTACTCTTGCTAATGTGATTTACAACCAAATTCAATCATTTATTTGTTTATGATCACACATAGAGTTAGCCATATTCAATTTTATTCAAAATTAGTAACCCTTGAGAGAGCCCTCTCAGGTTGAGGAGGCTAAGCCTCAACCAAAAGCTTGGTTTGAAACAGTTGCACAAGATTAGTTTTATGAGCAGTCTATCAGGTCTAATTTTGTGATAACACAAGGGTTGGATGGAACTGAGTTATTTGGAGCTCCTATCAAGCACTGTTTTTGTCAAACTTCCTAGTTTGAAGCTTTCATTCATTGTACATAACATTTCTTGATTACAGATAAGAGAAACAAAAACAGAAAAACAAAAAAAAGAAGTAAAAGAGGGCAGGAAAAGAATAGGTACAACCCCATACCCAAAAAAGAGTGTTGCTGAAAGTGTGCAAGCCTAAATGCCACTAGTAGTTAAAAAGAAATAATATTTTTCAGTCATCTAGCCTAATCATGACTAGGCATGTTTTGAATTTTTGCTAATAGGTTAGTGAAAGAAGGCTTGTCAAACCGTTTAAGCTTGAATTTTAAGTAGGATAGATTAGGAAAAGAAACTGCTCGTTCTCAAATGCTTAAATATGAACCAAAGATAAAGATAGGGATACCTAAAAAATGATAGATCACAACCCTCATGTTTTCTGGTTTTGGTTGTACAAAAATAATGTCTGTGTGTAGCTTGTCCGAATGCCACAACCCATGGCAAATCATATTTTTCAATCCTGGTTTAGTCATGTTTTCAATTTCATGTCAGTAGATTAGAGAATAAAAATCTTTCAAACAACTTAATCTTGACAGATAAATAGATTAGGTAGATAATGAAAGAGTTCATCAGCATAATCTGAACTCTTGGAAGTGATAAGGGTACAAGTAGATAGTTTGTTTTGCTTTCAAAAGAAAAATAATGTCAAGGGTTTTCCAGTCCAAGTGCACCCAAAAGAAAAAATGTTAGGCAAGGTATGATGGGTAGGTAGAAATGAGGTTGAAGCAAATATGTCCTTTTAGATTTCAAGATCATACTTTCAAGAGAACATCAGAAAGTGAAGGAAAGAAATCTGCAAAGTGCAAGTAAGGCACTGATCTTTAAAACTCAGAGATTTGAGCTCTGAGGTCCTGGACACCTCCTGAAGAGGAGTTTCCCTCCCTAAGTGAAGCCACTGTTAGTCATCAATAATTTTTCCTATCTGTAGATGACTAAATATCAGTTCTAGATTTCTAAAAACAAGATTCCTGAATATTGTGAGTTTTAGAAATCTCACTGCCTTCATTATCCTTATACCAAAATTTTCACTATTCTACTATTTTTCCATTCCATGGTTAAAATACCACTCCTAAAAGACCCCTCATGGGCTCATGCCACTCATCTATATCCGTTTTTTTCCACCTATAACCTCAATACTCTGTTTTTCCTTTGCCTCACCCCTCCACTTTCCATCTAGGGTTACCAAATAGCCTGCTCCTTCCCATGTTCACCAGGTTCCTCAAGCATTGATGGTCTCAAAACTATCTCTGTAGGCTCTTTAGATAAATATAGTACATTGGATTTTGGATCTTCAATACATCAATTTTTTAAAAACTCTGTTTTTACACTTGAAGACCCCAAACCAAGTTTCAGCCAAAAACCAGGTCAAAGGATCCTCCCACTAGGTCATTAGGGTTACATAGGTTATAGGATTTTCATTGGTGTTTTAAGCTCTATTTTTCTTATGCTAGAAGTTGGTTCAAATGAAAAACAAGATCAACACATGGTTTTCCAAGAAAGATCAGAAAATATCCTAATAAGACCACTCTACAAATTTCAAGTTCTGCAAGAGACAACTGAGAATTTTGACATTTCTGCAGGAGTGTTTAAAATGACCATCAGCAGAAAATTGGTAAGACAAGAGGCCTGCTCCAAAATGAAGACATTCACAACAAAGAAAGAGGAAGGAGTTTATGTTCAAGAAGAATCAGGGTTTCTAAGCCTGATTGGGCCAGCAGTGTGCCAAGAAAATATCTAATGCAGTAAATCACATGAAGGAGGCACACTAAGAAACCAAACCTGAAGAGAATTTTGTTTAGACATTATAGATAAAATGGGGAAAAATATGAGGTGAATTGAATAGAAATGAATGAACTTGAAATGGATATAGAGAACTTAGAAAACAACACTGATAATTGTTCTCAAGCATCCCAGAAACGTAGGGTTTTGGTAAGGTGATCAGAGAAGGTGAAAGGGTAAGTTTGGAATCCATAATGACAACAAAGGGTTTACAAAGATATCACTATTTGTAAATATTCCAAACTCATCCCAAGGATTTTTTCATGCCGAAGATGGTAAAAGGGGGTAAATTGAAGATTTTAGGCCTCCACTATGACAACAGAAAGAAGATTTTAAAGGGATATTGTGTATATAATCCCAGAGTTTGCCAAAGTGAAATTCCTCACTATTTCAAAGGACAAAGAAGTAAAGAATATCAGTGAGAGGAGGATCAAATTAAAATTTCAGTTACTTATACTCAGTGGCCAGAGAAGTTAAAAGGATTGTTTCAATTCCATAATGCATGTCAAAGGAGTGTAGTGATGATGTTTCCTTGTGTTCTTAGTCTCAAAGATGTCAAAGGCAAAGATATCAAGCCTCAAGATTATAGAAGTCAAAATTCACCATGTTTAGAAAACCTGCATACAAACACTGTACGGTTGTTAGTGAGAAAGTGTGAGAATGACAAGTTGAAAATTATATTGAAAAACATAGCCTTGAAAATACCACTGTGTGTAGCCCTCTCTAAAAATTGTCAAAGGTAAATTTGTCATGATCCAAGGAGCAAGAGAAAACCAAGTCAGTATTTTGAAAGGGCTCTTACAAATCAGCAATGACCAAAGAAGGTAAAGGGGAATTAGTTTGAATTCATAGTGCATGTCAGAGGATAGTTTTTGAATGTGTCACCTCAAAGAGCAAAGGGAAAAAGGCCATTTAAATTTTTTAATCCACCTGAAGCAAAAAAGTCAAAAACCAATATCAGTGAAAGTGAAAAAGGATTGATAAACATTAGAAAAGTGGGTTTCATGGTTAAATTAAAAGTCAAAGGCTATATAAAGTCCTATCCGCCCTTCTACAAATCATTGATTGCTTGCAAAAATCATCATAGGCATCTAGGAGAGAAACTATAGTTTTCTGAGTCGAATTTGGGCAAGTCATTCAGGTGTTGCACGTTCAAAGTCGGGCGCTGCGCCTTTGGAGGTTTTCACTGTGTAAAATTGTTCTGTGCTGCGCGCTTGTAGGCATGTGCTGTGCGTTCACCCGGGAGACCGACGGGCCCAACAGAAAAACGACACATGTTGTGCATTCAGCCTGTTCAATCCACACTGCTACGCATTTCGGCTGACCCGACAGGCCCGACACCTCGTTTATCCTGTGCAAAATGTTGTGCCTTTGCTAGCCGCTGCGTGTTCATCCACCCGACAGTGCGTTCAGCCCGAACCGACAGCATGTTCAGGTGCTACGCGTTTGGCTAGGAGGGCTTCTACACCAGTTCAAACCCTCAAATCAACTCAAGACCTCCTCAAGCTGCCATCAAGGGTTTCTAGAAAATTTTGAAGTGGTAAGTGGATGTCCTTAACCTCCTCTCCAAGCATTTGATGGTTGTTTAGGAAATTTGAAACCCTAAGATGATAAAAATACCATTGTTTAAAATAATCTCCATTTACATACTGAAGACACACAGAGAGATACCTTGTTGATAGTTGCTCATCCACACAAAGTTGTGGTTTCACTTTTTTCATCCACTCATAAACATTGTCCCTTACATTAAAAGAAGATTGAATTTGCCTTACCCTTTTCCATTTCAAAACTTTTGACATAAGAGTAAAGTGTGTACAAGCAGAGTTTTGTTTACAACTCAACATGGTTAGTCATTAATTTTTCCTCTCACTCACAGTCATACACCCTACCATCACTCATTTTCTCCTCCATTTGTAAAAAACTGCTTTTTTTCATCACCATTCCATTTATTGTCTTCATATCATTTCATAAACAAAGTTAGGGTTTGGTTTTCAAAGAAGCAGGTGTCAAAATGTCAAGAGAAGGAGGAAATGGTAGCGGTGAAGAAGGCCAAGTGCCTAGGAGACATCAACATAGAGGTGGAAGGATTAATAGGCTTGAGCCTCAAAACACAATGGAACTTAATGCCTCTCCTATCACAATACATGTTTCCAATATGTGGGGTGTTTTCATTTCTCTAAGAGAGTACAATAGGTACAAAGTCACCTTGAGCTCACTAGGCTGTTCACCCTCAACTTGCATGAGAAGCAAGTAAATCTTGTAGGGGTAAAATTTGAGCTGTCATCAAATGCCATTTCTATTGCCACTGGGATACCTAGTGTTGGTGAAAAGTGGTTCAAACGGGCCAGCTTGGACATAATCCACTATGAGCCATTACTTAAACCCAGATACAAAGAAAACTACAAATCTATCTTCCCTTTCTCACATTTGTTGGAGAGATATGAACCCTTGATGAGGGTCATCATGCAATATTTTACATGTGAGGGGAGGTTCTCTAGGATGTATTCCTATCATATCAAATTGCTCATGCATTTCACTAGGGTTAAGATGCTACATTTTCCCTACTATCTCTACAGGAGTATTGGCAAGATGTCTTATATTGTGCAAAAGAGAGACCCTTCACAACATATACAAATTTTATTCCCTCACTCCTTGATTAATATGGTTGTGTTAGATCAATTGGAGCAAAAGGGTATTCCATGGGAGGTTTTCATTTCTCATGAGATCTTCACAAACCCACAACCCCATCCTCAACACAATGTACCCTCATCATCTCATCCTTATGTCCTCACTGCTTCATCATCTCCTGATGAACATGTTTCACCATCTACACATGTTCCTTCACCTCAAGACAATCCTCCTTCCTCACCCTCTCCTAATGAATCAGAAAATGAAGGAAAAGATGAACCATCAAAGGAAAATGAAGGAGAAGGTAATGATCAATCAAGCAATAATGATTAAACAAGCATTGAGGAAGAAGAAAATGAAGATACAGAGGTCAATGATGAAGCAGAAAACATGGAAACCAAGGGCAATGATGATGTTGAAGATGAAGAGGTAGAGGGCAGTGATGTCAACATGGAAGAAAAAAATGATGACATTGGGGATGAAGAGGCATAAGGCAGTATGGATACAAATGAAGAAAGTGACAAAGAGATAGATGATGGTGCTAATAACAAAAATGACCCCAAGGACCAAAATGTCAGTGAAGCTGATGATAACAATGAAGACAATGAAGAGTTTGATAATAGCAGTGAAGATAACAACAATGAGGCAAGCAACAGTAAGGGGGGAGGCAGTGGCAGTCATGATTTCCATGAGAACAGTGCAAAAGACAGTGAGGCTCATATTGTTGAAAAAGGCAGTGATGATATGGAACACAGTGAGTTTCATGACAATGCTGAAGACAATAAAGAAGGCAGTGAAGAGGATAAAGGCACTACAGAGAGAAGCAAAGGAAAAATCAGTAATGATAGCATAAAGGATTCAAATGAAGAAGTGAGCCAGGAAGTCAGTGAGCCAAACAAATATTATCACAAAGATGGGAGCAAGACATATGGCACTGAGGTAAACAATATTGGACTTCTTCCTTTGACGTACCAAAGAGGAGAAAGGCATGTGTTTGCTGCCTCTAAAAGGAAAGGGGCCATGCCTTTCTCATCAAAAAAGAAGCTTGAAAAATGTAAGGAAAATATCACTGTTGGAGATAAGAAAGGTAAGCATGGAACTAAACAAAAAATTGAATTCATTGACCTTGATAGTGAAAATGAAGATGAAGAAAGGACCACTAGCATCTTGCTCCAAAGCAAGGATGCTCAAATTAGAGACCTACAAAGAAATCTTGGCATGGCGAAGTATGTCATTGAGTATTATAAGGATGAAAATAAGTAGCTAAAGAAGACACAAAGGGACCTTGGCCTACAGAAAAAGATGACCAAGCACTCTGCATTTAGAAATCAAATTGCAAGGGCCAAGCTCAAAAGAGCCCTTGCCAAAGTTCAAGCCCTCAAGGAGGAAAAAGGTCAAGAAAAACTTAACCTTCTTACTGATGCTTCCATGCAAGCATCCCAAAAATAAAAAGCAAGGCAAATCTAAATTTTGGGAACTTTTTGGAAATTTTGAATTTTTGTTGATTTAAAGGGCCAAAGGCACAACGCCCTTGGCGCTGCACTTTTTCTCAGGGCATCCTCAAGAGAAACGGTTTACATTTTTGGATTTTTCAAGTCAATTACAATAGTCTCACAAAATTTTAGGTCATTTTGAGTTGATTTGGTCCTCCAAAAGGGTCAAAAACACCCAAAATTTTACCTTTTTGCCATGTTTTCAGGGTTGGTGCTGCGCCTTTACCAGCCTTGGGAGTTTTGATTTTTGGATAGGAAATGATGCCTAATCAGAAAACCAAGGGTATTTTTGGAAACTAGACTCAACAGGCTTTTGAATGAGTCATCACGGAGCCCATTCCGACATCGGGAAGGGCTTCAAAACTTGGCTGCAAGATGACTCAGTTTTTCGGTGTAGGAGCTATGCCTTTGGACCTTTGTGTTGCGTTTTTGCAAAAAAGTCAACAAAACACACTGAAGAATATTTCAATTTTTTTTTTGGGAAAATCACTCCAAAGTTAGTTGAGAATTTAAGTTTGAGTTATCTTTCATTTATTGTAATAGATATTATGTGCCTTGGGCCTTGCATGGCCTCTTTGAACATAAATGAGATTTATGGTGTATTTATGGTTTCCAAAACCCTAATTAGGGTTTTTGCCCTCCTTTGCTAGATAAATAGAGCATGGAGGTCTTATTTTTTTTTTTGGTTGGTTGCTGAGCAAAATATGATATAGACTCTGAGTTTATTTGTGAAATTGGCTTTGGTGTCTTGTGATGGCTTTGGATTGAGCAGCTATGGATTAAGCTCATTCTTAGGATTCATAAAGCTTTGTTGAATGGTGACGTATTCCACCTTTGTACATGTTTTCTTCAATTCTCATTATGTTTCTTTTATCATGGGATAGAAATCTTAGAGTAGGATATGTCTTTTTGGCACCCTGTTTTGTCTGCATCATTTGATCTTTATGTTTTCTTCCTTAAAGTTTAACTAACGAATTCTTCAGTGCTCTTTAGTTTTACTGAGATGTTATGTTAAAAATATAATTGTTTGCAAGTAAGTTTCAGAAAATACTTAAATGCTCTCTAAGTTTACTCATCTGTTGCTCTAAGGTCTACTTAGTCTTGTTTGGTTGAAGAATCCTTCATTGCTCTTCAAGTTTTTACTAAGCTAATCATGCCGAAAGATTTTCGTTGTTATTAGTTTGTTAAAGGATCCTTGATTTCCCCTTAACTACTATATTTCATCCTCCATGTTCATTTCACTCACTCAAAACCTACGTAGATCCATTTGGCCATGTTTACTTGCCCTATGAAACACCCTTGAAATATTTTTGCACTCTTCAAAATCTTTGCAGACTCCATAGCCCAATGGATTGATCCTCTCTTACTCTACCTATTCTTCTTGATGACCTATCCAACCAAACAAAAAAACAAGCAAACCCTAATCCCTATAACTAGCCTAAAATGAAACTCTAAAATCAAACAAGTTAAATCCTTTACATAAGCATAGAGAGAGCCCTCTCTGAGTCCAGGAAGGCTAGTTCCTAGGACTCCAAAGATTGGTTTGATGTCACCCTTGTCTTTTTGGTCATTGCCAATCTTCCAAAACTACGGGGATCTAACATAAGGCGGTAGTAAATTTTCTTCCAAGTCACCCATGTCTTCTATCCTTTCCTCTTCTTCTAATTCTACTGCCTCATTTGAGAAGGCCATGTATAATATTTCTATGTTTTCATAAATCTCTTCTTTGACAGAGTCATCACTATCTTTCTAGGAGAAGAAATTATTCCTTTTCATGCCTCCCTTTTTTAACACCCTTTTATTGGATTCTTCTTCTTCATCACTATCATATTTAAGAGGACACTTGGCATCATAATGCCCTATTTTACCACATCTGAAATAAATGAAAGGTAACTTACCTTTAACCTTGGATCCTTATTTCATCCTCTTAATGAGTTGTGCCATTTCAATATTAGATTCTTTGCTGGAGAAATCACTGCGCTTGCCTTTTCTTGATGGCGTTGATGTTTTTAATGCGTCTTCCTTATGGGTTGTATTTCCTAAATTCATCTCATACGTTGTGAGAATTCCATGAATCTCATCCAATGATAAAGTGTCCAAATATTTTAGTTCTTCTACATCACAAACTTTAGCATCAAAACAATCTAGAAGAGATCTCAAAACCTTTTGGGCAATCATATTTTATTTGACTTCTTCACCCAACCCTATGAGAAATTTAACTACTTCATCCACCAAGAGGAAGTAGGAAATAATATCTTCTTCATTATTAATTTTTATGCTTTCAAATTTTCTTCTGAATATTTCAAGTGTTTCCTTCTTTACCTTGTCATCTCCTTCATAAATACTTAAAATATTGTCCCACATCTCTTCAGTTGATTCAAAAATCATAACTTTGATTAATTTTGAATCTAAAAGGCTGCTTGATATAGATTTCAAATATTTTTAATTGATACATATGCCTTCTTCCTATCCCGGTCTATTGGTAGAGAATGTGGGATCTTGTATCCTTTGTAACTAATTTCCAAACTTCAGTAACAAATTAATTGTTGGAGCACTCACCGCTCTTGCATTTTCTTGATTATGCTGATGCTTTTAATGCAACTTACATATGGGTTGGATTTCCTAGCCTCATCTCATATGCTATGAGAATTCCATGAATCTCATTCATTGATAAATTATCCAAATATTTTAGTTCTTCTATATCACAAACTTTAGTATCAAAACGATCTGGAAGAGATGTCAAAACCTTTTGGACAATCATATTTTATTTGGATTTTTCACCCAACCCTCAAAGAAAGTTAATTACTTCATCTACCCAGAGGAAGTAGGCAACCATATCTGTTTCAAGCGTTGCCTTCTCTACCTTTTCATATCCTTCATAAATACTTAAAAGTGTGTCCGATGTCCCTTCAATTGATTCAAAACTCATAAATTTGGTGAAATATGAATATGATAGAATTCTTGATATAGAGTTCAAAGGTTTGGAATTTTCTACATATGGCTTCTTTCCATCCTGGTCTGTTGGTAGAGGATATCGGATCGTTTATCCTCTTTAACTAATTACCAAACTTCAATAATAAGAGACATAAGATAATACTTCATTCTAATCTTCTAGAATGCAAAATTTGCTCCATCAAAGAGGGGGACTTTAAGTTCTTCTTTACTAACCATTGGAAAAACCTTCTTCCAGCTATTATGTTGATCTGAAGAAGATGGATCTGATATCCAATTGTTAGAAATACTAAAAGTGGGGGGGGGGGGGAGTACTAGCACTCCATCCAATTCTTATTTTTTCCAGTCAAAATATGTTACAATTACAAAATATAAACCATGCCAAGACACAGGAATTTATAAAGAAGAATCACTTGAATATTTTAATGATGAGGACACCAATCCTCCTTTACAAATTCAAGCTTTATCCTGTCTAGTAAGGACACCATTCCTTTTTTACAAGCCCAAGCACAAACCAAGTAATATAACGAGGAAACCAATCCTCTTAAAAAATCCTAGGCACCAACCTAGAAAATTAATAAGGACACCAATCCTGTTAGGCACCAACCCATCCACACTACTCCAAAGTAGGTTCCAAAATAGGCTCCAAAATTGCTCAAAAGTTGTTTCAGAATAAGCTCCAAGAATTGATCCATGAACTACTCCAAAAATAGCTCCAAGATAGGTTCTATAATAACTCCAAAACTTCTCTAAAAGTAGGCTCCAAATTTAGGTTGAGAGTAGGTTAGCAAGTTGTTGGAAATCAGGAGGTTTTTAACTTATCATTATATTTTCATTTTATTAGTAATTTCTTATGAATATAGTTGGATTATTATTAATTTTATTGTGTTTTTTTCATCAAACAATTATCAAAATATGAACATGAATATCACAAAAAAAAATGACCATAAGATATAGGCTCCAATGTAATATTCCTAATGGAAAATTAACAATGGTAACAGAAAACATGCATTTATAACAACATAGAAGTTTTCAGAAATTAACACATGAACCCGAAAAATGTGCACCATCTCCACAAAATGGCCAAATTTTATTATATGATAATGTTTTGGTACAAAATAGTTGGAGAAAAAACACCTAGGCTTGCACAAGGAAAGATACAAGCACTGGGTGATGAGTACACGCAAATCCAACCGCTCCAATAGCAAGCTCCTCGAGAAAATTGTGTTGTTGCTCCAAGACTACATTGTTGTCTCACTTAATCCTTTAATTTACCCACTGAAAATTGCTCAGAAAATTATAGTAATTTGGGAAGGTGATCCTTGCCCAAAGCCCAGAAAAACCCGAAAAGTGTTTCCTCTACTTCTAACCTTCAAAATCTGACAATTTGTAGCTTGACCCTCTTCCAATTTCATTTTCTGGCACTGCAACTGCTACTGTTAATCACTGCTCTCCAAAATCCCATCCAACCTCCTCAAATGGCTCTCCAATAAATATCCCAATACCCTAGCCCAAAAATCCCCCCAATGAAGCTCCCAAAAATGAGCCTCCTCTAATGGTTTCATAATCCCTTCTAACCAAAATAGCTGAGATAAAAGCTGACCTCCAGGATAATCTATTTGACTGCTATGCTGGTCCTCCAAATTAAAATAAAATACACTGCTAAGCTCTCTTGTGAATTCTCGATGAATTCCCCAAGGGGAGATGGGTGCTTGCCCAATCTCTCTAAATCACCCGAGGGTTTCTGTCCTGGGGCTACCAATGGAGTAGAAAATCGGGTTCTCAACCTCACATACAAGAAGCAATACCAAATCCAAGATGTTCTCTAATGACTCTTCCTCCTCTTTTTATAGATCTGATGGAATCCCCTAGAAGCTCCTATTTTATTATTATTTTAATCATTGAGCATATTTCCCTTAGCTAAAATATTCTTTTTAATGTGAGAAAATGATCAATTGGCCACAATGCCTCCTCAGGTCACTGAAAATCACTCGTAGCCATCCCATCCTTTAGCTCTTATCTTTATGTTTCCAACGAGCTATTACACAAAGGTGTTATGCCAAGAAATCCTCCTGAAATGCCACCTTATGTGTAATTATTTGAGGTATGCCCATTAATAACTCAAGTTTATGAAATTTGTCAAAATGCAACAAAACGAAAGGAAAATTATGCGGATGGTGGAATATACCCAATGAATGCCATTAGGCCTCACAATAAATCCTAAAAACTGCTCCAAAATCCCCAAGGTCCATCGATGATGTCAACCTATGCTTGTGACATGTCTGCCCCCAACTCTGAAAGTCCATCCTAACCATGTCATAAGGAATACCAGAAAATGGAACATTACATTCAAGACAGGGGAAAACCCCTCTAAGGGAAAAACCCAGAAAATTATATTCTTATATAATTATATTAAATGAGATATCCAAGACTCATAACCATAGCAAAAATCCACCTTTAGATTCCAAGTCAAGCCTTTCTTCTTTCCAGCAGATCCATCAACAAGATACTGTAAAATTTTCAACAGTTGCAGTGATAGATTTATCTCTCCTACTTATTATTTCAATAAGTTGTAATTCAGAAATATTCTGGAAAATATCGAAATAAATGCTACTGCAACATTCACAAATATATATGTAGAGAAATAAACAGTAGGGAACATAAGCAAATGAATCAATCAAATGTACATAGTTATTTTTGGACAATTGTCTCCAGAAAAACCCAATGCAGGAAAACTGGTGCAAAAGATAAGGGTTTTATTAATTATTTAGCAAATGATATCTTTACAGGGAAATATAACGACAGATAAATTTTGAAACACCTAAGACTGAATTTATGCTTGCTTGGATAATTCTCTGACACCCTGATCAGCCCCTGTAAGCTCCTATGTCTGTCTGCGTGATTCACTGCGTAGTCCCAGCACTGGAATGCATGAGTCTGCGTGGAGACTATGTGGGTTCTCTGTGCTGCAACCTCAAGCTACCTCTAGTGACCCACTGCTGCCCTCCGTCCCTGATCTCGATCACTCCAGACTCCCTCCTCATTTTTCTTCTGCAAACTCCTCGCCCTGGAAATCTCCCATTGAAATTGAATTTTATTACTTTAGAATTGATCTCCTTCGCGTATTGAGTGTATGCCCGACTTATTTTCCAAATGACCCTCAAGCCTTCTTTTATAATATTCCTGTTGGAGAACCAATGAACCAGATTAAAATATTAATCAATGACTAAGATTAAAACTTGACTTGATCCATGTTTTCTAGAAGATTCACACTTTGACTTATTAATACCCTTTAATTATTTCATTTCCCTAAATTTAGACTTAGGGTCTTCATTAAAATAATTAATTATTTTAATAATTCATGAACTTATTGGAATTTCCACAAACTGTTTCTGGGTTCTTTGGAATGCTGTTTTCCAAGCCTCCCTGCAAAGTTTGAGACTTGAAACACTTTCAGATGCTACAAAAATCAACACTTCCTCTTAGCGAGGAAGGTGTTCCAACAATATGCCTGCTGCATGATGCTCTGATTTGAAGCACCCTATGTGCTATTGATCTCTGGACACTGCCCCTCATTTGCTACATTGTTTTCCCCTGTACTGCTACCTTTGATATTGCCACTGTCACTGCTACATCTATACCATAGCTCCCTCTGAATACGGATTCTATCCATTCCTGCTACTAGAAGGGATTCTTCATCATCCCTATTTTCTCCCAGAAGTAGACAAACTTTGTCTTCCCTAGAGCCTTTATGAGGATGTCTACCACCTTTTCTCTTGTTGGAGTGTTCTGCAACTAAACAGCTCCGTGTTGTACATAGTACCTGATGTCAATATGTTTCAAACTATCATGAAACAAAATATATTTAGAGAGCTTGATACAACTATGATTATCGCATAAGATGTTGGTCGCTTCCATTTTCTCCTTGAGTAGGTTTGCTAATAGTTTTCGAAGCCATATGGCTTCGCACAAAGCTATGCTGGCTCCCATATACTCTGATTCTGCTGAAATCAGTGTTGCGGACTTCTGTTTCCTGCTACACCAAGAAGTCATTCCTGATCCTAGATTGAAAAAGTATCCACTGGTACTCTTCCGATCAACTTAACTTCCAACCCAATCTGCGTCGGTGAAAACACTCAACCTGACATCATTGCTATGGGTATACTTCAATCCCAACTTGACTGTTCCTTGAAGGTACCTGATAACATGCGTGGCTGCTACCCAATGTGCCCTCTTCGGTTCCACCATGAACTGAATGAGGGTACTTACGTCATAACAAATGTCTAGCCTTGTATTTACCAGATACATAAATGACCCTATGACCTACCTATATAGTGTAGGATCAGCCTCATCATCTTTGGACGTATCATTTTTCTTCAAGTTGGTGATCATTGGAGGTTTCATGGGTCTACAATCCTCCATATGAAATCTCTTCAGAATCTCTGTAGTTTATCTCCCTTGACCAAGGAATATTTCCCTGTTCTGTTGCCAAACCTCCAACCCTAGAAAATAATGCATCTGTCCTAGATCCTTCATGCCAAATTCTTTAGCCAAATTCTTCTTGAAGTATGTGATGAGCCTTGATGATCCTATTAAGAATACATCATCTACATACAAACCAATATCAAGGGCTCACTCCCTACTCTCAGATAGTAGAACTTGGGATCTACGTCACTCTTGACGAATCCCATATTCTGTAGGTAGTTGTCAATTCGACCATACAGGCTCTAGGATTTTAATTTAGTCCATATAATGCTTTCTTCAATCTGATCACATGTCTCAAAGCCCTCTGGTTTTCTATATACACCTCTTCCTCTATTACCTCGTTCAATAATGTCGTCTTGACTTCCATCTGGTGAATTTACCATTCCATATGTGTAGCAAGGGATATCACGGACCTGATAGAGGTGTACTTGGCTACAGGGGAAAATGTTTCTTCATAGTCAATTCCTTCCTTCTGAGCATACCCCTTAGCCATAAACCTCGATTTTAATTTTTCGATGTTGTTGTATGCAACATACTTGATTTTGTAGATCCACCTAGATCCTAAAATTGATCTCTCCTGAGGTCTGGGGACCACTTCCCAGACATCATTTGTCATGATGGAATTGTACTCTTCCACCATTGCATCAACCCACACCTAGTGCTGAGTTACTTCCCAAAAAATGGAAGGTTCTCTGACTTGAGAAACCAAGGATTAATACCTCTCAGGCTGCTTATGCTGTCTCTTCTCATTTCGAGGAATTCCAACAAAGTCTTTTGCATCCTTAAGAATCTGTTGTAGTTCCCTTCTCGTTCTCCCACTGGTAGTGGGTGGATCTACTGGCTCTCCCTCTTGAAAATACTCAGGAGACACATCCCTTGGATCCCTATGCCTTGGAGAGGCAACTACATTTTCTACTACTGGTTGTTGGGGTTGAACCAAAGGCTCTCCCTCGGACTGCGTAGCAGAAGGCAGCTCACGGGATCTTCTAAAGGCCATCTCCTCCATGAACTTTACATCCCTTCGCACCATAAATTTTCTGGTCTCAGGAATGTAGATGTGATATGCCTTTGCATTCTCGTTGTATCATACCATATACCCTTTTTTGGCAGTCATCTCCAACTTCTTCCTCTTCTCACTGGGCACATGATAGTAAGTTGTACTATCGAAGATCTTAAAGTGACTCACTTCAGGCTTACTGCCAGTGAAGACACTTTCTGGGGTGATCTTTCCCAGTGCAGCATGAGGAGTAATGTTCTGAATGTAGACAGTTGTATTACACACTTCAGCCCACAGAAATTTGGGCATGTCTTGGTCATACATCATTTCTCTTGGTTCTTCAACAATAGTCTGGTTCTTCCTTTTTGCCACACCATTCAACTCCGGATTGTATGGAGTTTTCCACTCTCTTTTGATGCCTTCCCTTGCGCAGAAACTGGTGAAATATTTATCTATGTATTCAACACCATTATTTGATTGCAACACCTTGATCCTCTCCCCTATCAGATTTTCTACCAGTGTCTTAAACTCTTTGAATCAACTGAAGATTTCATCTTTGGTCCTCAAGAAGTAGATCTAGGTTTTCCTGGAATGGTCATCAATGAAGGTGATGAAATATTCGGCACCACTAAGAGCTCTAGTGGACATTGGTCCACAGATATATGAGTGTATCAGATCCAATGCACCCTTGTCCCTTTTGTTACTTCTCTGATATGCTGCCTTGGCATATTTTCCCAATACACATCCCTTGCAGACATCATCTCATTTAGTTCTCAGTTCTGGAACACCTGTGATAGTCTTCTGGAGAGTTCTCAATGCCCCATGATGCAAATTCCCCATTCTTCTATGCCATAGCTCATTCAGGCCCATTTCATTAGTGCTGCCGACCAGTGCCATTGGAGAGTCAAGCTGTATTTTGTACACTTTGTTGTTTCTTACCTCGATTTGTGCCTTCTTCTTCCAACTGGGGTGCTTGACGTAGAATCTATTTCCAATAAATTAGATGCCATATCCTTGGTTTTGAAGCCAAAAAATTTAGAGAAATTTCATCCCCAAACCCGACACATGCAACACATTAGTGGCCTGAATTCTATTTCCCACCTTGGTCTGAAAAACTATGGTACCTCTCCCAAAGGGAGTACATTTTGATTTATTACCCATGGTTATTTTGAAATTCATCTGATCTTCTTGGTAGTTAGAAAAACAGTCCCGAACTCTAGTCGTGTGAGCAGAAGCTCCACTATCAATATACCAGACATCAGAAGAAGCAGTGCTCGATACACAAGCAAAATATTCCTCAAGTCTCGATTCCAATACAGAGACATCATAATCCATCTGTTATGTCATGCTTCTTCCCCTTCCCGGAGAATTGTGTGAACCGCTCTGCGTTGCTACTACAACAATAGATTTCCATTCACTAGTAGATTCCCCCTTCATGTTATTCATCTTTGGCTTAGATACCATGTGAAATTTTCAACAGTTGCAGTGATATATTTATCTCTCCTACTTACTATTTCAATAAATTATTGTTCATAAATCTTCTGGAAAATATTGAAATAAATAATAATGCAACATTCACAAATATATATGCAGAGAATAAACAATAGGGAACATAAGCAGAAGAATCAATCACATGTACACGATTATTTTTGGACAATTGTCCCCGGAAAAACCCAATATGGGAAAATCGATGTAGTAGATAAGGGTTTTATTAATTCTTCAACAAATGATATCATTACAGGAAAATATAATGGAAGAAAATTCTGAAACACTTGGGACTGAATTTTAACTTCCTCGGACAATTATTTGACACCTTGATCAGCCCCTACAAGCTCCTGTGTCTGTATGCATGATTCACTGTGCAGTCCCAACACTGGATTGTGTGAGTTTGCGTGGGTTCTCTGCGCTGCATGCTCAAGCTACCTCCAGTGACCCACTATTGCCCTCTGTCCCTGATTTCGATCACTCATGACTCCCTCCTCCTTATGCTTCTGCAAACTCCTCGCCTTGCAACTCTCCCACTAAAATCAAATTCTCTTACTTCAGAATCGATCTCCTTCAGGTACTGAGTGTATGCCCGACTTATTTTCCAAATGACCCTCAAGCCTTATTTTATAATCTTCATGTTGGAGAACCAACGACCCATATTAAAAGTTTAATCAATGGCTAAGATTAAAACTTGACTTGATCCATGTTTTCTAGAAGATTCACACTTTGACTTATTAATATCCTTTAATTATTTCATTTCCCTAAGTTTAGAATTAGGTTCTTCATTAAAATAATTAATTATTTTAATAATTCATGAACCGAGTGGAATTTTTACAAACTGTTTCTGGGTTCTTTGGAATGCTACTGTCCAAGCCTCCTTGCAAAGTTTGAGAAGATGCCACAAAAATCAACAGATACCAACAACAAGATATGTACCAAAGAAGATATTCCATAAACCCTTTCTCAAGAAGAACTTATTTCTTTCAGACTTTGGCCCTTCAGTTCTCTTTGTCCTTTCTGTAATATTTCAGACCAAAAATCATCAAGTGTGTGTCCAAATGAGCGTCATCTTCCCTCTATTTATATAGTTCATAGGGGTGTGAATAGACACATCCATTGGAGCAAGGAAGACTTGGCACCTAGTGTGGTTTTTGTCCTAAAATTACATGTAGGAATTTATTTTTATTTTACAATAGGTCAAAATAGGACTTTGACTCTTTGACTAAAAAACTAGAAGCATGAAGAATATGCTTTTCTAGAAAAATAAAAATAATAAATTTTCCTTTCCTTTCCTTTTTCTTTTTACATAAAATACATAATGGTACAAATTATGAAGACCTAAATTAGTTACATTCTCAAACAATCCTTAACTAGTGAGGTATTCATAATTGTACACCCGGTACATGGATACTCTTAAACTAAAATATTATCATAAGAAGAGTCGAATTGATAAGCCATCTTTAAGCATCAACATCATAACAGACATTGTCAACATAGTAATGCTTTTAACTGAAAACTCTATTTACATCAGAACATAATGTTGGGAGGATTGACGTGAGACACCACACTACCTATTAAGGCACATACTCCATCTAGATGTTCACTAGGTATGTCCTTTTAGGAATATTCTTATTTTGGATTACCCATCCTCAAAAAATTCACGTTCTCTTGGACCACTCTTGTCACAACTCTGGTTAAAAATCCATGTAATAAAGTTAATAAAGGAAAAATAAAACCAAGGTCATGGGACACTTATTCTAAGCTGAATGTTGGAAAAAAACAGAGTAATGGGAATCACTTGTGATTCATAAAATATTATGGAAATTGACAAAGGAAAAAAGGCATTAATTAACATTTTGTTTATTAAAACAATAGAAAATATGAGAAAAGGAAGGTGAAAGGTCACAAGTCTCATGTGAGGAGGAAATTGAAGGAAAATAGGGGAAAATGAAGAAAATAGAGGCCTCAGTGACAAAAACAATTATGAGGATCAATTGACAAATTTTGACAGTTCTATGGTGGAGCTCTCTATTCTATTCTCTCTCTCTCTCTCTCTCTCTCTCTCTCTCTCTCATAATCTTTCACACTTATAGTTTTCTTGGAGCACTCTTGGAGCATTGTGGCATAATTTTTATTTGGAGCAAGAAGGAAAAGGAAGAGTAGGAAATCGCAAGAGGATATCATAATCATCATCTATAGTGATTTTTATTTCCAGGTACTGAGTTGCATGTATGATTTCCTTGCTATTTTTGGCATGCATGGCATATGCATGTGGTTTCTTTCTTATGATCTGTCATTAGCATGGAGGATTTCATGGATTTACAGTGGGTTTTCCTAAGACTTACCATTTCCAGGATAACCATGGTGTTGGGGGTTTTCCTTTTTGTTTTATGATTGTTGCTCATGCTCCTTATGATTTTGTGTTTAGTTAGTTCCTAGAGCCTTGGTTGGAAAAACACTCTAGAAGCCCTAGAACAACTTGGGTTGAGTTACTAGTCGTGGAAGCCTTGGTTGGAAAAACGCTCTGGAGCCCTTGGTGGTTTGATTTACTAGCCTTGGAGCCTTGTTTGGACAAATTCTTTGGAATTCTGCATCTCTTGTGGTTTGAGTTACTAGTATTGGAGCCAGTTTGGAACAAACAATATAGAACCCTGGAAAGCTTGGGTATAAACCGATATAGTGATGGTTAGTGATGTCTAACCATGAGGTGGAATCACTCCTTGAGGGTTGATGTGGTTTGGCCTATGGAATCCTTGGTTTTTTTTATTGGTTTATTCCATGAGATCGCACATTCATACTTGGAATATGGCGTGGGGGTGATTGGATAAAAGATAGATTTTGTTCATCCCAATCTATGGTCACGTGGTATGTGGAAGCCCCTGACTTGGTCGCCTTTTTCATATGTTAATAAGAGCTATTTTTCCCTTGTATTTCATGAGTAAATGTATTTGTTATCATGTGTCTTTTAGGGTTGTTCTATCATTGTTATGATTCTAATTATATGTTTGTTATAAGTATGGTGTTATGACAGACTTGAGTTATGACTCTCACTATGTTTTGGTTAGTAAATGAAATTTTAATGAATGTTGACCTAATAGATGATAATATAAATAATGTAATATGGAATTATACCTTCTTGACGATTCTAAAATAAGTATGAGACCCCTTAATATCATGTGTAATTATGACCTGTAGATTACATGTCCTTGATGTGTTTGACGAAATGTCTATCATGGTTAGGATGGGTCAGGTTAAGTCCTTGATGAAGTTTTGACTTAAAGGCCTTGTCTCTATGTTATTTATCATTTACAATAGTTTCATCAATTTCTAGGCAGAGGTCTGGATCCTAGCCCTGAAAAAGTGGCTCATATATCGGGGTTTCTGCCATAGAACTGAGTGAAAAAGTCTATAATCATTGGGATGCAAGCTTATGGGAGCAACTAAAGGGGCTCAACCACTGGCTTGCCTTGTCAAGGGATAAACTAAGATCCCATGTTAGTGAAAAGATAAGTTAACTTAGGGGTTAGGCACCTGGAGTGGTTGGTTAGCTCCTTGGGGTCCTGTAGCTTCTGATGGAAGTCAGTTTGGTTTTAGTATTTTGATTCCAAGTCCTTAATTGTACCTAAGAGGTTGAGTCATATCATAATAACTCTTCATCACATATTTACCTTGGTAGACCGATAAGCTTGGGTAAGTGTGGGAGGAGGGTGTTACAGAGTGGTATCAGAGCATGGTTCAACCCTTGGACTGGATGGGAGGAATTTTTTTTTCATGCATGCATTTAGGTTGTATATGTGCTTTTTATGTATGTGTGGTGGTATTCATTGTTACAGTTGTGTTTTCATGTAGAATCTGATGAAATGTTGTTGGGATGTGTTGTTCGTGAATTCATGTCAGTTTTATATGCATTTTTTATGCATGTTGGTGTCTATATGTTGTTATGAATGCATTATATGGGCATGGTTTTCATGCATGAGGTCATTGTATGCAATTGGTGTTGTCATGCATGATGTTGGAATATTGATATGATTATGTATATATACATTTATTATGATAATATGGATTGATCTTGTAGATGAGATAGCCCCCCCTTGAACTTCACTGAGGTACATTTGATTATGTTTATGTTTGGTTTATCTGGCATAGTATGTTTGCAAGAAGAAGATCAAAGATGGAAAAAAAATGGTGGACTAAAGTTCATGTGACTCTCCCTACATATCATATGAGTTGCATGGTGATGAGTACTCCCCTCACCTAGAAGACACTTTAAGAAGTTTTAAGGCAGAGATAAGAAGTTGTAAAGTAGATAACAACAGAATAATCCAATCACAAGAGAGACTTTCTAGGGAACATGAGAAACAAGAAGAGATAAATGCAGTTATCCTTTAGATTTTTCATACTTGCAGAGACATGGAACACTTAGGATCAGTCATGTACATGAGGGCATGATTGATGGAGCATATGGTAGTAGGTCTCATGGTGGTCACAAGTCTGATAGAGATAATACCATTAGAGATGGTAGGTTCTTGGATACACCTGATAGACGAGGCAGTGTACATGAGATTTCTCTAGTTCTGGTTCAGAAAAGTACCATGGTCATCATCACTATCATCCTTACATGAGGTGTGACAGGGGATATTTTATGGATGAGTTAAAGAAAGAAAATTTGCCTACATTTGATGGAGAAATGAATAAGTCATAGGATGTAGAAGTGTGGTTGCTTGGAATGAATAATTTATTTCGATTGCATAATTATTCAGAGAGCATGAAAACTAGAATAGCTATGTTAATTCTTAAAGGAAAAGAAAATATTTTATGGGAAGATGTAAATAATGTCATAGGTATTTAGGAAAATGATTTGACTTGGATTAAGTTTGAGAGACTTTTTAGGAAGAAGTAACCATCTGAGAAATAATATGATGAAAGGGAAAAGGAGTTCTATGATTTGAAGATGGGATCTATGACCAACGAGGAGTATACTAGAAGGTTCTTGGAGCTGCTAAGATATGTGTCTTATCTGGAGGAGGAGAAATGTAAGGTCCCACCTTACCAACCATCAATAATATAGAGAAGTAGAGGTCACATTAATCACTAATACTCAATTTTTTTTTTATCTCATAATATGATTAACTTAGTTATCATGTAATCATGTTCCTTCATCTATTTCAATATAAGAGTATCATATAAGAAGTTAGGGATAAATTTCCCTTAAAACCAATTCCAAATCACATTTATCCTCAAGTTTAAAAGAAACATGTGCTCTTTTCATACTTGTATGAGAGCTCTAAGTAAGACTTGAATACATTCAACCATGATGACATGCACAAGATTAAACTAAATCAACCTATTTGATCTCCTATATTATGCCAAATAAGTTCCACTTATTGGCTCTTGACATCATAAATACAAAAGTATGCCACAAGAACCTACAATGTTATGCTTCTATCACAAAAATCACATATTAGGGTATGGGTACTAACCAACATGTAACAAGGTAACTAAAGGAGGTATATGCCTCTCTTCATCGGAAAATATATTAAATATGATATGTTTATGAAATGGAAAATGGAATCATAGAATATATTGACCCAACAACATTTCCAAATTCATCAATTAAAAATTCCCAATTCCAATTATTAAGGAAAAACAATTATTTGAAAAATGGCATTGCTTCAATCATGAGACTTGTATAATGAATGTTGCAGCAAGAACAACTGTTGTTATAAATTAAGAAGCATGTGATTTTTGAAAAAGTGCCAATTAAAACAATGGACCTGCCAAAATTGAGCATAAATAGTTGTTTGTTATAGTCACTAAAGCATAATGTTTCACCCCTAAATACATGCAACTTGAATGAGCTTATTATTCTAAGTTTGCACAAGTAATGAAATCGTACATAAATTGTCATTGTAAAACAATTTCCAACAACACCCCCCTCTTTTTTTTATGATAGATTTATATGATAAAAGTAGCTTTGTCCTGTTGATCTATTCACACTTCAACAACTTTAATAAAATTCATTTTCACATTTATAAAAAAACTTGCAGACATTGGAATCTACATCCATTGAATAATCTATTCATAAAAATCTGGTACATAAAAGCTATAGTTCGTGAGACATTTACCCTAACGATTTATGTGCATAAAAGCTACAACCATTGAGGCCTCTTGAAAAACACTTTACAAACATGAAATATACATCCATTGAGGCCTTTTGACAAACACTTTGTAAGCATGCAATCTACAACCATTGAGGCCTTTTGAAAAATACTTTGCAAGCATGCAATCTACAACCATTGAGGCATTTTGTCAAACACTTGGAAATAATGAATTTGAGATTCTTCTCCACCCTATTTAACTCATAAAATTCATAAATTGAAACTTCAATGTTGGAATCTTAAAACATGGACTAAATAACCTTAATGTTTCACCCAAAACTTGACAACATAAACATAACTGGCATTAGCAATAGGGAAAATCGCCCAGATTTATGATTTAGGTTCTAATTTTTTTTTTTTGGGAATCAGACTGGCGGTTACAGTTTCAAATGGTATGGATACCCCTTGATGTTATCCTAAATAATTATGAAACCATCAATGGAATCTCATTTACATATTTTTTCAAACATATGGCATGCAAGCTTGAATCTACAACCATGCATAACAAATAACAATAAAGAATTAATCTATGATTAATTATGTATTTTCTAACTCCTTTTCCAAACCATTTTATCTACTGTAAGTGAATTGAAGGGTTTTGAGATTCATCAAGCATTATTTTCACTCAATCATTCCTACAAACACAGGGGAAGCATCCTGAGCTATTGTAATACAAGTAAATAAATACTCCAAAATAAGAGTTAACTAGTGATGATTCTTTTAATGCATTATGTATGCTTACCTTTTATCTACATTTGAAAATATTGCATGCACGTAATGACTAAAATTACCTCAATTATTTTCTTTAAAACTCTTGGCTTCCATTATTTCTGCATTTTTATTTTAAGGGCTGATCTAGTGATTCCTCCAAGTATACTTTGGATATGTGTCTATTTCCTTACTTCTCTCGTAGGCTACAATTTAGAAATTATTCATGCATAATCATTTGCAAATATATTAAAAATAATAGAATTTCCCATTCACGAATTTTCCGAACACTTTGCAACATATCCTAAAACCATTTCTAAAACATATCTCTAATTATATATTTCAATTAAAGTGAAACAAAACCATAACTCATGAAAATATTACCCAAATCCTTTGGAAATTATTTATTGCAATTACCTTCAGAAATATTTTTCTTTCATTTATCAAATTCTACCATACCAAGGTTAGTACCATAAGCTACACCAATAATAATTCCAATCTTAAGATCTAAATCTCTACATATAGACCTCTCTTAGCCTTCATTTTTAAATAGCCAATAAGATTCTAGATAAAATAAGCTTAAACCAAATTAGATGCTTACAACAGTTCAATTTTTTATTTTTTTTCTTTTATGTTGATGCTATACTAAAATTTCAAGACAACTAAATTAATACCTAATTAGATGTGAAACACTAATCGTTGAGAATATGATCCATATTTGATTCCTTAACCAACTCATTTGAACCATCTGGTTTTCCACCCAAACACATCTAGGGAGAACTTCTCCCCATGGAAACCTCAAGCCATAAGATCTCACAAGCAGTACCAAAATATAGCAGTAGAGATCTATACAAGGCAAGTTGAGGAAGACAAGTTTCACTTCCTATAAATATCACTCATGGTCAACTCCATTGGGTAGAGTTACTTAAAAATTTAGATTATCATTTGGATACCTTCCAAGTTTCTCCCTCCAATATAATTTTTTTTTTAAAATCTCTCCAACTCTTGGTATCACAATGCACCTCCTTCTCCCCAAGTGAGAATACATGAGACACATATATAGGAGGAGCAAAAAATTCATGTCTTAAATAAGGAGTAATATACATTCCTTGATAAAAAGTAACATATTCCATTTAAAGGAGTGCAAATCATGCCATTAAGGAGAGATACACATGCATTAGTTAAGGAGAGTGTAACATATGCATTAAAGAGAGCGTAAGAGGAATCTTTTATGACATGCCTTTAATGAGTATAAGAGGAATATTTCATTCTTTGATGAGTGTGTAAGAGAGAGTGTAATGTATTATTAAAAGAGAGAGAGAGAGTTACATAGAGCCATGAGAGTCATAAAGGAGAGATGTGTGATGTGATTGAGGAGATGAAGGTGACTTGTAATTCCCTTTTAATAATAATATCATAGTCTCATAAAATATAATAGTAATATTAATAATATAAATAATATTGAGGATTAAGGTGATATTGAACTATTAGGATTGATTAATGATAAGTTAAGTGATTTTCATTCAACTATACTTGATTACCCATTGATTAAAGTTGATTTACTATTTTTGGAAAGTCATACTTGAGATGCTAGACATGACTTTCTATTTTTAGAAAGCTACTCCAAATTGTCATATTTGATATTTTATTAAGAAAATTCATCCCTGACTTGCCCATGAGTGGTATTTTTCTTCTGGAGAATAGGGATTTTGCATCCATATTGTTAAAAATATGCAACTGTGGTCAAATTCCACTTTGGACAACTCGCCTCATAGAGATAATGATTGCATTGAATTCCTATTTTCGAGAGGAACTAAATAGAGCTAAATATCACTTAAATTGGATAAGGGAAAGTGTATATATGAATAAAATCCCACATGAGCATATTTGATAATGCCGAACCTAAAGCAAAGAAAACCACCTTGAAAGGATATAAATACAAGTGGCCTCTACCTCATTTAGACACAATGATGAGGCACTCTTCTATCTTGTTTTCGGCTCGCACAAGTATGAGGCTCCTCCGTGAAGGATCAGGTTCAGTATAAGGTGAAATTGCAGGGTATGAGGCCTGCATCTCTGATTTAGGGTTTTGGGCTCTAGTCGTAGGCATATAACATGAAGGATTTGACTATAGTCGCATGCACAGAAGTTCATCCATGCGACTAGATCCTTCCAGTCACACAAACAACCATTCATCCATGCGACCGAGGGTTTAGTTTTTCCAAAGTCTACATTTGACCCCATTTGCTCGAATGCCAGGCTTAAGGGAGTGATTGGGACAACTATAGTCGCTTGCATGTCAACTCCTCTGTGCAACAAAGACCTTAAAGATTAAATCTCATTCTTCCTAAGATTTCAGTCAGTGACCATAAGGTTCGATAGTTGACTTCAAACAATGAAAATTCAATACAGACTTCAGAATCATATTTATGAGTATATACATTGTTGGGTTCATTTCATGGATGTTGTATTTCTTTTGTTGGTTAGTTGCATAGATGAAGATATGGATCATTGTACTTTATTTTCCTGAATCATTTAATGATAATCTAAGAAGAATAATTTGCAAGGGTTTTCCCCATAGTGGGTTTTTCCTTTGTCTCTAGCCAATATCGGTGTCTCTATGTGTGAATTATTTTCTTTTTTTTTTCCTTTATTTTATGTTGCATTGATGATGATGATATCATTCTTTCTACATATTTGCATATGTTACTGAATAATGATGTAAATTTGAATAATTTTATGATGTTTGGGGTTAACCTAATGTGTTAATGAAGAAATGCAATTATCAAAACAAAGAATAATGTATCCCTATGAAAAATAACATGGTTTCATTGTTGGGCTGATGAGAAGTCATGGAGATCACCCCCATGGAGACACCTTTGATGGAAGCAAGAGAATATGGAGGAGACCTAAAAGAATTCTAGGGTTTGAATAAAAACTTAGGAAATTTGTGTATTAGGGTTTGATGGATATTATGAAGTCATGGTTTGAGAGAAACCATGGTGTATAGCAAGATTTGTGATATGAACTCTAAAACCCTAGCATGGTCAAATTAAATATGTTCAAGCACTTGTGACAGAGTTAATGAAGCCCTAGATGGGATTGTATCTAGTAGGTTGGGTTGTTGATAAAGTTGATTGAAGGAAACATTGTTATATGTTCAATGGATAATGATGGCTCTTGAAGGCTGGTTCAAGAGGGATATGATCACCTCCCATTGAAGATAAGTATTTCTTGACTCATGATGCCCCTTTATGTATTTAATTTTGTCTAGACTTATGGATCTGATTATTGTTTTGATCATTACTTATACTTCCTAAATGTATATTTGAGTATTTGGATGTTTCTAACCTCGATGAGATGTAATAAGAGGATCCTTCTTGAGGATCATTTGAGATGCATGAAAGAAAAGCTATAGTTGGAAAATGTTGGAACACCTAATCCTCCATGGGTAGGTGTGGAATGCGAAAAGTCACAATGGAGTCCAAGTGGCCTTGGAATATGAAACCAAGAGTCACACCATTGTACTATAAATGTACATCTTTGTATAATGGAAAATAAGAAAAGCCTCACGCTTATCTTTCATTGTGTGTTGAACTCTTTGTGTGTGTGCTCATCTTCTCATACACCATGTGTGTGCTTCAACATGGTGTTTAAAATGGTATCCGAGCGGGCGATTTCTGGCCCTGCTCCACTTTGAGTGAGCCATTTGTGTTTATGGCCTATGCATATCTGCAAAAATTGTTGGTTTTTTTGCAGCACTCAAGTGTTTGTAGCAGTGTTTTTAAGAAGGAGCAGTATTCAGTGATTTTGCAGCATTCAGAAGTTTTATATTGGAGAAGAGCAGCATTTAAAATCCCAGCATTCAGCATTTGTTTTGAAGAAAAGCAGCAAGCAGCACTGCACATCTGAAGGTTTATTTTTTCTGCAATCTCTGCATTTTAAATTCCGCATTTAAAGAGCTGCTGGAATTTGTTTAAATTGGGATTTCTGAAGAAGTCTATGAGTTTTTAGTGGAAAAGATTTCTGAGCATTTTTAAATTCTGCATTTTTGAGCTGCTGAGAGGGTTTTTGAAGATAAATTCTGAGTTTTTATACTGCTGGAAATATTATTCTGCTGCTGGGCTATTAGAAAAATCTCTAGATTTTATTGGCAAGTTCTACAAATTGCTTGTGTTTCAATGCTGGAAATTTTCACTGTTCTGCAATTTCTGCAAGCTTTACTCCTCTCTGCTGTTATATAAATAAAAAAAATAAAAAATAAAATAAAAATAAAAATAACCCCTGCAACTATCCGCTCCCTGAACTCTGCAATCAATCCTCAATCGATTCCCTACGTTCATACATATCACTCCCTCTCGGCCGCTCCACACTTCCACTTGTAAACTCCAATACGCGCCCTCCCTCCTTAACTCTACGCTATTACAATACGCAGCCTCCTCACACTCATTTTTTATTCAACACAACTCCTAAATCCCACCTGCGCCTACCCCTCATTTGCTATACGCCTCTCTCATAACTCTGAGTTTTACCCAACGCCTATTCGACCTCCCTCACGCGCGCTTCATCTTTCAATCAACACCTGCCTTACTCTTACGCTCTGCCCCTCTTTACAAACCCCTTACACAACCCTTCCACCTGTGCCATATTTCCCTCCACTTAATCAATACCATATTGCTCTCCCATCGTCCTGCTCATAATTGTGCTGCCTCAACTCCACAGAACTAACACCTCTCTGCGGCTTCTCCCTTCCCAAAGCCTCCGCCCTCACGCATAGTAGCGCTCTCCTCATTGCAATACGCCATTAAAAAACGCTCCAAACGCCCTTCCCTGTGAGTCCACTTTCCACGAGCTATTAATTTCGTTTTGTAATTTTAAAATTTAAAATCTTTACAACCTCCACGCCCCGTCACTGTAGTTCTGCACGTTCCACAAACCCTTCGAACGCTTTGTATCTACCCACGATACCGCCCATTCAAATTTACAATACCGCCCCATTTAAATCAATAACGCCTCCCTTTCCCACGCCCTTTCGGGCCCCCCTCCCCCTCATTTTTAAATTCGATTTTTTTGTTGAAATTTAAAAAGAAAAAAAAATCGCTCGCCCTTATTTGAATTTGCCTTTTAATTTTTTAATATTCACCTTCCCATATTTTAAAATCCCTTCCCATTATTACAATTCATTTCCCATTTGTAATTAATTCCCCTCTCCATTTTTAATTCCCCTTCCCATATAAATATTCCTCCCTTTGAATTCCCTTTCCCATTTTTTCTCATTAAATTATTTTTTAATTAATTTTCAATTAATTAAAAAAAAAAAAAAACAAACAGCAGAGAGAGAGAGGAGAGAGAGGAAGAACATTGAAGAGAGAGACAAGAACAGCAGAAATGAAATTGAGGAAATGGCATATGAGGAGCACATAGACTGAATACATAGAAGAAATTGAGTTTTACATTATATGATTTGTGGCATTGATTTGAAGGGTGATTTTCTTAAAGAATTTCACATTTGAAGACAAGTTGGCCATCAGTTTTAAAACAACTATTTGAAGAAGAGATTTCAGCTGCCTTAAAGGCCTCCTACACAAGTTTTTTCTGCACATTGTATTGTATTGCATTGTATTGTGAGTAGACATTGCTTCTTCATAGTTGCAATCAGTGAATTTGAGTTGTTAATGTAAGTCATTGTTGATTGCCCTCCATCATTTGAGGAGCACACTTTGTACTTTGACATTTCTATAAGCCATTTGTATTTTTTGTTGCATCACATTGTAAACGGATGCATTTTCGGTTGAAGCCGACACCCTTTCATTTGTTTTGAGCCTAAGTTGTTGAAAATGGCCAAAATCAATGAGGCATTAATGTTGTTGAATGACCTCATTCATTCAAATGTTGATGACATGATAAAAATGAGCAAGGATGCTCTTTGCAAAATTCACAGTTGTTTGCAAGATGCACATGAAAAGATTGAGTTTTTGCAGTTGGAATCTCAGCTCCAACAAGACGAACTTCAGCGAAAGAGTCACCATTCTGAACCTGTTTCTGTTCAGAAGATTGTGAATGAATCTCATCATAAGAAAGTCGATAAAGTTTCAGTTGATTCCCACTCAGTTCATTGCACAAGAGCAGATTTACATGCAGATGCAGCAGCTCAGCCCGCACTTCTCAAGCCCATCATCAGACCTTGGGAAGAGCTTGTCCACAACAAGCACCGAACTGGTCTTGGATATGACAAGGATGTGTCCTTTCATATTCCAAACTACACAAAGCCCATCATATTTCAGAGTGTCGGATTCTTGTATGACAGTTCACCAGCAGCTGTTTCAGATCCTGTTCCACAACCACAACAGATTGAGAAATGCCAACACTGTGATCGAGTTGGCCACATGAAAGATCACTGTTTTGATCTTCATCCATGCAAGCACTGTGGTCGGCACACCCATTCTTCAGACAGATGCTTCAGACACAAGCCTCCTGCAAGAACCAAGATTCATCTTGGACGGATCGCTTCTTGGCAATGGGCATCAACAGCCAAGAAGATGTTTACGACACATGTTAGAACTTGTTCACGCATATTGAACAAACTTGCAGTTGAGTTTTCGCCATCATCTCACCTTGTCCCTGACAGGGGGGAAAATGGTGGTCATGTACAAGCTTCGACAGCAGTTCAAGTGAGCCTGAGCCACAATTCGTCATTTCGGATTCAAAGATGTAGCCAGAGATACGGATGCCCATGAGCATACCTTCGGTTGGTGGATAACCTAAAACCATCATCTTTGGTTGGTGGATAACCTAAAACCATCATTTTCGGTTGGTGGATAACCTAAAACCATCATCTTTGGTTGGTGGATAACCTAAAACCATAATTTTCGGTTGGTGGATAACCTAAAACCATCATCTTTAGTTGGTGGACAACCTAAAACCACCACAGGTAGTAGACCTCCCTTCTTTTAGGTCGAAGGTCTCCCTTTTTTATGAGGGACAATTCCTCTAGCAGAAGCTTTCAGCTTCTTGCCAGTTTTGGAAGAGTTCCGGGAACTGCAACAAGTTTTGCGTTCCAGTGTTTGTGGTCATCCTAAAACCACCTCTTTTTCCAACATTTCAGAGAGTTGATTCAGCCAAGTGCTGCCATGTATACTTTGCAGATTTGTATTACAACTCTTTTCTTGGACTCACACATACCCCTTCGGATTAAGGGGGGATGTTGGAACACCTAATCCTCATGGGTAGGTGTGGAATTCGAAAAGTCACAATGGAGTCCAAGTGGCCTTGGAATATGAAACCAAGAGTCACACCATTGTACTATAAATGTACATCTTTGTATAATGGAAAATAAGAAAAGCCTCACGCTTATCTTTCATTGTGTGTTGAACTCTTTGTGTGTGTGCTCATCTTCTCGTACACCATGTGTGTGCTTCAACATGGTGTTTAACAGAAAAGGTTAAGAGGCACCCGATGAAAAGGTGACAAAATGCTACAAGGCACCTATGTCAAATAAAAGGTGCATAGGTATTTGAATACTACAAGGTATGCATGGTATCGATGTTATGTTTCAACTGTATCATTGTATGGAAAGGTAAGCCCCAAGGTATGATGAGAATGTCTCCTTCTCAAATGGCTCATGCATGCATATGAAAGTGGTTTGAATTCATGATTCTTATGATGAAATGGTGCACCTGGTATTGAAAAATTTGATCATGATGAACCTCTTAAATTATATGAGGCTACTTAATGTTGATCCTTGATAGATTGGTATAATTAATGTTTGGCTAAGATCTATTGTTTTGTATATCCTGATCCTATGAATAAGGATAGAACCTTGAATGTAGTAAATGGTAACTTGAAACTACGCATGCATATTTAATTATAAGACATGATGGATTTCACATAGAAGGTTATCTCATTGATTTCTATATACAATGGTATTGGTAATGCTTGCGATGAGCATGATGAAAGTATGAAAAAAAGGAGTTGACACTTGTTTTTTTGGTTAATTTTTATTAAATGACCTAACTTGATCCTATTGATCATGATAAGCATGCTGATAGAAGTATAACTATGAGGTTGATATTATAGATCTCTTATTAACCATGGTTATGTTTTGACGTGACTAGTAACTATGGCATATGTTGAAACTAAATTCTCTATCTTGATGGATTGAATTTCTAGAAGTGATATTATGTTCATGATATTTGAAGTGTGATGTCACACCTATCAACTCCCCCTATCATACTCTAACCCTTTATGAAATATTGATGTGATGATGTAGTAGTTGATGTTAGCATTTTATGACCATGATGGATATAGGTTTGAATTTATGATCTAACAGATTTTCTGATGCATTATAGATAGGTTGATGACATGAATGAAAGATGACTGAAATCATTCCCATTTAGAGGGAGAATCTCTCCATAAGATCCCCTCTCCTATTTTCATTTATCTACTCTTTATTGTTGAAATATGATTTATGGGAATGGATAGTCAAATATCTGATGTTGATGATCTACAACAAAGTTCTAATTTGAAGAAAGAGAGTTTTCGCTTGCTCTACCCCTCATTCACACGGAAGCATGCTTACAAGTGCGACTGTAGCCTCCCAGCCGCATGGATGCAATCTCAAGGGTGCAAACAAGGCACTGAGTCAATTTTGAGCTAGGGTTTGGCAGTTGGGAAGCCAAAATCACTCGCATAACATCTTGAAGAGTGTGATTGTAATCTCCCAACCACATAGAGGAAGGCCTATGGGTGCGAATATGCCTATAGGACACAAAAAAATGAAGTTTTATGCATGAAATCAGATGTTCATATAAAGGATGTCATTCCTACAGATGTGGTGTAGATAACAAAAAGTTCTATGAATAGGGGAGTTTGAATGTTTACTATAATATGAATATATAGACTGAACTTGTGTTTGCAAGTGACCGGGATATGCATATAGTTGTGTCATTATGATTAAAGTTTGTGCTACAAGAATTTTACATGGTTTGGTTGATTGATATAGATGAGTTGTATGATGCTTGATAATGAATTAAAACTTTGACTCGATGATTCAGATATGTCTTCGACTATCGATCTCACTATGATAGAAAATTTGGGATTTGACTTGATGATTGATGATTTTCCTCAATGAAAATGCTATGTGGGAATATTGAATTTCAATGATTTAAATTGATATTTGATAACGGATTTGTATTCGCCTCCTTGTTCCTAGAAAAATGGTTGAAGTATTGATAGTTGTGATTCAGTCTGAAGATGGAACTTGCATGACTTATTCTTGGTGTATGAATTTGCATCTAATGTAATAAATTACTTTTATTATGATCATGATGATGACTTGATGAAGTTTGTATTGATATTGTGTGTTAGATGACAACTTATTGGCTTGAGGAGAGCTCTTCCTTTCACTTGGTCTAAAGAATTTATATTGTGATATTGATGACTTTAATATTGGTTATGATCTGGCTTCTGAACTTTGATGAGTTGACTTTGTTGATTTGATTGAACAATATTGATTTATGTGAGATTGAACATGTTGGTTTGGTAAAGTGTTATGGTTGCAGTGAGCATTGCATGAAGCAAGCTCCCTGATCCTGATATGTCTGCATTGACATATATCTGGTGAAGCTAGGATGATGTGTTGATCCAAACCTCTACTTGAAAAGTGTTCCAAGGTATTATTTTTATTTCGGTTTTGGTTTTATATATTGATGATCTACTATTTTTAGGTAATGAGCCTATGATAATCTAAGTAAGAGGGAGATGACTTCTCAAGCTCGAAATGACGAATCAAGGCATAATGAATTGATTTCTGAAGTTGGGAAAACGTAATATATATTGTGAAGCTATTGAAGTGGTACTAGAAAGTGGAAATGAAAATCCTCAGACACTCAGATTGAATTTCAAGATGTTGTGAAGAAATATTGTTGAAATCAACTTGGAAATTGACAATTGATTGAAGCATTGATGTTTCATTTTGAACATCCATGTATATATATATATATATATATATATAGATGGATATGATGTACATAAAAATTGAATGAGTTCATGATTGAGTCGCTTCACTCACATATATTTTCCACTGAGATCCTTCGAGATATTTGTATGAGACGATAAATTTTGATCTGAGATATCCATCCTACAATATGTGGCTGCATGAATGTACTAATGATGTTTGAGATTATTATTGATGAGCACATTTGGATGCTAATTTAGTATGATATCTTGGATGAGATGTCCATAGCACGACTGAGGTTGAGTATGATGTTGTTAGCATGGCTAGTTGTGAGGCATGATGAAGAAGCTCCTTAGAGAGTCATCTAAACAGTTCTGAATATGCCATGGATACATTTCGATGACAAAGAGTGGGATATGATTGCTAAAGAGAATCCCATATATAGTTGGGACCAATATACTTTCATACATTGAGACAGTGCAGTTGTACGAGACAAGCTTAATCTTGTGGTTGGCACCTCATTGAGAGGGATGATGAATATGATATCCTTTTGTGATTTATATAATTATTTATGTTCTAATATGATATTTGATTTGATCACCTGCATGAACAGGAGAAAATTACCATTGCTACATGATGGTCAAGATGATACCATATATGAGTATGATTAGAGCAGTGTTGATCGAGGACATTGAGCCAACTCTTCCTCCCCCGTTTGAGCTTGAAATTGACATAGATGTCTCTTGGGGTTGAGGGAACTCTTGACAATAGGATATCACCTCGATATCACCCATATTTGTTACCCATAGGGTTGGATATTCTAATCCCCTATCTTCATAGGGTTGGAGATGTTTCTCCCCTATCTGTTCTATGCAGAATATACCCTAGTTGGAATCATACCCACAAGCAGGGATTGTTGCAAATTTCACTCCTCATTTGGATAATGGATTGAGAGTGTACTTGGGGTGTGAAACCCAAGTTGATTTTTATGCAGGTGTTATACCACATGAATATTATGGGTCATTACTGGGAATATCATTAGACAATAGGACTGGTTGAGTAGTAGCTCCCTTATATCACCTATTTCTTGATATGGGATCGTAGTAGTAGCTCCACCATGAGATTTCAGGTCTAGTAGTAGCTCCTTGATGTGGTTCTAGGTTGAGATGTGCTCCCTGATGATATTCTCTCTGATGATGATGTGGGTTGTAGATATTACTCTCTGCCCATATTTCAGGTAGTAGCCCACTGACCGATATTCTGGGTAGTAGCCTGCTGACAGATATTTTGGGTAGTAGCCCGATGAATAGAGGGTGATAGATTAGGCTACCCTATGATTAAAAATTATTCTTCTAGATTCAAGAATGTTCAGCATATGATTAGGGACAATAAATATAAAAGTAGGAATTATCAAGAGATGAATTGAGATGATCAATGATGATACGAGATAATGATATACTTGAGATGGGATATGATTTGATGATGATATACATGTGACATGATGTAGGGAGGATTATCCCTAGTTGAGAGGGAGTGTTAAAAATATACAACTCTGATAAAATTCCACTTTTGAAAACACACCTAATAGAGATAATGATTGCATTGAATTCCTATTTTCGAGAGGACCAAAATAGACCTAGAGATCACTCAAATCGGATAAGGGAAAGTGTATCTATGAATAAAATTTCACATGTGAATATTTGATAAGGTTGGCCCTAAAGAAAAGTGGAACACCTTGAAAGGCTATAAATATAAGTGACTCTACCTCATTTGGACACAATGATGAGGTACTCTTCTATATATTTTTTGGCTTGCACAGGTCTGAGGCTCGTCCATGAAGGATCGGGTTCGATCTGAGGTGAAATTGCAGGGTATGAGACTAGCATCTCTGATTTAGGGTTTTTTGGCTCCATTCACATGCACAGAAAATGACGGATTCAAAAATATTCACATGAAAAACCCTTCATCCATGCGACCGAGAGTTTAGGATTTCCGCAGTCTAGATCTGACCCTTGTCGCTCACATGCCAAGCTTAAGGGAGCGACTGGGAAAACTATAGTTGATCGCATGTCACCTCCTTTGTGTGACCAGGACCTTATAGATGAAATCTCAATATTTCGAAGATTTTGGTCAGTGACTGTAGGGTTCGATAGTTGACTTCAAACAATGATAGTTTAGTACAAAATTCATAGTCATATTTTTGAGTATATACATCGTTGGGTTCATTTCATGGATGTTTTAGTTGTTTTGTTGGTTAGTTACATAGATGAAGATATGGATCATTGTACTTTATTTTTTTGAATCATTTGATGAAAATCTAAGAAGAAGAATTTGCAAGGGTTTTCCCCATAGTGGGTTTTTCCTTGGTCTCTGGCCAATCCTGGTGTCTCTATGTGTGAATTATTTTCTTCTATTGTTCCTTTATGTTCTGATGCATTAATGATGATGACATTGTTATTTATACATAGTTGCATATAATAATGAATAATGATGTAAATTTGAATAGTGTTATGATGTTTGGTGTGAACTTAATGTGTTAATGAAGAAATGAAATTATCAAGGAAAATAACAATGTATCCCTATGAAAAATTAACACCTATTGCATGCATCTTTGTGCCTTAGGATATTGAGGACTTCACGGCCTAATCTACTCTAAGGATCCAATATTCCACACCTTGATATTTTAAATATTTAGGACTCCACATCCCAATCTTGTTATTATAGATCCAATACTCCACGTATTTTTCTTTCATAGATTTAGGACTCCACGCACTAATCCTTTTATTATAGATCCAAGACTCCATGTTTTTAAATTTCATGGATTTAGGACTTCATGGCCTAATTTCCATGAATTCTCATCTAATCTTCTTTGAAACTTTTCGCTTCACCTTAAGGTACTGATTTTGAACTCATACCCATATGATGGTTCGTTGGGAAGGTCTAGTTCCAAGACCAAGAATTGTGCATGAATTCCGTAGTCATTTTGGTTTTGAATAAATGGCTTCCACATTCATTTATAATTTTAACATACATGTTTGCAAATAACCACATCCCCTATCACATCCTGCTCAACACAAGATTAAGCATATATAATCATACAAATCATGTATCATCCATAAATCATAATTGACCATGTGTTCCACATAACCATGATCATCCATGGATCTATGTGTATGAATCTTGGATCACCATCCATGTCATACACCTATGTCCAAACTAGGATACCAAAAGAGAAAACTTCAATAATATGCTTTTAACCAAAATCAATTCCTATACACACAACCATATATATTATCAAAAGCACACAACAACCATGTCACCCAAACTAGGTCTATAACATATAAGCATGTAAATATGTTTGTCATGCATAATCTTATATCATTACATCAAAATCACCCTCTATAAGTGTCACAAAACTAACATTTCCAAGGTGAGACTCTATAAGAAAGAAAAGATTCAAAGATTCATCAGTGGGTTGCCAATAGAATTCAAAGACATAATTGAGTTTGATGAACATATATCGTTGGAGGAAGCCATCATGAAGTTGGAGCATTGTTACAAGAAATCAAATTGCAGGTTTGAATCTAAACATGATTGGAAAGGTAATGAGAAGAATAAAGGAAAATGGGATATGAAGCAAACAATACCTCATGACACAGGTAACAAAGAGAATGTAGCACCAAACAAGAAGTTCAATGCATTTGACAGAGGACAGGGATTTCACTATGAGTAGCAGAACAAGGGTAATGGTAGGAAACCTTTACAGTGTTGGACTTTTGGTAGAGAGAATTGTAGGAAAGATTTTCCATAGCATCAGGGTGGAAAGCCATAGATCTTCAGTGCTTAGGAGGCACAGACAGTGGGGGATGTTGAACAAATAATTCCTTGGATTTATGCAGCATTGGATAATAGGTAGGTGGATCACTAGGCATCTATTATTGAGATGGAAGGTAAGCTTTATGATCAAGTTTTTTCTATTTTGATTGACCCTGGATATAATTATAGTTATGTTAACTTTGAACTGGTGGATAAGTGTGGTTTAAATAAATAAGTGCATGAATATTTGGTTAGTACAGTTGGATATAGCTACTAAGAAAAGGGTTCATCATTGGGTAAGATCATGTGCAATTGAGTTTAATGGTATGCATACATCAACACATATGAATGTGCTTCTGTTGGGACCATACATTATGTTTTTGGCTATGGATTGGCTATATCTTCATAGTACCAAGGTGGATTTTTATGAAAATGCAATTGAGTGCCTCGATGAAAACAGAGAACAAAGAATCTTGCAAGGTAGGAAGAAGGTAACATTAGTGAGGATGGTTAAAGCTATGCTGGCCAAGCATAGTCATAGAAAAGGATGTGTATTTTTTGCAGTATATAATGTTGGAAATGTTGTCATTGATGGCAAAGGAGATGGAAAAGGAGGAACACTTGAAACAGAAACAAGGCAAAGAGAGCAACATAGAAGCAAAGAAATAGCAAAAGAGGCAGCAAGATGTAGAGAGGGTCGAGCAACAGAGACAGGGCCATTTAAAGAAGCAGGGCAGTAAAAAGAAGCAGCCCAGGTTACAGAGGAAGCAGAGAGGTAGCAGAGGTAGAAAAAGGAGAAGTAAGGAGTAGCATCAGTCAAGGAGCAGATGAAACAAAGAGAGAAGCAAAGTAGCAAAGAGGTAGAGGCAGCAAAGAAGTAGCAAAGGCAGCAAAGAGAGCATAAGAAAAGTAGCAGGGGTAGCAAAGAGAATATTAGAGATAGCAAAGAAGTAGAGAGGTAGCAAGGCAGCAAAGGCAACAAAGGAAGCAAGGCATATAAGGAACAGAGGTAGCAGACAAAGCAGAAGTAGCAGATCTGGAGAGACATAGTAATGAGGATAGAAAGGCCATTGTTTGAATATCAGGCCTGAAAGGAATTTCTCCATGTAAATAATGGTTTAATACAGGGGTTTTATTTATAAATTCTAGAGTTTGCAGATGAATTGTTTTTGAGAATTTGAACTCTAGTTGATTTGTATTATTTCACAATTATTCAAGTGGGAAGACTGTGAAGCACTGTTGGGAATAATACATCAATTCATTCTACAAAATTATATCAAGATGAGGAACAAAACTCTGGTAACGTAGCGGATTCGAAGTTGAGGAAAAGAACTGTTGGTTTAGCATGTGGAAGCACCAAGAGTGCAACAGAATGTGTATAATAAACCATTGAAAGGTCAAGACGGAACCCTGAGGATAAGAGGTGGAACCGAGCTTCGAGCAGTGAAAACCTAATGGAGTTTGGGGTTAAATCTTATGGTAGCGTCGTATTAAAGTAAGAATGAAACACGGGTTTTTATGTTAAGGCAGAAATAAGAAGGAAAATATTTGAACGAAGTATATATATATTTGTATATAACGAAGGCACGAAGGATTAGGAGTGGAACCATGAGTGGAAGAAGTGAACCTTTGTCTAAGTGATAAACCCTGTTGTATAGAATGCGAAGATTCACTAGAATTGGAGTAAAAGAGCATTGTTTTATTGCCGGCAGAGTAATATCTGTGGGACTTAATCATTGAGTTAGAGCGAGGAATGAAGTCGAAGAACTGTGTTAACTATAGTAAGAAACCGAGTTAAGTATTGTACAATTACCTAGAGTGGTTTTGTGAAACCAATACCACCTTCATCGTACTATTTTTGGGCCAGGAGAAAAAACTCACAAAATAACGCAATCCAATAAATTTGTGCCACGTTAGCAGTCCAAAACCGCCCATATCGCGTTTCTTTGGAACACTAATCTTCTGTTGAAAAGAAAACGCGATATCAACTTGGTTCGTCTGATCTGGAGGCCAGTGGATCAAACGATGGTCGCGCAAAAAGTTGCACATGAGATAAGTTAAGGTATGGCCCAGTTGTTTTATGTTGAAAACTATTCATTTACATGTTGAGGTGTGGGCCCTGTGGGCGAAATATATGTTAAAATGTTGTGTTGATAGTGTAATCGGGTTCATAACACAAGTTCAAAGGTTGTGCACTGTATTAATATTTTATTATAAGTTGAGGGTCGAATCATTGTATAAAGTGCTAAGGTCGGGTTTTTAAATAAATCAAATAAAAGGTGTTGATTTATGGTTCGAGTCAAAAGGTTGAATAATATTGCAAGGTTAACATTATTAAAGCTCTTTGTTATAAAGGCCAAGGCTTATATAAAAGGTCGGGTGATTCATTTAATTTACCAAAGGTTATATTATTTGAGAGTTTAATAACAAAGGTGAAGTGTGTATAGTTGTTGGGCCCAAAAATCCCTGTGGATATATGCATTAGTGTGTTGGGTTAACAAAGTCAACCAATGAACCAAATCCAAAGTTAATTCGCATGTGGGACCCTCACCCAATCGCATCGGAGAAAGGTTTGGCAGCGGAACATATTGACAAGAGTTCCGATTGAGATGCGGACCCGATGGATCAATAAGTCATGATTCATATGTGTGTTTGAGTTTCAGACCCAATATGTTTAAACAATGACGTTTATATTTTTCTTGAGTTCCAGTAAACAATGTTTCATTGCATCGGACAGAAGCAGAACATCGGAGAAATATATTAAAAGATTGCGATTGCGATGAAGAACTGGACCCGATGGGCTTATAAAATATGATTCATACATGCTTAAGTTCCGCATCAAAGAAAACCATCGCGTTGGAGTAATACATCGCATCTTCAAAATAAAGTAAACAGTAAATTATCACATCGGGAGTATTCAAGTTGCGATTAATCGCATCGGCGATTAGAGTAGAAGAGTTTAGAATTTATAAAGCTGTGGGACCCAAAGCTTTTAAAGGTCAACGTTGGTTGTTCAGTAATTAAAATCCAAGGTTTATTAAAAAGGTTTTATAATATTGCCGAGAGTTATTTATGTTGGATTAAAAGACAGTTGTACAGGCAGCAGTTATGCAACTGCAATGAACGGGGAAAATGAATATAGTGAACCGAAAAAGAGAGGCATGGTTGTTGAAGAATGAGAGAGGAAGACAGAGAGAGAGCAGTGTTGTTCAAAATTTTATACTGTAATTGAATGTAAAGTTTTTAACAGTTTACATTGTTTGTGATGTAATTGGAAAGTCTCTAGAGAAAGAAAAAAATCCCACTGTAAATTTGAAATGGATACATTTCTCTGAGTAAATTGATAAAAGAGAAGAGAATGCAGAATTGAAGAAAAAGAAATAATCAAGCAAATATGAAGATTGGAGTACAGTAAGAAAATCAATCAAAGGTACAGAACAAAGTTGATATTCAAGGTAAATCATCAAATGTTTCTTTTATGAAAAAGAGGGAGTTGAAGCTTCCTTGCAAGTTGTAGCTTGTAGAATTGAGGTTGGAGCGTCCTGTAGGTTGGTGCCTACATAAAATCAGTGGTGAGAGGGAGTTGGAGCTTGCCTTTGCATCACAACAATAATAAGATGTGGTTTTCTCCCTTTATGGGTTTCCACTTATATCTGGTGTCTCTGTGCATGATGTTTATGTGTTGATCTAGTTTATATCATCTGCTTAATACTTGCTGCTCTCATATTAAGACTGCTGGTACATTATCTAATTTTCTTACTAATTTTTGCTCACAAATAAAGATTGCTCACACATTATGTTGATCATGAAATGAAGGTGTAAATAAGTTTTAATGAAAAGTTTTAAAAGTCATGAATGTGTTAAACTGATTCACCCCCCCCCCCTCTCAGTTTAACTAAGGGTTCAACAATTGATATCAGAGCGGGTTCCTTTGGTGCAAGCCTAATAGCTTGAAGGATATCTGGTTGAGTCATGGACCATCAAAATGTACTTGTGCTAAATACAACAAACTTTCCTAAATGGAGAGATAAGGTTAGAACAGGTTTAATGGCTGATGAACCTGAGGTATGGAAGCTTGTTTGTGATGGTTACTGCACAGACTCCCCCATGGTGAAAGAACAACAGAGGAATGCCAAGGAAAAATATGTGATATATAACAGTCTTCATGACAAGGACCTTGAGTTGATAATGGATTTAACCTCTGCAAAAGAAATATGGGATAGATTGCATTTCATGCATGGAATAGACACAGAGGACTGCATTGTCAAGAAGGAGAAGAGAATTAAGAAGAATAAAAATTTAGGTCAAAAGGAAAATATTCAATCAAATGAGGTACCTGCTAGTGTGAATGGTAGTAAGAACCATGAAGAAATTTTAGCTGAAGAAAAAGCCAAACTTGACACTGCTTTGACTGAAATAGAAATATTGAGGAATGAAAACAAAGACCTAAAGACAGTGGTGCAAATATGTGATGAGAGAGAATATGAATATAAGAAAGAAATTATTGGCCTGAAGACACTGATTGAAGAAGCAAAGATAGTAGAAGACACTCTGCTGCAAAAAATGAGAGAGAAAAGTCAGGAATGTGAAAGATTGGAAGAAGAAGTAGTGAGCCTGAGAAAGAATTTAGAAAAAGCCCAAAGAGAACTATTAATGAGTACACCTCTAATGAAAAGCACTGGACAATTAGACAAAATTCTCAATGCTCAAAGATATCCTCTCATAAAGGCTGGGATAGGATATGAAGGAGAAACCAGTAAGCCCAAGGTAGAAAACAACAAGAAAATCATCTTTGTAAAAGCTGTAAAGGAAAATGAAGCAGCTCAGAAGATTCCCACAAAAGAAGAAGCCAACAAGAACAAGATTTGTAAAGAAACAAACAGAGTCAAGCAGCAACATGAAAGAACAGAGAATGAGAGGATGAAACAATCAACTGCTAAAGGTTCATATGCTCCTAAGAATGAATTGAACAAATTCAGAATATGGCAAAGGAGGTTCCTCCCTCCTATGAAAATTGGCACATGTTTCTCTTGTCATAAACCAGGACATAATGTAACTTATTGTAAGACAAAGGCAATCCAGTCCAACCAACAAAGGATGCAGCAAAAGAGAAGAACCCCTGAAGCAAGCAAATGGAAAAGACAATCTTCCACCAGGTACACAAACTATTTCCATGGCTACTGTTATGCATGCAATTATTTTGGGCATAAATCTGTTGATTGTAAATTATGTTCAAAAAGGGGAATGAAATATTATACATTAGCTCAAATATACTTTGATAAAATAAGATGTTATATATGCCTCAAACTTGGTCACAAAGAAAAATATTGTAAACTACCATATGCATTAAAGAGCTCTAGACAGAGGAATGAATCGAATCAAATCAAACAAAAATATGAATCAAACATAAGAACAGACATTATGAAGAACCCCAACAGAGTATGGAAGGAAAAGAGAAAAGGGGAGCCTGTTACCTCAATAACATAATAAATCCATCATAGTCTCAGGGGGAGCTGCTCTAGGAAGCAAAGAAAACATCTAATCAGTGACAAATATGAAGCAACATCCCAGGGGGAGGGAAGTTCATATATATACCGCATGAAAGTAGTCTAATAAGAGCACCTTAGAATGAGAACGACGATCATGAAGGGAAAAGAAAATTCCTCTAACAAAGAACTATAGTGGAAGAAGAGTATTTAGCTAACAGATTGATGAAAGAAGAGAAGGCAGCAAGCAACCATGGTTGTAGAGAGAACATCAGCAATGAACTTGTAGAACTAACAGTGAATCACATTAAGAAGGATGTGTAAGAGAAGTGTCTATCATCATTATGTCATTACATCTTTCATCTATGAAAAGTCCGCTTTGAGGAATGAAGTTGAGTGATAAACCTGTGAGTGATCTTCCCATGAAGATTCCAAGCAAAGAAATTGAAGATGTCTTCCTGAAGTTCATTATGTTAAAAGAGTTGAATTGTATGTAAAGCAGCAATGATTCTGGAGCAGTACTAGAAAAGAAAATGCAATGACATTCCTTTGAACAGAATGGAAGAATAAGCAAATGGTTAAAGATGCCAAGATCAAATTCAGGATATTGATGTCTATTGGTGTGAACAATGGAAAGCTCAATAATAGAATTTATGAAGGATGTATCAATTATGGGTTAATGTGCAAGATGAAGTGAAATCTCTGCATTATTTATCAAAGTAGCATCAATTGGTATTTAGGTACACGCAACATGCCTATCAACAGAATACTAGGTGTTATCAGTGGAGCAGAAATATGGTACAGGTCCTCAGGATCAAGGGATTATGGAAAAAGTACACCAAGTTAGTATCCCAGAGTTATCTGCATTATTCAAGCGTGAAAAGGTCAATTACAGAGCAAAAGGATCAGTATTGTGTTTTTGAAACATTATATTGTGTATTGAAGCAATATCTTTTTCTATATATTTGCATGCCTTCCTAAAGTCAGTACATATCTATCAGGCCTCTCTCTTGAAATAATTCACAACACCATGTGAAGTCTGTTTACAGAGATATCAATTAAACATCATGAAAATGTTTTGTGGAAGATCATCATGACAGAATAGTTAAAGTATCTGAAGTTTGAAGGACTAGTTGTGATTACCAGTTGAAGCTCAAAAGTCTGTTATTGATTCATCTCAAGCAAACTTCAGTAGAACAGAATTGGTGGTATTTCATCATTGAAATGAGGTTGATCATTGACATACATACCCCTTATGTCATAAATAAAATTACATGGTTGATAAGTGAGACTGACCAATACATTGAAGGGTTTGTTTTTGAAAGTACACTATACAAGCAATAAAGTCATTTGGTCTTTTAGATTGAAATATATCATCTAATCTGACAATAAGTTGTAAACTCTGACTAGATTCATTGATCACATTAGTAACAAGGACCTGCAGCTATTAAGTGTAATATCATTATCAACATTCTAGCTCATATCATCACCAACAAGCAAGAAAAGTGAACCATAAAAATAAAAGATATATTGGCTTCATCACAATTGAACAGATGTGTACTGTAGATGTGCATTGCAGGAAAAGACTTACTCCATCTACAACCATCCTTAATATATATGGTTTTCATCAACTTCAAGTCAAAGGAGCATGCACTTTGGGATTGTATCAACATACTGTGTATATATAAGTTCAATAAGTCTCAAAAGTGTTCTCTCAACAATAATTTTGTACACCAGTTTGGAGCAGTAGGGTACAAAGTCAGAAGAAGAAGGCCTAAACACATATCAGAGAGATGAAATGCAAAGACATAAACTACACTGAGAAATGTGAAACCCTTTGCCATTGATTTCAAAGGGGGAGGAAAAGCAGGTAACACAGAAAGGGTCTTCTAAAAGAAGCTAGGCAGAGAAAGACTTGGAGGAAGCAATGGATTATTGGTGGATGTGTTGCCGTCAATGCCAAAGGTGGAGACTGTTGGAATGTTGTCATTGATGGCAAAGGAGATGGCAAAGGAGGAACACCTAAAATAGCAACAAGGCAAAGAGAGCAGCATAGAAGCAAAGAAATAGCAAAAGAGGCAGCAAGATGTAGAGAGGCTCTAGCAGTAGAGACATGGCCATTTAAAAAATTAGGGTAGAAAAAAGAAGCAGCCCAGGTTACAGAGGCAGCAGAGAGGTAGAAGAGGCAGTAAAAGGAGAAGTAAGGAGTAGCATCAGTAAAGGAACAGATGAAACAAAGAGAGAAGAAAAGTAGCAGAGAGGCAGAGGCAGCAAAGAAGTAGCAGAGGCAACATAGAAGCAGACAAGAAGCAGAGGCAGCAGAGAGAGCATAAGACAAGTAGCAGAGGCAGCAAAGAGAGCAGCAGAGATAGCAAAGAAGTAGAGAGGTAGCAAGGCAGCAAAGTCAACAAAGGCAACAAGGCATATAAGGAATAGAGGCAGCAGAAAAAGCAGAAGTAGCAAATCTGGAGAGACAGAGTAATGAGGATAGAAAGGCCACTGTTTGAATATCAGGCCTGAAAGGAATTTCTCCATGTAAATACTGGTTTAATACAGGGGTTTTATTTATAAATTATAGAGTTTGCAGATGAATTTTTTTTGAGAATTTGAACTCTAGTTGATTTGTATTATTGCACAATTATTCAAGTGGGAAGACTATGAAGCACTGTTGGGAAGAATACATCAATTCATTCTGCAGAATTAGATCAAGATGAGGAACAAAACTCTGGTAACGTAGCGGAGTTCGAAGTTGAGGAAAAGAATTGTTGGTTTAGCATGCGGAAGCACCAAGAGTGCAACAGAATGTGTATAATAAACCATTGAAAGGTCAAGACGGAACCCTGAGGATAAGAGGTGGAACCGAGCTTCGAGCAGTGAAAACCTAATGGAGTTTGGGGTTAAATCTTATGGTAGCATCGTATTAAAGTAAGAATGAAACACGAGTTTTTATGTTAAGGTAGAAATAAGAAGGAAAATCTTTGAACGGAGTATATATATCTTTGTATATAATGAAGGCGTGAAGGATTTGGAGCAGAACCATGAGTGGAAGAAGTGAACCTCTGTCTAAGTGATAAACCCTGTTGTATAGAACGCGAAGATTCGCTAGAATTGGAGTAAAAGAGCATTGTTTTATTGCCAGCAGAATAATATCTGTGGGACTTAATCAATGAGTTAGAGCGAGGAATGAAGTCAAAGAACTGTGTTAACCATAGTAATAAACCGAGTTAAGTACTGTGAAATTACCTGGAGTGGTTTTGTGAAACCAATACCACCTTCATCGCGCTGCTTTTGGGCCAGGAGAAAAAACTCACAAAATAACGTGATCCAATACATTTGTGCCACGTTAGCAGTCCAAAACCGCCCATATCATGTTTCTTTGGAACGCTAATCTTCTGTCAAAAATAAAACGCGATATCAACTTGGTTCGTCGGATCTGGAGGCCAGTGGATCAAACGATGGTCGCGCAACAAGTTGCACATGAGATAAGTTAAGGTATGGCCCGGATGTTTTATGTTGAAAACCATTCATTTACATGTTGAGGTGTGGGCCCCGTGGGAGAAATATATGTTAAAATGTTGTGTTGATAGTGTAATCGGGTTCATAACACAAGTTCAAAGGTTGTGCACTGTATTAAGATTTTATTATAAGTTGAGGGTCGAATCATTGTATAAAGTGCTAAGGTCGGGTTTTTAAATAAATCAAATAAAAGGTGTTGATTTATGGTTCGAGTCGAAAGGTTGAATACTGTTGCAAGGTTAACATTATTAAAGCTCTTTGTTATAAAGGCCAAGGCTTATATAAAAGGTCGGGTGATTCATTTAATTTACCAAAGGTTATATTATTTGAGAGTTTAATAACAAAGGTGAAGTGTGTATATTTTTTGGGCCCAAAAATCCCTGTGGATATATGCATTAGTGTGTTGGGTTAACAAAGTCAACCAATGAACCAAATCCAAAGTTAATTCGCATGTGGGACCCTCACCCAATCACATCGGAGAAAGGTTTGGCAACGGAACATATTGACAAGGGTTCTGATTGAGATGCGGACCCAATGGATCAATAAGTCATGATTCATATGTGTGTTTGAGTTCCGGACTCGATATTTTTAAACAATGACGTTTATATTTTTCTTGAGTTCCAGTAAACAATGTTTCATCGCATCGGACAGAAGCAGAACATCGGAGCAATATATTAAAAGATTGTGATTGCAATGAAGAACTGGACCCGATGGGCTTATAAACTATGATTCATACATGCTTAAGTTCCGCATTAAAGAAAAACATCGCGTTGGAGTAATACATCGCATCTTCAAAATAAAGTAAATAGTAAATTATCGCATCGGGAGTATTCAAGTTGCGATTAATCACATTGGCGATTAGAGCAGAAGAGTTTAGAATTTATAAAGCTGTGGGACCCAAATATTTTAAAGGTCAGCGTTGGTTGTTCACTAATTAAAATCCAAGGTTTATTAAAAAGGTTTTATAATATTGCTGAGAGTTATTTATGTTGGATTAAAAGACAGTTGTAAATGCAGCAGTTATGCAACCGCAATGAACGAGGAAAATGAATATAGTGAACCGAAAAAGAGAGGCGTGGTTGTTGATGAATGAGAGAGGAAGAGAGAGAGAGAGAAGTGTTGTTCAAAATTTTATATTGTAATTGAATGTAAATTTTTTAACTGTTTACATTGTTTGTGATGTAATTGGAAAGTGTTCAGAGAAAGATAAAATCCCACTATAAAATTGAAATGGATACATTTCTCTGAGTAAATTGATAAAAGAGAAGAGAATGCATAATTGAAGAAAAAGAAATAATCAAGCAAATATGAAGATTGGAGTACAGTAAGAAAATCAATCAAAGGTATAGAACAGAGCTGATATTCAAGGTAAATCAACAAATGTTTCTTTTATGAAAAAGAGGGAGTTGAAGATTCCTTGCAAGTTGTAGCTTGCAGAATTTGAGGTTGGAGCCTCCTGTAGGTTGGTGCTTACAGAAAATTAGTGGTGAGAGGGAGTTGGAGCTTGCCTTTGCATCACAACAATAATAAGATGTGGTTTTCTCCCTTTATGGGTTTCCACTTATATCTGGTGTCTTTGCGCATGATGTTTATGTGTTGATCTGGTTTATATCATCTGCTTAATACTTGCTGCTCTCATATTAAGACTGCTGGTACATTAACTAATCTGATTATTAATTGCTGCTCACAAATAAATATTGCTCACACATTATGTTTATCATGAAATGAAGGTTTAAATAAGTTTTAATGAAAAGTTTTAAAAGTCCATAAATATGTTAAACTGATTCACCCCCCCGCCACCCCCCCCCCCCCCTCCTCTCAGTTTAACTAAGGGGTCAACATATAATTCTAGTGACAAAGGTAAGGAATTTGACGATGTGGATATCTTGAAGAAATATCCAGTTTTGCAATAGTTCCAGGAGGTATTCCTGGCAGAGATACCATATTTTCTGCCTCACAGGGAAGTAGAATTTTCTATTAAGTTGGTACCAGGGGAAGCACCAACATAAAAGACACCTTACAGGGTGAGCATTCCATAGTTAGTGGAATTGAAGTTATAGTTCAAGGAAATTCATGACGAAGGATACATTGGGCCAACTGTATCGTTGTGGGTTGAACTAGTTTTTTTTGTGAAGAAGAAGGATGATACTCTTAGACTGTGCATTGATTACAGGAAATTGGATAAGGTAACCATCAAGAATAGGTATCCATTTACAAGGATTGATGAATTGTTTGACCAATTGAAGGGAGAAGCGATGTTCTTGAAGATTTATATAAGATCGGGATACCATCAGGTATGCATCAAAGAAGAGGATATTTACAAGAATACTTTCCAGACCAGGTATGGGAATTGTGAGTTTGTTGTAGTTCCTTTTGGTTTGACTAATTCTCCAACTATTTTTATGTGCTTGATGAATAGTGTATTTCATCCTTATTTGGTCAATTTCATTATTGTATTCATTAATGATATATTGATATATTCTAAGAATGAGGAAGAACATGTTGAGAATTTAGAAAGAGTGTTGAGATTTATAAGAGAGCATCACTTATATTCCAAGATTAGTAAGTGCAGTTTCTTTCAGACAAAGGTACATTACTTGGGGCATGCCGTTTCCAAAGAAGCATAATGATGGATCGGGATCAATGTGGATGAGGTCATATCATTCATGGGATTAACAGGCTATTATAGGAGTTTCATCAAGATTTTCTCACATATTTCCTATCCTATTACATGATTGCAACAAAAAGGCAAGAAATTTGAATGGACGGAAGAATGTGTAGCTAGTTTTGAGAAGTTGAAACAGTTTCTTACAAATTCTCCAGTTCTAAAGATCACAGATCTAGAAATTTTTTTTGTGGTGTGTACATATGCTTGCAAGAAAGGAGTTGGTGGGGTTATGATGTAGGAAGGATAGGTAGTCTGCTATGAACCAGGGAAATTGAATGAGCAAGAGCATAATTATGTTGCGCATGATCTTGAGTCGGCAGCTATCATCCATGCATTGAATATGTGGAGACACTATCTTCTTGGTAGGAGGTTTATATTGATGAGTGATCACAGTGAGCTGAGGTACCTAGTTGACCAAATGAATCTAAATTAAAGGCAAGCTATATGGTTGGCCACGATCATTGAGTTTGACTTTGAGATTAAGTACATAAAGGGTAAAGAAAAAAAGGTTGCAGATGCTCGTAGTAGAAGAGTATAGGTAAATCACGTAGCAGCTATGAGCTCATATGGGACAAGCTTACAAGATCAAATATTGCAGGAAGGAAAATATCATGTGAAGTATAGGGAGCTTAGGCATAGGTTACAGAAGCAGGGTACTAATGAGGAGGATGTGGATTATCATCTCAGAGCAGATGGTTTCGTCAAATTTAGGGTTAAGATATATGTGTTGGAAAACAATGAGCTCAAGAAGAATATCTTTAGGGAATTTCATGCTAAGCCATATTCAAGACACCCAAGAGATAAAAAGACATTGACAATTTTTGTTGGGTGTGGAGCCTGATTATCTTGTTTACTTTGTATCACAGCATTGGACCCCTATACCTTAAAAGGGGCGGCAACGCCGCCCGTAATTAATCGCTGTCGTGGGGGGTCCAGGGGGGGCGGCAGCGCTTTACGGAGCCCCCCTCCTGGCGGGGGGTTTCGGGGGCAGCGCCCCCGAAGCTAAAAAAGGATGTAAAATTTCCTTGTAAAAGTATAGTAATTTCTAGTCAATATAGGCCGTTCATAGGCGGATGATCTGACGGTAGAAGTTATGTTTAGTTTAGGGTTTTTTGCCCTAGAAGGCAACCCCCTTGTATATATGAGGGTATTGTATTGCGGCTGTGTATTATGTGTGTATTCTCAGAGCGAGAAAAAGATAGGGAGATTGTGACAGAGAACAGAGGATATTACAACAGATCTGCTATAGGTTTTGTCTCTTCAATTTTTGTTGGATAATAGAAAGTAAGGACTGGCTATTCGGGGTGGACGTAGCCCAAACTGGGTGAACCACGTATATCTGTGTCTCTATGGTTTTATGTGTTTTGTGTGCTTGTATTTTTTTTCATATTTTATGTGTTGCATTGCTCCATAATATATAATTTTCTAACAACTGGTATTAGAGCGGAAGGTCTATTTGGCTGATAAACTCACAGGAAAGAAGGGTTCTTGGTTCGAGTGGGAGAAATGGCGGAAGATGGTAAATTTAGGGTCGATAAATTTAACGGCCAAAACTTCCCGTTGTGGAAGATGCAGATGGAAGATTATCTGTATCAGAAAGATCTGTACCTACCATTGAGCGGAAAAACAAAGAAGCTGGCAGCCATGACAGACGCAGAATGGAACATTATCGATAGAAAGGCACTTGGAACAGTACAGTTGTGCCTTGTGGCGTCAGTCGCCTTCAATATTTCGAAGGAAACAACAACAGAGGGTTTGATGCAGACATTGGTGAAACCATATGAAAAACCCTCGGCCTCAAACAAGGTATTTCTTATGAAACAACTATTTAATATGAAGATGTCGAAAGGTGGATCTATTGCGGACCATTTAAATGATTTCAATACAGTTACCAGTCAGTTAAGTTCTGTAGGGGTAAACTTTGATGATGAAGTTAGGGCTCTTTTATTTCTGTGCTCATTTCCAGAAAGCTGGAATGGTTTAGTTATGGCCATTAGTAACTCTATCTCTGGATCTAGTACTTTAAAGTTTGATGATGTTGTCGGTGCTATCCTTAACAAGGAAATGCGTCGGAAAAGATCTGGTGAGACATCGGGTAATGATTTGAGTGCAGAGTCTAGGGGAAGAAGAATGGAAAGAGGAAAGAGCTCAGGTTATCGCGCTAAATCAAGGAAAGGCAGATCCAAGTCCAGATCGGGGATAGTGTGCTGGAAATGTGGAAAGAGAGGACACCTAAAGAAAGATTGTAGATCTTGGAAGGGAAAAGAAGGAGATGCACAACAAGAAAACAATCATGAAGCAAATGTGACAGGTGATGTGTTACAATATGCTTTGATTCTTTCTTTCAAAAATGTTACTGATTCTTGGGTTGTAGATTCAGGGGCTTCATTCCATGCCACACCTGATAAGAAATATTTTCATGACTATGTTCAAGGAGATTTTGGACAAGTTCATTTGGGTGATGATAAACCCTGTAAAATTGTTGGAATGGGTAAAGTTCTTGTAAAACAAAAGAATGGAAACCAATGGCTACTAAAGGAGGTAAGGCATGTTCTAGATCTGAAGAAAAATCTGATTTCAACAGGGCAGTTAGGCAGTGAAGGTAGTGTGACAACTTTCACAGATAAAACTTGGAAGGTCACCAAAGGAGCACTGGTAATAGAAAAAGGTGAAAAGGTTGGCACATTGTATTTATGCATTGGTCTTTCTAACTTTGTTAATGCTTTAACTTCCAAAGGAGCAGATGCAGGATTATAGCATCATAGGCTCAGACACATGAGTGAGAAGGGAATGAAGATTATTCACTCAAGAAATTTGTTGCCAGGTTTGAAGAATGTTGATTTGGATTTCTGTGAAAATTTCATTTATGGAAAACAAAAGAGAGTCAGATTTCTCAGAGTTGGGAAAGAAAAGAAGAGCGAAAATTGGAGCTTGTGCATACAGATGTATGGGGACCTGCTCAGGTATCATCTCTCGATGGCTCTTGTTATTACGTTACTTTTATTGATGATGCAACTAGAAAAACATGGATTTATTGTATTCATAATAAATATGATGTATTTGGTACTTTCAAGAAATGGAAAGCTTTGGTTAAGATTAAGACAGGAAAGAAGTTGAAGTGTCTCAGATCAGACAATGGAGGTGAAATTGCAGCAAAGAGTTTGATAGGTACTGTTCAGAGCATGGAGTTCGCAGAGAGAAGAAAGTTCCAAGAACACCACAAGAAAATGGTGTGTCAAAAAGAATGAACAGAAAAATCATGGAGCGTGCAAGGTGCATGAGATTGCATGCAAGATTGCCTTTACAATTTTGGGAAGATGCTGTAGATACTATTGTTTATCTAATAAACAAAGGGCCTTCAAGTTCCTTGGATGGTGGTATTCCAGAGGAAGCATGGACAGGTAAAAAGGTAAACTACTCTTTTTTAAAGCCTTTTGGCTGTGAGGCCTTTGTCCATATTAATAAAGAAAATAGAAAAAAGCTTGAGGCAAAATCAAAGAAATGTACCTTTATTGGATATGGTGTTAATGATTTTGGATATCACTTATATGATTATGAAAATCACAAAATCATTAGGAGCAGAGATGTAATATTCAATGAAAAGGTCTTGTATAAGAATCAGTTGCAGGAAAAGAAACAGGAAAAAGAAAGCAAGGAATACACGATTCTTGATGAGATAATTGAAAAAGTAAAGGTGCCTGAAAATAATAATAATCAACAACCACAGCAGCAGCAACCACCACAACAGCAACAGGCACCTCAAACACCTGAAAGTGGTGTTAGAAGATCTACCAGGATAAGTAGACCCCTTGAACGATACTCTCCTTCATTATATTATTTATTGCTGACTGATTCTGGTGAACCCAAATGTTATGAAGAAGCAATGCAGGTTGAAAGCAGGAAGAAGTGGGAGCTAGCCATGGAAGAAGAGATGGACTCCTTAATGCATAACCAGACTTGGGACTTAGTCAAGTTGCCTGCAGGTAAAACTGCATTGCAGAATAAATGGGTTTACAGGCTGAAGGAAGAAGATGGAGGGAAACAGAGGTACAAAGCTAGACTTGTGGTGAAGGGGTTTGCACAGAAGAAAGGTATTGATTTTGATGAAATATTTTCTCCTGTTGTTAAGATGACTTCAATCATAACTATTTTAAGTCTTGTAGCAGCGGAAGATTTACATCTTGAACAGTTAGATGTAAAGACAACATTTCTCCATGGAGATTTGGAGGAAGAGATCTATATGGAGAAACCAGAAGGATATGAGGTCAAAGGGAAATAAAAATTAGTGTGCAGGCTAAAGAAGAGCTTGTATGGCTTAAAACAGGCTCCAAGGCAGTGGTATCTAAAATTTGACAAGTTTATGTCTGAACAAGGTTATACTAGATGTCACTCTGATCATTGTGTTTATCTGAAAAGGAAAAATGATGGTAGCTATATTATATTGTTATTGTATGTAGATGAAATGCTTGTTGCAGGGTCTAACATGCAGGAAATAAATGTGCTCAAAAGAAAATTGGCAAATTCATTTGCAATGAAGGATTTGGGAGCTGCAAAACAAATCCTTGGTATGAGGATAACTAGAGACAGGAAAAATTGCAAATTAACATTGTCTCAGAATGAGTACATAGAAAAGGTGTTGAAAATATTTAATATGTAGAATGCAAAACCAGTTAGTACACCTTTTGCTAGCCATTTCAAACTTAGTAAGGAGATGTGCCCCAAGACACAAGAAGACATGGATTATATGTCTAAATTTCCATATGCATCAGCAGTTGGAAGCTTAATGTATGCAATGGTTTACACAAGGCCTAATATTGCACATGCAGTGGGAGTTGTAAGCAGGTACATGAATAATCCAGGAAAAGAACATTGGATGGCAGTAAAATGGATTCTCAGATATTTGAGAGGTACCACAAATCAAGCATTATGATTTGGTGGTTCAAACATTTCTCTACAGGGATATGTTGATGCAAATATGGCAGGTGACAGAGATAACAGGAGGAGCACTACAGGATATGTATTTACTGTAGGTGGAACAGCTGTCAGTTGGGTTTCAAAAATCCAAAGTGTTGTTGCAATTTCAACAACAGAAGCAGAGTATGTTGCTGCTATAGAGGCTAGTAAAGAAATGATTTGGTTACAAAGGTTTATGGATGAATTGGGTAAGAAGCATGATATGGGCACGTTATACAGTGATAGCCAAAGTGCCATTCATCTTGCAAAGAACTCAGCATTTCATTCTAGGACTAAACACATACATCTCAAGTACCATTTCATACGGTCAATATTGGAAGATGGAGAGTTGAAGCTGGAAAAGATACACACTAGCCAAAATCCTGCAGATATGCTAACAAAAGTTGTAACCAGGGAGAAACTGAAAATGTGCTCAGTTTCAATTGGTCTTCAAGGATGAAGATGAAGATGAGGAACAACCAGGTCCAAAGAGGATTCATTTTCCAACAAATGAAGCAGCGGTGGAGTTTCTACAATCAGTCTCCAAGTGGGAGATTGTTGGGTGTGGAGCCTGATTGTCTTGTTTACTTTGTATCACAACATTGGACCCCTGTACCTTAAAAGGGGTGAAAATGCTGCCCATAATTAATCGCTACCGTGGGCGGTCCTGGGGGGGGGCGGTAGCGCTTTTTGGAGCCCCCCCCTAGCGGGGGGGTTTCGGGGGCAGCACCCCCGAAGCTAAAAACAGATGTAAAATTGCCTTATAAAAGTATAGTAATTTCTAGTCAATCTAGGCCGTTCATAGGCGGATGATCTGACGGTAGAAGTTATGTTTAGTTTAGGGTTTTTTTCCCTAGAAGGCAACCCCCTTGTATATATGAGGGTATTTTATTGCGGCTGTGTATTATGTGTGTATTATTAGAGCGAGAAATAGATAGGGAGACTGTGTGAGAGAATAGAGGATATTACAGCGGATCTGCTGTAGGTTTTGTCTCTTCAATTTTTCTGGATAATAGAAAGGAAGGACTGGCTATTTGGGGTGGACGTAGCCCAAACTGGGTGAACCACGTATATCTGTGTCTCTCTGGTTTTATGTGTTTTGTGTGCTTGTATTTTTCACATATTTTATGTGTTGCATTGCTCCATAATATATAATTTTCTAACAGTTTTGAAGAAGTTCTACTACTAGCTGAATTTGAAGAAAGAGGTAGTAGATTTTGTTGTGAGATTCTTGGATTTCCAACAGGTAAAATAAGAGTGTAAGGATCCAGGTGGTTTGCTACAACCAATTTTGATTCCATAGTGGAAATGGGAGGTCATTTCCATGGATTTTATTACAGGTTTTTCAAGGACCTCTACACAACATGACTCTATTATGGTTGTGGTTGATAGGTTGACTAAGGTATCTCAATTCATTAAAGTGAAGTCTGGGAATTCAACTAGTGAGGTAGCATAGGTCTTCATCAGAGATATAGCGAGGTTGCATGGTGCATCAAAAAATATTGTATTAGACAAGGATGCTAATTTCACTTCTAGGTTCTGGAAATAATTTCTTGTAGGTTTGGGGACAGAGTTTTCCTTCAACACAACTTATCATCCATAGAAAATTGGACATATAGAGAGGGTCAACATGATTTTGGAGGACATGTTAAGGATAAAAATTGTGCTTTAGCTACGAAAGTGGGAAGAGTATATTCCACTAGTGGAGTTTTCATATAACAATGGGTATCAGGAATATTTACAAATGAGTTCGTTTGAGGTGCTTCATGGGCAGAGTTGTTATACTCCTATAAATTGGAATCATCCAATGGACCAGACATGTTGGCACAAATGGAATAGGAAATGCAGGTAATCAAGAAGAATCTAAAGGTAACACAAGACAAGAAGAAGAGTTATGCAGATCAACACATGGAATTTAAGGAGTTTCAGGTTTGGGAACATGTATACTTGTGCATCAAGCCCAAGAATAGCTCCTTGAGGATTGGATCATGTGCCAAGTTAGCACCTCGGTATTGCATGCCTTTCAAGATTCTTGAGAGGATTGGACTAGTAACTTATGAAATTGCACTTCCTTCGACAGTGAAAGTGCATGATTTTCCATGTGTCATTGCTTAAGAAGTATGTGAAATATGTTGATCATGTGATTGATTGGTATTTATTGCAGGTTTAGCGAGAATGATAATTCCAGCCAAAACATCAATGCATTTTGCAGTGAAATATGCCCATGCTCTGGAATCAAGCAATCGAGCAAGTTAAGGTGCAGTGGAAGAACTTTTGGGTTGATGAAGCTACATGGGAGATGGCTGATTAAATGCAGGATATGTATCTTTCTCTATTATTTGGTTGAGCGGATGTATTTTGGTATATGTTTGAAGTTGTGTTTGGTTATGCTTATATATGCATATGTATGTAAATACCACATCAAGCTATGTTATAAAGCTCTAATAAACAGTATGGTGTTCATGATATGTTGGTTATGTTTTAGAAAATTGATATGATGTAAATGTTGCTTCGAGTTATGTTATAAATATCCATAGGTAACATGTGTTCATTGGTTTATAAGTGTGATTGAACACTGAGGACGTTGTTCCCCTAAGGAGGATGGTTTTGTAACAACCCTAGTTAAAAATCTTGTAATAAAGCTAATAAAGGAAAATTAAGACCATGTGCATGGGACAATTATTCCAAGCTAAATGTTGAGAAAAAATATAGTGATGGGAATCACTTGTGATAAATAAATATGGAAATTGGCAAAGGAATTGAGGCATTAATTGGAAATTTATTTATGAAAATAATGAAAAATAGGAGAAAATGAAGGTGAAAGGTAGAAAGTTGCATGTGAAGGGGAAATTAAAGGAAAATAGAGGAAAATGAAGAAAATAGAGGCCTCAATGATAAAAATGATTCTTAGGACCATTTCACAACTTTTTTTAGTTCTATGGTGGAGCTCTCTATTCTATTCTCTCTCTCTCTCATACTCTTTCACACTTAGATTTTTCTTGGAGAATTCTTGGATAATTATGGAAAACTTTGGATTTGGAGCAAAAAGGAAAAGGAAGAGTAGGAAAGTGCAAGAGGACATCAAAATCAACAATTACAAAGGTTTTTATTTGCAGGTACCGAGTTGCATGTATGATTTCCATGCTAGTTTTGGAATTCATGGCATATGCATGTGGTTGTTTGGTTATGATTTGTCATTGGCATGGAGGATTGCCTGGGTTGACAGTGGTTTTTCCTAATCCTTTCTATTTCCTGGATAGCCATGGTGTTGGGGGTTTTCCATTTTTTTTCTGATTGGTTCTCATGGTCCATATGGTTGTGGTTTGAGTTATTAGTTCCTAGAGCCTTGGCTGGAAAAACACTCTGGAAGCCCTTGAAAACTCTGGTTGAGTTACTAGTCTTGGAAGCCTTGGTTCAAAAAATTCTTTGGAGCCCTTGGTGGGTTGAGTTATTAGTCTGGGAGCCTTAGTTGGACAAACACTCTGGAGCCCTACGGAAGTTGTGTGTTGAGTTACTAGTCTGGGAGTTGGGTTGGAACAAACGCTCTAGAGCCTTGGACAACTTGGGTAGAGACCAATTTGGTGATGGTTAGTGATGTCCGACCGTGAGGTGGAATCACTACATGAGGGTTGAGGTGGTTTGGCCTATGGAATCCTTGGTTTGGTTTTGATTGGTTTATTCCATGAGATCCCACATTCATGCTTGGAATATGGCGATGGGGTGATTGGTTGCAAGAGAGATTTGGTTCAACCCAATATAGGGTCAGGTGGTACATGGAAGTCTCTAACTTGGTTGGATTTTGCATATGTTAATAAGAGATTTTTCCCCTTGTATTTAATGATTAAATGTATTTTTGATCATGTGGCTTTGATGGTTTCTCTATCATTGCTATGATTTTTATTATATGTGGGTTATAATTATTGTTTTATGACAGACTTTAGTTATGGATCTCATCATGTTTTGGTTAGTAAATGAAATTTTAATAGATGTATGAAATAATAGATGATAATTCAACTAATGTGAGAGGGCATCAATCTTCTTAGATAAGTATAAGACCCCTATGATCAAATGTGTAATTATGATATGTAGATTATGTGTTCATGATGTGTTTGACAAAATGTATGGCATGGTTAGGATGTTCAGGATAAGTACTTGTTGAATTTTTAAGTTAAAGGGCTTATATCTATTTTATTTATCATTTCTAAGATTTTCATCAAGTTCGAGGCAACAGTATGGATCTTAGCCCTAAAAAAGTGGCTCATATCTCGAGGTCGCTGGCACAAAATTTAGTGAAAATGTCTACAATCGTTGGGATGTAATATTATGAGAGTGAATGAAAGGGCATAGTTGCAGGCTTCCCTTGTCAAGGGAGGAATTGAGAGCCTAGGTTAGTGAAAATATAAGTTAACTCAGGGGTTATGAACTTGGAGTGGATAGTTAGCTCTTGGGGGTCCTGCAGCTCCCGAGGAAGTTCAGTTTGGTTTTAATGTTGGGAAAAATACTAAGAAGGGGGGAGGGCGGCGAATCAATATTTAAAACTCACTTAAAATTTTATTTTATTATTCATATTTATGTATGTGACTTTACAGAAAGCAACCTGTGTATATACATGATAGTTATGCAGACAACTAGTGTATATCCATTCAACTTAATTTTTAGTTAATTCATCATTTTTTTAACTTGAACCAGTGTATTAGAACTTCATTAAGCATTAATTAAATAGTAACCATGTGCAGTAAGAACAAAATAAACCCTCACACATAAGAAACACACATGAACATCAAGATTTCTAGGTGGAAACCCAATGTGAGAGAAAACCACCACTGTTGTCATCTATGTCTTATTTTTATTATAAAGAAACAATTCTTACAATCTTGTGCTGGCGCAGACTCATACCATCACGTAAGAACCCACATGCATAAGGCTACAACCTTCTCTCATTTTCCAGCACCTAGTGAAAGGGAGCTCCAACCCCCTAATCTCATTTATCGACACCCACCGAAAGGGAGCCCCTACCCCCTGATCTCATTACCAGCTACCACTGGAAGGAAGCTTCAACTCCCTCATTGAAGGCTCCAACCCTCAGCACCACCATGGACCACTTTTCATAATTTTTCACACTGGACCCACCTGATATAAAACATCACAATTTGTATGCCACTTTTCATCAAAATTTCAGAATGAACCCACTACCATCATTTAATCCCAATACCAAACATCAAAATTGAATCTAATCACTGTAAAAAAACACTCAATCATTGAAGAAAATGAATCAAAAAATCATTAAACCAACTAAGACCCAAATAAATCAACCTATAATCAAAGTAGCTAGATCATTGTAACCAGAATACCAATACTGAATCCAAACACTGCATCAACTCACTAGACCAACTAAAAAACCTGATTAATAAAATGTCAGAATATATACACTACTTTACTTTAGAAAATATATGTTTATACACTACTTCCTTGATGCATACCTGTGTACATATCTCAAAAAACGAACCCTGAAACTAAATCATTATCATTGTGAAACAAAATCTAAGTCACACACAAAACCACTAAATAATTTTTAACTAATCACAGAACCATCATTGATCTTCAATCACATAAAACTAGTAGCATCATCACTCTTCAACAACTCAATCCTCAATAAATTCAACTTCAAACATCACTATTAAACCCAGATCAACATGAAGACTTCATTAACAAAAAAAAAGAGACTAATTATAATGATCAAACATATTATTCAGAAAAACCATAGCTTATATATGTACTTTCCTCAAAACACTTTCGTGTGTATATGCGCTCTTTAGGAATCAAATCCGTGTATATATCTGTCCAAAGTTACCAACATGAAACCAACATCAGTATGAGCCTTTCAAGTTATCAAACCCACATATATATCTACAATTATTAACTTATACCTTTGTGGTACATCATACCTTAAGAAAAAACCCATCTCATGACATAAATAATAAAACATGAGTTAGAAATAATATCACAGATCAAACCAATCCATTATCACAAGAATAATTTCAGATTTATTGGATTTTATCCATAATTATATTCTCAAGTGCACACTTAGTTTCATATGAAATAATTCATTAATAGCCCATTACATGCACAGTTGCTTCAGATCTAACTATTCACGAAATATTCATCACTTGTACGCACAAAACACTTTGATCTTCCTCTCCTTATATAGCTTAGGCCTTAGCCAATACCACGAGTCAAAACCATAATATTGTCGATGGTATTCCTTGATGGGATCAAATAGTCATTACTACGCTCAATATTGTGGGCTAATACCATGGTAAATACCCTTGGTATTTAGAATACCATGGTGTAGAAACTGCACGTGCCTTTTCTTCTTCATACCCACGTGTGTATGCAAATTTTCTTCATAGAACCCACGTGTACCTATCAAAACATCCCCTTCATCATTCCTATACCTCTGAACTATTATGCCTTTGTACAAATTATCCATCACATTTGAACTAACTTGTATACTCATCATCATGTTGACATCTTTACCGTGTCGGTTTACATCAAGGACAACACATACTCATCCTGCTACAAGTAGGTTGCCATTAAGGGAAACACATTATCCATAATGCCAACAATCTCCCCCTTTGTACTTAATGGAAACCACTTTGGTGTTTGGTCACCACAACCTGTAGATACTTGTAAAACACATCAAGCGAAGCACTAATATTTTCAATTCAAAAACCAAGTTACTCTCCCCCTTTGACATCAAGGGAAAAGGGATGACCAATGTTGAATGAAGGCTTCTATTTTCTTGTAGAGACATAAGAACTGTAGATATGATCTGCACTATATACTGACCATGCTCCCCTTGAGCACATGTTGAATCTTACGAAATATTTTCAATGGAGTACATGACTTTATGATTGAACTGAATATGAACTTTCCTATCACCAAGGAATCAAGCTTACCATCAATCACCCAACAAATTTGGCTTATATATTTGACTCATTATTACAAAAAGTACCCAAAATGGGATTACATACTTAAATGACTTGTCCCCAATAGTCCATACATGTCTGAGTATTACAATGATTAGATCACGGGTATTTTCATGACCTTTACATCAATACATAGATATGAAATTTATAACCAAGACAAAAATTCCTTTATAGTGAGGTATCAAGACCATGATAGTCATAAAAAACCATCATATCATCTTAATAGGATCTACGCCATAAGTATCTATAAGGAGAAACATGAGAAAAAACACACATATTTTCAATATCATCAACCTATGACCAAGTATGCAACATCAACATCATAAGATTTTTCCATAGAGATCATCTATCAACTCATCCTCTTGACCTTATCAAGGTTAACTTGCTCTTTCCCTTTGTAGGAATAGCCTCAATCAATGTTCATCAAAGAAACATATATTTTCATGCATCAAGCAAGCATATTCCATGTCTCCAAGTATCATCCAGCAGATATTGCAGTAAAATATCAATAACCACATCTTCACAAAACCATTTGCATCATATCATGTACAAAAATTCCTAACATATCATACATGTATCATCACTAGAGAGTTTTCTATCATCCCACATCTGATAAGAATCAACCATAATTAGCAAATCATGCATCATCATTCATGCCAGTTGTTCACTTATGAGATATGATCACATCAAATCATACATCAGTAAGGTCATAAAAGTAACTTCATCAATCGATTATCCATCAAGGCATCATAAAATTATAAAGACCAAAACCAATTCTAAATATCATCAACAGACTGTAACCATCAACATCAGTACAAGAAAGCCAAATAATAACTGACTGAAGCATATCAAAGTCTTTTCCTGAGTCTGTCCCACTGTTTCTCCATCAAATAGAAACATACACTACTTTTTGTATCAGAACTTATGTATATACATGAGTTGTCTCCATAGGATATGCGTATAGAATTAAAGTATTGAAACTTCACAACTATAGCTCCCCCTGAGCCTGTACTGTTTGTACATGTTTTCTGTCACTACACTAGATGCACTGTCAGTAATATAAGCAACATGAATATCAAAATAACCATGGGAATTGTTGGCACTAGAATCAGCACTTGCACTGTTGCAAGTGCCTGTCCAGAAACATCTTAAAATCTAAGGAAATTTTAATGTTTTTTTTTAATGGGATTGGAAGATGGTATAAAATATGATTAAGTGAAGAGAGATTTTGGTCAAATCCATAGTTATACTAAAGAGGGTATTGTAACTTGATGTGGTAGTAGGGTTCGAGTTTGTAGTCTATGAGGTGAGGAAATTGTAAGATGAGAGAAGAATCAATACGTCTGTAAAACAGAAATCTACTGATTTTGTAGAAATTCACAAAAGTAGCAGTTTGACAATATTTCATTGAGAGAAAGATATTTTTAGTTTGACAAGATTCTCACTGGAATATAATGAAGATTAACTATCATGAGTGATGCTCTTCCACTGTTATAACATATATTTTATCAGGAATGTTCACTGTGTGAGACTAACAAAAACTGATAAAACGCTTAACATGCTTAAGAGACTAATAAAAACACATAATAGTATGATGATTTTCAAACTGGAACTAGAAGAAAGGAGATACGGAAACACAAGTAAAGTAGACAAACACACAACGAATTGGTAATAAGTCCTCAATAGTATCATTCCATTTCATTCACAAAAAAGATTACAGTTCATATAAGTCAAAATTCTATAACCACCAACCAACCCTGACTTCATATCAGTTTGGCATATATATACAAAACATGATACTGTCATCTTCCACAGAAAAAGGTGAATCGGTTTCCAAAATTTATTACGATATCGTGCAAGAGATGAGGCTTATCATTTAATCTTAATTACAAAGTGTTGTGACATAACGAAAATAACAACATTAAGGCTAACAATTTGAAGTGGTTTGTATGATGTGGTAGTTTTTTATTGGAAAGACTGCTCTTCCATTCTGGTGCAACTAACTCCATAAAAAGTGCAAACTAAAGTGAAAATGGTGTGTGGTGGTTCCTTGAATGCTGTTCGGTGCTTGGTAAAACGTGTTGGTACTGAGAGTAGTGGTAGAAAACTGTGTGAGAGAAAATCTACCACTGTTCTATTGTTCCTTTCCCCTTTTTTGGTTAAAAACCCATTGGAATGGCAGAAAACCCGAAAATTTTGGATAGAATGATAGAGGTTCAATTTATGAGAAATTACAAAGAAACCCTTTGAAACAGGTTTAATTGATAGAGGAGAAATGGAGCAGAATGAATGATAAGCAGGGGGCTGATGACGTGGTGAAGAAGTAGGATCGATCGTAGATCACGCATAGGAAGTTTTTTTATGAAATGTGGGAGTTAAATGTTGAAAATGGTGAAGTGCGATGTGCGATAAGAGTGGAGGTGACGTGGCAGAGAAATGGGACCGATCACAGATCATGCATTGGAAGTTCTATAAACATACATATGTGTGAAATAAACAACGATCACTTTATAGGAACTTTAAAAAAAACTGTAATTGCTCCCAAACAATATGCATACACGTGGAATTGTGGTTCTAGGGCCCCACAACCTGGTGACCAATCAGAAGGCATCACACATCGCAAATTTCTGTATTAACACAAATTAGCCGCCCGCAAATTTAACTCTACACTGAAAACGACTAAATCGTAAACTCTGCAATTTGTGAAATCACGTTGATGCATTACGACGACATGCGCCCCTCGCCTCACTAGAAAATTTGGCCCAATTTCCGATGGACACTTCGTCGCTATTCCGACACATAGTTGTCGCAAGAGCGACAATTCGAGGACGGGCAAAATATGGTTTGCCATTACGTCGCAATTCCGACGCCTTGACAAAGTGTTGCACTACCGACACTTTTTTCGTCGCTTCCAAACAAGCATCGCTCTTCCGACGTTTCCAAAACCGTCGCTCTTCCGATGTTTGTAAACTATCACAATTCCGACGAAATGTGGTCCGACATTTTGAACGTCACTCTTCTGACGTTTTTATACCGTCACTCTTCCGACGTTTGTAAACTGTCACAATTCCGACGAAATGTGGTCCGACGTTTTGAACGTCGCTCTTCCGATGTTTTTATACTGTCGCTCTTCCGATGTTTTTATACTGTCGCTCTTCCGACGTTTTTAAGCTGTCACAATTCTGACACCGTACAAAAGTGTCGCAAGATTGACGCATTGCAAAAGTGTCGCAAGACCAATGCTTTCTAGAAGCGTCGCAATATCGATGCATTCCAAAAGTGTCGCAATACCGACCCTAGGAAGAACTGTCGCAATATCAACGGACGTCACAAGACCGACGAAAATGGAAATCGTTCAAGACGTCGGAAGACCGACGCTTACAAAGTGTTGGTATACCGATGACGGATTCAATTTAAAAAAAAAAAATGAAACTTTAAAACAGGACAGTAAATCTCCAATATTTGTTATGAATTGTGGGCGTTCCAATTGTTATGAACATAATTCAACCGTGAAATATTAATATAATAAACCACCCCGCAGCGCTTCAAATATAAACAATCATATAAACATGGCTCTGTATTTCAAAAAATAGGTTTAAAATAGAAACAAGGCAACATTTTTTTTTTCCAATTGTTATGAACATAATTCGACCGTGAAATATTAATATAATAAACCACCCTGCAACGCTTTGACTATAAAAAATCATATAAACATGGCTCTGTATTTCAAAAAACAAGTTTAAAATAGAAACAGGGCAACATTTTTTTTTCCAATTGTTATGAACATAATTCGACCATGAAATATTAATATAATAAACGACCCTGTAGCGCTTCGACTATAAACAATCATATAAACATGGCTGTGTATTTCAAAAAATAGATTTAAAATAGAAACAGGGCAACATATTTTTTTTCTATGTAAAGTTAATCTATTAACAGTGGGAATAAAATTACAACATGACCGAAGTCAAAAACATTGCCCATACTTACGGAAAATTTGTCATCAAAAAATCAAAAAAGAAGACTGCCCTCATACGGGAAAACCAGTCTTGAACGTTTTTCAGGTCGTTGCATTGCCCACGCAGGGGAACCATCGTTTGATATCTTTGACGATTACAGTGTCTACAGAATTCAAAAATAAAACAAAGGTCCAACACATTAATATAAGAAAAAGCATGCCCAGTTAAGTGGGCCGCGAAGCAAGAAAACCAAACTAAAGAGAAGCAACTACTCATCCGGTGGTTCTTCGACAATTCGGCACCATCCTTCGGCAAACATAAAAATGAAACTTTAAAACAGGATAGTAAATCTCCAATATTTGTTATGAATTGTGGGTGTTCCAATTGTATGAACATAATTGGACCGTGAAATATTAATATAATAAACCACCCCGCAGCGCTTCGACTATAAACAATCATATAAACATGGCACTGTATTTCAAAAAACAGGTTTAAAATAGAAACAGGGCAACATTTTTTTTTTCCAATTGTTATGAACATAATTCGACCGTGAAATATTAATATAATAAACCACCCTGCAACGCTTCAACTATAAACAATCATATAAACATGGCTCTATATTTCAAAAAACAGGTTTAAAATAGAAATAGGGCAAAAAAAAAAATTTCTAAGTAAAGTTAATCTATTAACAGTGGGAATAAAATTACAACATGATCGAAGTCAAAAACATTACCCAGACTTATGGAAAATTTGTCATCAAAAAATAAAAAACGAAGACTGCCTCATACGGGGAAACCAGTCTTGAACGTTTTTCAGGTCGTTGCATTGCCCACGCAAGGGAACCATCATTTGATATCTTTGATGATTACAGTGTTTACAAAATTCAAAAATAAAACAGAGGTCCAACACAGTAATATAAGCAAAAACATGCCCAATTAAGTGGGCCACGAAGCAAGAAAACCAAACCAAAGAGAAGCAGCTACTCATTCGGTGGTTCTTCGACAATTCGGCACCATCCTTCGGAAGGTCCAGGATCTCCAGGTGCTATCTCCACATTCACGCCACCACTCCCCTCCTAAAGGCCTGAAAGCTGGGCTTTTTCTGAGCTCAGACCCGCCGAACGGGTGCATTGTTCCTCCACTTGGGCCTCTTCACGAAAAACCACAGTGATCGAAGCTGTGATTCATGGGCGGTTCAGAGAGCAATTAAAGGAAAAAAGCGCAGTGTGCGTCGTGGAAGAAGGTGAAGCGGTGGGGAAATGAGGAGCAGGGGAGCCCATACGGTGGCCAAATCCTAGAACCCGACCCCGCCCACTTCTAGTGTTTGGATAGTGACCTGCGTAATAATCACTGGACTGGGAGACGACTCGGTTGAGGGGTTGGAGGGAGCGTGCAGGGGTTGACCTCTGGTGCTACCCTTGTGGCAACACATGCCTTGATGCAGGTGAGGCATGGGTGCAGTCTCAACAGTGGGCACAAGACGAGATGGAGAAGCAGGATTCCAAGAAACCGAGGAAGACAGACACAGACCAGACCGAGAGAAATGCAGATTTGCACCAAGGTCTAAGCAGCAGTTCAGCTGGCTTCTCCTTCTCGTCACAGTGAGCAGGGAGTGTAACCCAGCAACCGGAGAGCATCTGCAATTCAAAGGTTGCGGCTCATCTGAAAAACCATAAAGAAACGCCATTTTATCGACCCGACTGCAATGGCATTGAAGAACGCCCGTCATAAATCTCTCATTGATGAGAGCCGAAGGCCGGAACATATTGGAGCATGCGGAATCGCTAACAGGAGTGGAGGTCCGATCTTGAACAACATTAAAACTTAATGCGATTGATGTGAAATCGCCACATCCATGTCCCATTGCCTTAAACGCCATCGAATGCACCCGCATCCGGGAACAGGGCAACTTTGATTGAGGACACGTGGCAGAAATTGATTGGAGCATATCTTTTTTTGGGCCGCTCGCGCAGTGTAAATCCGGACCCGAAAAAGATTAGGGCGAATTTGATAAGAAATTCACGTCACAACTCTCTCTCCGTACGCCAGCCCAAATTCGAACCCGAAAAAGATTAGGGCAGAATTCATTTAGTTTTCGTGTCACAAAATTGGCCGACATCAGCAGGCTATTTTGGAACGCGAATTTGGTTTGAATTATGGTTTATCGTCGTTTGAAGTCCGGCGGGCTCCACGGCTAAAGGGTTTGTTTGAAGTTTTGACAAAGGTTTTGTTATATGTTTTATATAACGCGCGGCGGAAGGTCCCACACTAGTTTTGGTAATATTTTGTTTTAAATGCGACGTATATATGTTATATATATATATATATATATATTTCATATATATATTAAAACATTTATAAATTGTGGACCCCAGGAGCATTTTAATAGATTTGTTATTTGCATAGTTTTGTTATGTTTTTAATATATGCGTTGCATATAAAAGAAAAGGGCTGTGAGCCTGTTTCGGAATGTAGTTGTAAAGTTTATTATTACACACAATAGCAGTGTAAGTGTTTTGAAGAGCACAGCAGTGCGTAGTTTTAGAGACAGAGAAGAATTTTGAGTGCACTGCGTTTTGCAGCAGTCACATTTTGTAATCCCTCTCAGTGAGGAAGAATTTGTAATAGTTTTTTTTTTTGAAGGAATAGAAAATTTTCAAAGTGTTGAACTCTATTTCCAGTGAAGAAATTTCAATATTTTCTCTGTGTTAGAAGAGGAGAGTATTACTCTCTCCATTGTTATTCTGGAATTTTCAAATATTCCAACACATGGCTATAAATGAAGGAGATTGCTACACATCAACATCAACATGTTTTCAAGTAGGAGCTACCTAATTTTGTAACAAACTTCTCTCTGGATGTCAAAATTTGCAGACACTGAAGATTACTCAGGTGATGCCTAAAATTTCCATTGAATTCCTATAAGAATCTTAGATTTGTGACAGAAATCCTTTTGTTAATATATTAGCTTACTCCTTTTAAGTTGTCTCATTCAACTAATAAAAAATGTTTCAAGGAGTATAATGAAAACTAGATTATGTGTGAAGCATAAAATAATCATTGATGCTAGACTTGGAAGTTAAGAAGTATAATAAGAAGTAGATACACTTCTCTAAAGAATAATACCGTTTTTCTGAAACATAATACAATCATTGATGCTAGACTTGGAAGTTCGAATAAGATGAGATAAAACAATGAAAAAGGCATTCCATTACTTGCATGAAATATGAGTACCACCTTTTACCAGTAAGCTGGGAGCAAGGTCTAGATTTTGACTGGCATCGATTCTTGTGAACTCAAATTTCACTAAAAACATAGTTTTTTGTATGTTTTTCAGCACATGGTTAAAAATGATAGTGCATCAAAATCTATATTGTTGAGCCGAATACATAAGTAATCAAAAATTGTCTTTACCAAGTTATTCGCTTCATCAAAATCCTGATCTTCACATGTGACACTTTTGCTAGGGATAAATATCAAGTGGGTTGTGACATTTTAAAACTTGGTTCGCGGTGAAGTGCCCAAAAGGCAAGTCTATCAAATCATTTGAGACTTGTGTCATTTCATAGTAGCAGATGATTTGATATCATAATGGAGGTGCTCCAATTCAAGTAGTGTAGAAGAGGCAGGATCCTACAAGGCAGATCCAAACTTTGGAGAAGAGCAAGGCAGATCCTGGGAAGAACGAAGAATTTGGGAATCCGGGATCTCTTCTAGAGGCCATGATACCAAAGGTTTGTCCTGTTTTTAGATCTTTCTCATCTACATCCAATATAGCCTTAAATGCCGACATAGATCACTGTCTATCAGGTGAGTCAAATGCTAAAAAATCTGGAACAAAGTTTTCCAAGCCTAAAGTGAAGGTGAGAAAAAATCGATCAATCCTAGATATAATTGTTGCGGCACCTATTTTCATGCTAGAGGATTTGGATTACAGTACTAGCAAAGAGCAATCGACCGCTGATGCACATCCATTGCCTTTGGATCAGCTCAATCTCAGAGACACCACCAAGCAGAGGCAACATCAATGCAAAGATCTAAACATTTAAAAATTAATGCAAAGATATAGCGTAGTGGTAATGCATGTATTTCAAAAGAAACAAATAACAATGCACATTCTAACCCATTCGAATAACCATTGTAGCAAGGGTTTACATCTAATTAGATCCATTCTGTATATTGATGGAAAAAAATTAATATAATTACATTTTTTGTAGCAGACGAAACTTTGCGAAAACAGAAAAGGAATATAAAACGAGGATGTCAAGATGTTTATATGACTCAGTAAAAAAATTATTTGTGCTTATTAGACACATCACTGTATTCTTAATGCATTTTCTGTAGAATACTAAAAATATTTGTCCAAAATTTGAGATGTAAACTGTAGTCTCTACTACATTTGGAAAATTGGAGGTTTATAAAAGATAAACTGCGAACAGAATTGTACCACTATGATAAGAAGTTGTCAGAAGCATTCCTTCTGCTTCACAAACGTGGAACTACCTTAACAATGCTTATGGTTGGTATAAATATTAGAGCATGGCAGTTAAATGTAGTAGTTATGCTAAAATACTGAATAACAGCTTGAGAGTGCTCTTCAGATATTGTACAAATGCACCAAATTAAAGTTGTACCATTACTAAAGATAAATGGCCAAAAATAGTCAATTTTGATATCGTGAAGTTATGTCTTTCTCGGTAGCAAACTGGGGATAGGATGAAAAATATGAGAGAACTAAGTTCCAAGGACTAAAAAAACAAGGCCAACATAGTTCTGCCTCAAATCAGAGACAAAACAAAGTTGCCCAAAAAAGTGTTTGCCACTGTCATCACCCCGAGGAGCGCAAAGTCAGTTGATGGTGCCAACCATTTGACGAAGCAGAGAGAAGATTCATGGTGCCAATGGTTGTAGCACAATTTGTTGATGTGAGCCATCATTGTAACAAATAAGATTGATGGTGCCAATTGCTGTAGAAGTCCATTGAGAGTGCAACTACTGTAGTAGAGCAGTTTGAGAGTACCCATTGAAGCTCCTATATATAGCAGAGTCAACATTTTCCTATTGAACAAGTTTGTATAGTCAAAGCCACAGCAAGATCAGATAGCCATGATCCTAAATGAGAACCAGAGCCAAAGCTAAGACAGATTCACGTTTAGCAGAACAAGACAGCCATAACAAAGGATCTGACCACAGAACTAGATCATGAGAGATAGCAAGATTCTTGCTTCCACTGTGGAAATGTAGAAACTGTATAAGGGCTTTGCGTCCAATAGATTTCATTGTGACAGTAATTGCTATGGTGTTGTAAGCGCTCATTAGAAGAATCTTAAAGCCATTCTGGAATTATTTTAACCTGGAGAGGGTTTTCTCTGGTTATAAATCCTCATGTTCAAATTCCATTATGGATTGGTTGTGTTTGATATTATGTTTTTACTGTCTGTAGTTTAATTTTCGCACAAAAAATTATCAGTCTAAAGTGAGAAATTTTGCGATGTTTCTTTTGCTTCCTATTGTGAAGTATTTCGCTCAGAACTCTACTCGTTGTAACAGAGGTCTTGGGCATAGAACAGGGGACTTGGGTTTTTTTGAATCAAACTTCAGGTTAAGATGCTCATCTGCAGAATGTCACAATGAGCCTTAGCATGGAGTTGGGAGTACCAATTTGAAGTGAAGGTAGGGCATTGTACAATAGACCAGTTAGATTTCTATACCCTAATACAAAAGTTTCTTCTTCTTTCAAAACGTGTTTTTCGTTTTCTGTAACCAATGTGGGTCCTGTTCTTGTTTCAATTGGGGATGGTTCAGCATTTGTTATTGCTCCAGATGATCACACTCTAGGTAGCCTTGGAGGTTATTTGGGGGTGATGAGTCCAATAGGTCTCAATGAACTGTTTCCCTCGTCGGGGAATAATATTGCAGTGGAATTTGATACTATTTTGGATGTTGAATTCCATGATCCTAATTGAAACCAGTACCTTCAGCTCTAGTACCTGTTCAAAAAATAGGGTGCCATAGTCATTCATGCATGCAGAGAGGGTGAATTGCAGGCATTGCAACAGGAGGTGTTGTTATTGTTGCATTGGCCACTAGATTGTTTGTCTGGTTCTGTTACAAGCGCAAAGTATTGAAAAGGAAAGAAAAATTTAGTTCAGATATTGTGAAATTGCCTCAGAAATTCACTTAAAAAGAGCTCAGCAATGCTACGAAAGATTTTTTTTGCATGTGATTGATAATCGATAATTGCAAGCAAGGGTAATCCCCTTGTGAAACCCAAATTTCTAAGCATTTTCTAAAACCTGATGACAGAGTCATTGTAATGAACAAGCACCTAGGTCCATATTACGTCGAAATCTACCAAGCACCAAGATCTATAAAAAAAATCCACAGTATCTGTGAACTAAGAAGAAGAGGCAGAAAATGTATTCTGCTTACCTGTTCGAATAGTGGTTTTGGTTTACCGCGACAAAAATTTGACAGAGCCCATGTAGCATTTCTTATCATTGAAATTCTGGCAGTATCATTCAACTGGGTAAGCACCTGCCTCAGAGCTCCATGACTAAGGGAAATATCCCTAAATGTTGCAAAGTCTCCAGCAATATTTCCCAAAGCCCAAACAGCCTTACATGGACACCAGTTGAACTCAAAGTTGGGTACTAGTTTTTAAAATCAAATTCCAAAATTACAGACATATAAAGATAGTTGGGAAGAATAATTTTATCCCTCTAAAATAAACGTGCTACCTGTTCTCGAAAATTATCATTCCCAGAGGTAAGAAGTTCCACAAATATAGGCAGTGCTCCGTAATCAATCACAACCTTTGTATTCTCAGAGGTTCCTGAGACTATAATAGTCAAAGCCAAAGCTGCTTCAAACTGCATTAACAATCACAAGGTATCACCATCAAAGCTATAATTTTAAGATAAAAATTTATTCACCATTGAAACTATAATTTTAAAATAGATACACCTAGTGAGAGTAGAGGTTAGGAAATTATAATAAGAATTATTACAAGATATCACTCACAGTGCAGTTGATTGTTCATTGTCTGTTGTAACTATAATTTTAAAGAAGACACACTTAGTGATATAGACACCACCAAGTGAGAGAAGAGGTTATGAAATTATAATGAGAATTATTTCAAGATATCATATTACTCATAGTACAATTAATTGTTTATTGTTTGGTGTAATAATTGTTTATTATTTATAAACACAATCAAACATATTATGAGGGACGGTGATGAAATTGACAACGGTATCATAACAAACCATAACGGGCACATCCCCTGGCAAGATAGACTCTGAATAAGAAAGAAAGCAAAACAAAGTGATTACTTACAGGATCATAGGCTTCCTGAAGAACAAGATCTAGAGCAACATTTGTAACCCCTAAAGAAACAGCTCTCTCTGCAAGACGAATCGCTACATCTTTCATATGTAGTCTAGCAAATTTTCTGAGCTCATCACAAGAAAGAGGATCTGACAGCAACAAAAATGAAAGTCGGCCCCTAAGGAGAGATGGTCTACTGTAGTCGCTTTGTCAGCCTTTCCTTAGTTTACCTCCACGCGGTCTTCTTACTTTTCTCGGAATTTTATTTATCAAATTCGTGGAATTCGATAAATGACATTATCAACGACCTTTGAAATTTAATTTATCTCTCGAACCTTCTATTAATACCCAACGCTTTTTAAACAAATGACTTTGTAATAACCCTTTGGCTCCGGGGCCCACATCTATAATCAATAGCCAATCCAATATACGCACCTACCTTGGTTAACCTTCGTGCATCTTCCTTATACGACCATCGTTCGATGGCTCCCCTCTAGATCGACGTCGCTCAACAATATCACGTGGCCTCCTATGTCAAACTTTAACGTGCGATGGCACGCAATGATGGCGGTTTTCGTGGGTCCACCTCTGCCATGTGTCGAATACTCTATGGAATCGCTCGCAATTGGGGAATACCGCTTGCTCGACAAAAGCGGTGCGATATGGGCAACCCGGGTTTTCTAATCCACTTATGGTTTTGAAATAGTGTTGACCAGGGTTCAAGCCGGGTTACGCTATCCCTCTTATTCCTTAACTCACGTCTAACCTCGGGTCAGGGTTCCGATAGCAAAACAATTATGTCTCTTTATTACGCGGGAATTCTGCTATCATTTAAACAGAGTTCACGACCACGGTTTCTCTACACAGACCTCACTTGCGAGTGGGATTAATTCAGAGAACTTGTCTGAACAATTCACAAGAGAAAAATAACCAGAGAAATGTGGAGGTTATGCAACAACTCTAATCAATGATTTCACACAGACCAATGTTCAATTGCCTCACAATTTAAACAATTTCTCCACAAATAAGGATTCGAGACAATTCGATGGCCAATAAGCACTGAAATTATTTAACTGGAAGCAATTGTTAACACACATATTTTATTGCAGAAAACTCTCCTCTCTTCCCCTCTCTCCTCAATGCATCTAAGGGATACAATTTATATACATTACAATGTGTCTCTTTGGTTCCTCTGTGAGGACCGTTCAAAAAATCAAAAGCCTAACTACAATAATTCAACTAACTGAAATATGACAGATGGACTGAACTGAACTATTCGACTTCTACAGACTCTGACTAATCTAAATGAAATAGTCAGCTGAGGTATTGCCACCTAGATGTTACAATTTAAATTTTTTCGAACCCTCCTAGCCACAACATGTGGAAAAAACCTCCTACATTGTTGGCTAGTGTCTAATGCCCCTACATCAGACTCCCGAGGGAAATTTTCTTCATGGGATCCTATCCATGAGCTCTTCCACTGATCTGCCTATCTTCTGCAAAATTCCTTCAGTCATCCAAGTGGCATCTTCCTCTGGCTTATCCTTCCATTTGATTAAGTACTGAAAGTACTCTTGTCCTCTGGTCTTCCTGAACACTCTTTTGTCCAATGTCTTCTCTGGTTGCAATGGTTGCGCTGGAGGTAGCTGCTCTTTCCACTCAATCTATTCCTTGTCTACTGATATTTCTTCTGCACCATCATCTTTATACTTGTACAAATCTGCAACATTAAAAATGGGAGATATTTCAACATCAGGTGGAAATTCAATATCATAAGCATTTGCAGAAAACTTTCTAACTATCTTGCATGGCCCAATCTTTTTGAACTTTAGTTTATTATACTGCTTCTTTGGGAATCTCTCCTTTCTCAAGTGTGCCAAAACCAGATCTCCTACTCCAAAATGGACTTCCTTTCTTCTCAAGTCTTCTCTGCTTTTGTATTTGATGATGCTGCCTTGTAGTTGTTGTTTCACTTGTTCATGTATGGCCTGGATCTCTGAAGAAAATTCTTCACCATCAACACTTCTCATCTCTGCCCTTCCCAGATTTCTTAACTCTGATATTCCCCTAGGGTGCATTCCATAGACAATATGGAATGGAATATACCCTGTGATTCTATTTGGTGAGTCATTATATGCATATTCTGCCAGGGGAAAAATATGATCCCATTGCTTGGGATGCTCTCATGCAAGACTTCTCAACAAATTTCCCAGACTCCTATTCACTACCTCAGTTTGTCCATCAGTCCAAGGATGATAAGCTGAGCTGAAACTCTATTTGGTACCAAGTTTCTTCCATAGTGTCCTCCAAAAATGACACACAAATCTGGTGTCTCTATCTGAAACAATGCTCTTGGGCAACCCATGCAATCTAACAACTTCTTTGAAAAACAAGTTAGCAACATGGGTGGCATCACTAGTTTTATAACATGGAATAAAATGTGCCATTTTGGAGAATCTGTCCACTACAACAAATACTGCATCATTCCCTCTCTGAGTCTTGGGCAATCCTAGAACAAAATCCATACTCACCATGTCCCAAGGCCTGTCTGGAATAGGCAAGGGAGTGTACAATCCTGCATTCTGGCTCCTTCCTTTGGCATATTGACAGATTTTGCAATTCTTCACAAAATTATCCACTTCTGCTCTCATCTTGGGCCAGTAATAGAAGTGACTCAGCTGCTCATAAGTTTTATCAGTACCAAAGTGTCCAGCAAGTCCACCACTATGCTTTTCTTTGATCAAATTTTCTCTCATGGAACATTTTGGTACACACAGTTGGTTTCTTCTAAATAGTAAGTCCTCCTGCAAGAAATAATCCAGCCATTGGCTTCTATCTGTTAAAACAGGGTTACAACATGCCTCAAATGCTTCCTCAAAATCTGGATCTGTTTTATACAATTTTTTGAGAAAATCAAATCCTACAACTTCAAAATTAATTTCTTGAACAAGCATGTGCCTCCTAATCAAAGCATCAGCTACTTTATTTTCTTGGCCACTTATGTGTTTCAAAACAAAATTTAAACCTTGGAGATACTCAACTCATTTGGCATGTTTATGTTTCAACTTTGGCTGCTGTACAATATACTGCAAAGCATGATTATCAGAATATAATACAAATTCCTTGGACATCAAATAATGCCTCCACTTTTTTATTGCCTGAAAAATTGCATAGAATTCATTCTCATAAGAGAAATAATTCCTTCTGGTGTCATTCAGATTCTCACTGAAATAGGCTACAGGCCTATCATCCTGACTCAACACAGCTCCAATGGCTTCCCCACTGGCATCACACTTCACTTGAAATGGTTTAGTAAAATTAGGCAGAATCAAAACAAGCTTCTTAGTTACCTTTTGCTTCAAAAGTTTAAAGTTTCTTTCTGCTTCAGCAGCCCATTTAAATGGTTGTTTTCTCTTCTTTATTGTCTCAATTATGGGTGAATTAATCTTACTGAAGTTTCTTATGAATTTCCTGTAAAAATTGGCAAGTCCATGGAAACTTCTTACCTCAAAAACATTTATGGGTGAAGGCCACTCCACAATTGCCTTAACCTTTTCCGGGTCCATCTTCAATCCTTCTGCAGAAACAAAAAAGCCCAAATACACCAACTATTCTTTCATGAATGAGCATTTATTTAAGTTTATCAGAAATTTCTCTTGGTGCAGCTTTTTCAAGACATGATTAAGATGCCTTAAATGTTATTCTTTAGTTCTGATGAAAACTGATATATCATCCAAATATACTATCACAAATTTACCAATGAATTCTTTCAATACTTCATTCATAAGTCTCATGAAAGTGCTAGGTGCATTTGAAAACCCAAAAGGCATTACCATCCATTCATACAGTCCTTTATTTGTTTTAAAGGCATTTTTCCACTCATCACCCTCTCTTATTCTAAGCTGCTGGTATCCACTTTTCAAATATATCTTTGAAAAATATTTAGCGCCACTCAAACATTCCATCAAATCCTCAACTATGGGCAAAGGGAATCTGTACCTGATTGTGATCTTATTGATTTCTCTGGAATCAGTACACATCCTCCAGCCTCAATATTTCTTTGGGCTCAATACTGTTGGTACTGCACATGGACTCAAACTTTCTCTGATCAGCCCCTTGTCCACCAATTCCTGTACTTGTATCCTAATTTCCTCATTTTCTGTGGGAGTCATTTTGTAGGCTGCCTTATTTGGCAGATTTGAACCAGGGATAAAATCTATCTGATGGCTGATCTTTCTCACAGGTGGCAGCTCATCAGGTAAATCATCCACAATAATGTCACAATGATTGTCTAACATCTCTTGTATTTCTACTGGAAAATTAGAAATCTTTGTAGAAGTAAGAACTACCTTAGGTTTGCAAACTAAAGCAAAACTTACCTCTTCTTCTTCTATTTGCTGCAGATATTCCTTCCCGCTCAGCAACAAGGTCTTTGGATAAATCACTCTGCTGGATGGCTCTCCTTCTTCCATGGGTATCAATGAATGGTGTACCCCATATTTGAAGAACTTGTAAGTGTTTTTCTTACCATCATGCACTGCTGCTCTGTCAAACTGCCAAGGTCTACCCAACAGTATATGACACACATCCATGGGAAGTACATCACATAGGACCTTATCTTTGTATTTTCCCATTTGCAGCTCTATCTCACATTGTCTCTATCTCACATTGGTCTTTTACAACCGGTGGTGCCCTTTGTGCAACGGAAGGGACACCATGAGAGTTGGATGCTCCCTTGTCTTCAACTTCTTCTCTATCACCTCGGTCGACAGTTGTACGTACGCCCTTGACTAGCTGGCAGCATTTCCCTTGGACTTTGCATATGCTCCTAAACAAAGTCTTTCATTGTGCAGGCTTAGTGACCTCTTTGGTTTGCTTCAACAGGACCTTGTTAACCACCAAGGACTCTCCCCTCTCTGGTAGAATTTCTTCTTCAATTTATGCTTCTTCTTCAGCCTGGGCAACAACAACATTTCTTGGACCAACATCCACATTCTCTGGACACTCATAGTGCTTATGTCTTATTTTCTGACACCTATAGCACCTCAACTCTCTACCTCTGCCTCTATCTCTGACTCCTCTTCCTTTTCCTCTATAAGAACCCCTTCTGGCCCTTGCATCATCTTCTGTAGATGCATTCTGAGGTGAGCTACTGTTAGCTCCATCCCTGGGTGTAGTAGGCTTTCCTCTACCACCCTGACTTCCCTTTCCACGGAAAGTACCTCTCTTCTTGGCAGATTGTTTCCTTAGGAGTTTCTCCTCTGCTTTCAAGGCCATCTGGTAGGCCTCCTCCACTGTCTTAGGAGATAGAAGACCAATCTCATCTTGGATCTCCAGCTTGAGACCATTCACATATCTGGAAGTATTCTCTGGTGTGTCCTGAAATTTCCCAGCTCTTATGCTCACTCTGTAGAATTCCTCTGTGTATTCCTTTACTGTCAGCAACCTCTTTCTCAGGTTTTGCAATTGCCTAAACAATGTCAGTTGATAATCACTAGGAAATAGTTTACCTTTTAATTTAGCCATCATTCTGGTCCAGCTCTTGATAGCTTGCTTGCCAACTCTCCTCCTTTCTGCCTGCACTCCATCCCACCAAAGTGCAACATGTCCTTTCAGCTTTGTCACTGCAAACTTGACCTTTTTATCTTCGCTTATTTCTTCATAGTCGAAGCACTTGTTCATTTCATTTATCCAGTCCACCAGCTCCTCTGGATTCAATCCTCCTGCAAAATTTGATACTTCAATCCCGGGCTTAACTGCAGACCCCAGAATAGTTCTGAGTAGCCTCATGTCCGGAGGAATTTCAACATTTTCTTCCACTTCTTCTGTTTCAGGTTCGCTGATGTCTTTAGGATCTCCGGGCTGTCTTCACTCTATGACATCCATTATGGCCTCGACCCTCTGCAACATCCCCAACACCTCTGCGTTGGCAACAGGTCTCCTTCTGCCATCACCTCTACCAACTCGGATTGCCATGTTAGCTCTCAGTAAAAAAAACTAAAAAACGCTCTGATACCACAAATGACGGCAACAAAACTGAAAGTCGGCCCCTAAGGAGAGATGGTCTACTATAGTCACTCTGTCAGCCTTTCCTTAGTTTACCTCCACGTGGCCTTCTTACTTTTCTCGGAATTTTATTTATCAAATTCGTGGAATTTAATAAATGACATTATCAACGACCTTTGAAATTTAATTTATCTCTCGAACCTTATATTAATACCCAACGCTTTTTAAACAAATGACTTTGTAATAACTCTTTGGCTCCAGGGCCCACATCTATAATCAATAGCCAATCCAATATACACATCGCACCTTGGTTAAACTTCGCACATCTTCCTTATACGACCACCGTCCGATGGCTCCCCTCCAGATCGATGGCGCTCAACAATATCGCGCGGCCTCCTATGTCGAACTTTAACGTGCGATGGCACGCAATGATGGTGGTTTTCGTGGGTCCACCTCTGCCACGTGTCGAATACTCTATGGAATTGCTCGCAATTAGGGAATACCGCTTGCTCCACAAAAGCAGTGCGATATGGGCAACCCGGGTTTTCTAATCCACTCACGGTTTTGAAATAGTGTTGACCAGGGTTCAAGTTGGGTTACGCTATCCCTCTTATTCCTTAACTCACGTATAACCTCGGGTCAAGGTTCCGATAGAAAAACAATTCTATCTCTTTATTACGCGGGAATTCTGCTATCATTTAAACAGAGTTCACGACCACGGTTTCTCTACACAGACCTCACTTGTGAGTGGGATTAATTCATAGAACTTGTCTGAACAATTCACAGGAGAAAAATAAACAGAGAAATGCGGAGGTTATGCAACAACTCGACTCAACGATTTCACACAGACCAGTGTTCAATCGACTCACAAATTAAACAATTTCTCCACAAATAAGGATTCGAGACAATTCGATGGCCAATGAGCATTGAAATTATTTATCTAGAAGAAATTGTTAATACACAGATTTTATTTTAGAAAACTCTCCTCTCTTCCCCTCTCTCCTCAATGCATCCGAGGGATAAAATTTATATACATTACAATGTGTCTCTTCGGTTCCTTTGTGAGGACCGTTCAGAAAATCAAAAGCCTAATTACAATAATTCAACTAACTGAAATATGACAGATGGATTGAACTGAACTATTCAACTTCTACAGACTCTGACTAATCTAAATGAAACAATCAGCTGAGGTATTGACACCTAGATGTTACAATTTAAATTTTTTCGAACCCTCCTAGCCACAACATGTGGACAAAACCTCCTACATTGTTGGCTAGTGTCTAATGCCCCTGCATCAGGATCAAATACAACTATCTCATCAAGTCTATTCAATAGCTCTGTCCTGAAATGTCTTCTAACCTGTAAAAATATTCAAAGGCATGTCAAAACACTGCAGCGAACTTTGTGATAAAATTATATGAAAAATATGCATACACAGAGTCTAGGAGAATGAAATGGCAGGTGTATTGGAAGTTGCCGAAATGCAGCAACTAAAACGACAGGTGTATTGGTAGTTGCGGAAATGAAGCTACTAAAACGGCAGGTCTGTCGACGGTTGCAGGTGTGCGGATTGTTGCTGGTATTTTCAGACCGATTCCATGGAAATATACCAGAAACGAGTGGTATGTCAAACCTAGAAGGTAACCGGAGAGATTGTGACCATCAGATTAAACAAGTAACAGGTTTCGTGCCTAGATAAGAAGTGTTGATGAAAAAAAATTGATATCTTTCATAACAGAAGGCCTATCAGCCTAAATATCTAGGACATGTGGCACTCCATGATAAAGACACATGGTGTGTGGATTTGAGGCTTTCAGGTGGTCAAGTGGGCCGAAAATAGGTGAAATGTGGCACCACTCAGAGATTGACATGTGCCAATTGGTACAAGTGGTAGACAATTGGCATGCTCAAACAACGAGGTGATGCAGGAATGACACGAGGGAGAAAATATCAGAAAAGCCCCAAAACTTGAGAATTAAATCTCATCACCAACCTGAGATTGACAACTTTACATGATGTAACCTATGAAATCGTAAATGGAGAAATCATAGTAACAATAAAGTAACCTATGTAACAATAAAGTCGGATTCATCCTGGGAGTGGTAATGGGACAAATCATAGTGAACAACAGGAAACATGCAGAGTTGCTTACAATCAAATAGATGAAAAAACACATACAAAAAACCTAGATAATAATCATGAACAAGATTAATATTGAATTATGAACTGTAAAGGAACTTACAAAATGTGACATTACAAACCTGGTCAAGCGCACAAGCAAAAATATCCTGGACATGACCCTGGTTGACAAGTTGTATTGCTCATGATGCAAGAGGATTTGTACCTGCACTTCCAAGTCAATCAAAATCCATCATTATCTATACAATAAATACAAGTAATTGATATAGTATTTTTTACTCTAAGATGCATTCTTATGATAATGTTAGAACATATGTTGAAAATGTCAAAACATACCTGAATAATCTCCTCTTCGTTTCAAGAAAAAATTATTGGAGTCGCATGAACTTGTAACAAGCCTCCCACGATCTGAAAGAGTAGCAACTAAGTCAACAATGACCTTTTTGTTGCTACGTTGGATCGAGGGAGGTTTTCTCCAAGATTAAATCGCTCCAATAAATTATTCTCTACTAAACAGGGCCAGCCACGTGAAGGTGGAAGCTCTTATGGCCCCTCCCCTGCCCCCCTCCCCCCCCCCCCCACCCTCACATCACTCTCAATTCCCCAATACCCAATCTATATTTCTTTTTTTACTTTCATGAGCATAAAAAAAATTATTCAATAACTAATAAAAAAACAATTCAACAAAAAGTACGCAAGGAAACATTGAAATTAATGCTTGACATAAAAATAGTATGATAAATGAGTTTTTTATATAACGCAAAAAACATTCCAAGTATGGTAACGTTTGTCTTATAATAATACAATATTTTACATTATCAATTTTTTTTTTCTTCTTCCTATTTCTAAAGCTCCTAATTACATCATCAATATCATCGTGCTCTGCTCCTGTTTCGTGCCTTTCGACCCGCACTGCTGACCTAGTTGCGTAGTCACGATGTCTGGTCTCATCCAATGACGGGGCATCGCCTACAAAAACAGATAATATTAAATTTTAATTGTCAGTTTTTAAATATCATTGAACTAGTTCAGTAATATTAATAAAAAAAATTGCAATGAGATTATTTACCTGGTGCACCAGTTGTCACCGTTGGGACTGTTGCCATGTCTTCTTCTCTGGTGGTAAGATCCTCAAGGGACACATTCTCTGTCATTTAAAAAAAAAACGTTATAAGGACAACCATCAAGGTATAATTAGAAGAAATTATAAGTGGAAATTAATTACTGTCATGACCCTCACTGATAGTAGCATTTTCGGCCTGGTCCCCACTACAATGATCAGGTTGCACGTGAGGAGCATCTACATCTGGCTCTAAAACTGGGTTATTTGCCTCATCGATAGTGCTGCTCCCCTGATTTAAACAAAGTTGTTAGACATTAAATTTATGGACGAAAACAAACATATTGAAAGGTTAATGTTTTACCTTATCAGGCATTTTGGATCTTGGGACCTACCCCAAGCTTCTGCGACGTTCAACTACGGCTTGATAGCCGAAATGGAAAGCGCTATTTTTATCTTCCTCTGTAGTTTCTGTTCCAAAGTCATCACCCTACATTACATATGATTGTGTATTTTTAATAATATTTGATAGGATTACAAAAAATTTGGAAGGCGATACAATTAATTATAAGATGTTTAGCTACTTAATTACAATTCTTGCGGCTAATTTCAAGTAGCCACCCTGGCCTAGCTTGTGATGGACCTTTTTTTCAATCCTAGCTTTGGTTGCCTTTGAGGTGTCAGGTAACCTATCATTAAAGGATTGAAGTCAGATATGACGTAGCACACTTTTATTTTAGACACAGAGAAAATTAAAGCTATTGAATTAAAGTTGTAATTTACCTTGCGGGTCCAGTTGGCATTTTTCCTTCTTTCTTTGCCCTTTTCTCTTTTCCGTCATGGATGAGTGCTCTCCACTCACTCTCTAGAACTATGAGAGGATGCTCGTATCTAGGGTAAAATTTCAATTGTGTCCTATAGGTGTCCCTGGTATATTTCAAATATTTTCCGGCTACCCGAGCCATCGCTGTTCTGTCAAATGTGCTGACCCCAAAAGGGCTTCTAGATAATCTAGAAGTTTTTTTTTCAGGTTGGAATTCTGGGAATTCCACCTTTTGCGTATGTTTGGGCCAAAAATTACCAACGCATGGCTCTCCTAAAACCTATAGAAATCATTGTTTCCTACACAGAAAAAAAATATATTATCATTAATTTAAAAATAAAAATCATGATAAATATGTTTTAGATAGAGTACATGAAATAGTTAAAATATTAAAATTTACCTGGGAGTTGTACGTGATTTATAGAGACACCTTCATCTTTCACCAACAACGTGCCATTAATGGTCCCTGTGGAGATGACATGTGTAGCTCCAGGAAATGCAATAATGTAGTTGGCCATATCAGCCTCATCACTGCCAACACGTTTAGCGGTTGGCTGGGTGTCTGCTTGGGCAGGGTGTGTTTCTTGGATGGCACCTAAAGGAGTAGAAGGTGTATGAGAGGGTTTCTGGGAAATATCTTGACCTTGTGTCCCACTACCACCAACACTGGGTTCAACAAGTGCCAGAAAACGCTACATACAAAAGAACTTTTTGTTAGTTTAGTCAATGTAAAAATTAAAAATAAAACTATCACAATTCATCTCATGAAGAACAAAAAAAATATCCTTTTGACTTTTTATTATTAACTGATATGTTTCTAGATGGGTCATAATTTGTTTTATCCTCTCTTCTATTTCAGGTGTTTGAGGCACGTCTATCAAAGTATTAAATTACGACCTTGCATCTCGTGCCTTTTTTCACAACAAGAGCGCTAGAGATAGAGATGAAGAAAGCTCTTCCTCATAGAGGGAATCATCAGGCGTACCATGGCTAGGTGTCTGCGTATTTGAACAAAATTAATATTATTTCAATTATGTGAATAACTAAAATACCTGAAGATAGATCAATTCTATCACTTTACATGTTCTTTCGCTGGCCTCTTTCCGCGATCATCCTGTCTCAGGGTTGTTCCTGTACTGCCCTGATCAGTCTACCACATTGAAATAAAATTATAAATGTAAAAACTTGAAAACAATATCTAACTTGAAAACACAAAATGAAAACTAAAATAATTTCTAATAAGACACCGGAAGACAGAGTTAGAGTTTCAAATATGCCTTGGATTGAATTCAGTCCTGGAAACATGTCATTGCACATTAAGGCACCCAAACAAGAGATGAGTTGAAAATGAAGACCTTATTGAATATATTGTTGGAGCAACTTCTAGTAAACTTGTTGTGAAGACCTTGAGGATATTTTTGGAGCAAAATTTTTGAAGCTGATGGTATAGCATTGTTGGAGACGATCTTGAAGGGCCTTGAAGTGAAGCTTTTGGAGCAACTATTGAAAAATCCTTAGAGCATTTAAGTAAGGCACTTTCTATCTTCCATCACCTTTTCCCTTTAAATATCATTTAAACGATTTTTTTGATATTTAATGTTTGAAATCACATTATAATTCCTTGATTATATGTGTTTGGGGACTTTCCCTTTGAAATTACCCAAAAATACCTTGGCAATTTTATCTTCAGGATGCATGTCTGACCCTGTTGTTTAATATTTTGATTGATAGTAGTAAACATAGAGAGTTATGGGGCTCTTGAATTGGTTTGGTTGGGCCATTAGATCCCTAACATCTACTAGGGAGAACCCCCCTTGAGTTGGAGGAGAGCTAGCCTAATGTGAAAAGAGGTTGGTGAGGTGACAATGGGGCTATTGAATTACACATGGTATCACACTTTAGCTTTAGGACTTTATCTTGGGAAGTGCGAGATTTTGCTATATCAATTCTCAAATTGTTTACAAAAATATTGTTAAGAACTAATAAGAAGTGATGTTGAGGGGTTTTTGGGTATAATAAACAATACCATTTAAAAAATAGGGTTCTCAGTCCTTGGCATTCCTTCACCTGGGCCTAGGGGCACACAAGAATAACTTCACACTAAACCATGCAAACTTAAAAGTAACTTAACAGATCCATAAAGTAATAATAATCATAATTCCTAATTTCCTATTGTACGATATAATGCAAATTATTCAAACATGAAGCAATGAAGACATACAATGTCTGAATTTCAAGATTGATGAACCAATACAAGAAGTTAGAAACTACAACTTTGATTCAATACTCTGTGTCCTAACTCCGGGAAGGAATCTAGTTTGTAGTACAGAACATGCATCGTGTATTATCAATTCTTAATTGACAACAACTAAAGGTCATCTACCTCATCAATTCCTTCCCATTTTGTGTTTTATGTTATATTCCTTATAAAAGTGTCAAATTTCTCTCAAAGTAAGCAACCACTGAATAAAATAAAAAATAGTTGAGATATGATTGAGAAATGGTCATTTATTTCTTGAAAGGATCTTCACAATTTCTTTGGTTGTTTTTCATCTCAAGAAACAAGAAATGACCTAAGAAACTATTGTGATGTAATATAAAAAAACAACAACGGTGCAATGGCCATTTCAAAGCCAAATGATGTCCATTGAGGACATGGAATTTATTTGGTTCCTGTTTCATAGGTGTTTCGGGTAGAAATGGAACTTTTTTGTACCATTTCCAGTAGTAAAAAGGGAAAACCTTCTTTTTCCATGGAAAATAATTTACATTTCCTTTTTCAAGATAATCTAAATCACAAAAAATATGAACTATACTGCACACATTCTTGGATAATGTGAAAGTGGAAAAGGAATACCCTACACAAGTGATGCACACATGTACATTTGAACACTAATAGATTTTTGTAGTTGAAATGCAATGCTTGTTTTCATTTAAATGTTTAAAGCAAGGAGAAATAATGGTTGCCAATTTAATAAGCGTTTCTTTGGGAAAAATTTAAATCTTGTATTGGGTGATGAAGATAATATAGGGTATTGAATCTTGATTCTTGACATTGTGTTTAACTTGAATAACTCAAATGATTATAAATATCAGTGGATGAGTTATTTTTTTCAAGTATGTCACTCAAAACTCTTATGTCAAAGCATTTTATGATGGCTAGCATTTGCTTGTTTCCCTTTCTTCAGTTCAATGTAAAAAGTATATTAATATATTGGAGCATGAATGATAACTACAATTGTTTGCTCTGCAGTATATCTAGCCCCAAGATTATGAAAAGTTTTCTCAAGTGGAGCTATTGGTTATTGATGAAGCAACTGCAATTCCATTGCCTATTGTAAAGGCTCTGCTCGGGCCATATCTAGTGTTTATGTGCTCTACTGTAAATGGGTAATAATTATAAATGAGCCAACCACAATCACGGATTTTGTAACCTTTCGGTTTCCATGGATAGTGATGATGATATTAACCCTATATATCAGTGACCTATATCTATATGAGAATGATCTCAACATTGACCTTGATATGGTTGTATGGATGTGACCTTTGGTATGTCATCAAAAAATCCCCAAATATCAGAAAATCCCCAAATCTGGAGAACTAAAGCTCATCACTTTCGATCTAGAGTACTACCCTTGTGATAAAGTTGATGACTTTCGATCTCCCATTCTCTACCACTTTTCACTTCACCTTCAATATAGATTAGACCAAGGGAAATTCATTACTGGGTGTTGAGATGGATGAGTTTGTCGAACTAAAATCCATAGCTTAAACTTCATGAAACTGGTGGAGTCAAATTCATGTAAGCACAAACACATCTTACACATCCTCTTTGAAACTCATCCGAAAGAACATTGGAAGACATCTAGAGAGAACCCTATAGCCTAACACAATCCAATGGAATTGACCAAAAAAACCCAAATAGAGTCAACCCTACTATAGGAGGAAGGGCCTGCAGTAAGATCTTACCATTTTGCAAGAGCTGAGGGCGAATGCTGTTCTGCAAGAGCTGAGGAAGAATGATGTTCTGCAAGAGCTGAGGAACAATGATGTTCTGCAAGAGCTAAGGGCGAATGCTGTTCTGCAAGAGCTGAGGGCGAATGTGCGCGTGATATCAGACATTAATGTAGTTTTTAATAAAATCATTTTTATGTAGCGCGCATTTGATTTTTGCATTTCAAATCATTTTTATATACATTTGATTTTTGCATTTCTAATACAAGTGACAAACAAATTTATACAAGAGGTTGAAATTTTTACTAGAATAGCCATGAAAGACTAATTAAAATGGCTTAAAATGCATGTGGATCTTCAAAATAAATGTAATTGAAGGTTCTCCCCACTAAATTTTTGCAAAAGTGCTTACATTATTTAAGTTATCTAGGATATTTTTTTGTATTACACAATCTAAATTAAATAATGAAAGAGTTGGGTAGTCTTATTGTTTCAAATTAGGACACAATTTTCAAATGGTTATGAAGTTTCATGTGATGATTAACTGACAATATTCTCCTTTCCTATCCTTGAAAAACTATACAAGGTTCCCTGCTGCCACATGAAACCCTAACTCATGTAGCAGCATAGGACCAATCCTCCATTTTGCCCGTCATAAGGCATTTTGCCGTATTTGACGACTAGAATTTGTGGATTCCCGTTTTCTGTGACGTGCTAGGAAGGATAGAAGACTTAGTTTTGATGTTTGAAATTTTTTCAAAAACGTTCTTACGCCCTTTAATTTCCACTTACCAATAATTTTGCAACACTAGTCCTCTTCGCAATTGCAAGGTTGTACTCAAAAAGTAAGGAAAGTTACTTTTTAGGCTCACTCAAAATTAAAAATTTAATAAAGGAATTATCACTTATCATTATTGATATTTTAAAATTAGAATCAATTTAGTTTTCCCCTTCCTATTACAAAAAGTTCACAAATCCTTTCTTTTACATAAAACACCAAAGAAAGAATAAAGCTTGTTGCCCTGCAAACTTCCAAGGTTGTGATTAGTGAAGCAGTGAAAAAGTACGGCTATAGCACTAAAAAATTAGAATGCCAATCTGCCCCAACATGAAGTAGTGTTAATATAACTGGTGGCTTGGCTTGATGGTCAAACAGTGAATTACACAAGCACAAAATAAAAGCTTTAGGCGTCTAGTTCCTTACACTCGCACTCTCAAGGAATTCAGACTTAGGCCGAGCTCAAGATTGGCTTTGAGGAAACTAGATTGGCTCATTAACCTGCCATATTTTAATTTCATAAGGTATGTTCGAAGTTTGAACTGCTAGGGTAATTTATTATTGTGAAATCATATTTCTAAATTATCTCTTATTCTGTGAGCAATGTAATCTATTAATTGTAAGCAGATTCATTAAAAAAATTGAAACTGATTTTAGCATGAATGATGACAATTTATATATTAATTGGGTTTTAAGAGTATTTGTATTATGTAGGAGCACTGGAAAGAAAAATCAAGACTTCATTTTCTGTTTTCCTTATTTTGTTGGGCTGAACTGGAGAAAATTGAATATGAATAGTGAGTTAATTGTAAGATCAATGGGCCAAGGCCATACATCAACATTGACCACAGTGGGGAAGTATAAAAGCATATATATTTATGCAAGTATAGTTATTAATGTAAGATCAAAGTTAACTCTTAGCTCCACTAAAGAAATAGAAGGCAAAGATCTAGCATCAACTGAAACTCACGTGAAAAAGTAGATGAAAAATGTACAATCATCCAATGGAGAGGTAATCTATAATTATCCAGTAAGACTCTTGGCTATGCCTTGAGACTAAAATAATTCTCAATATTTTTGAATAATCATCCATTGGAATTTAGTAGGAAAACCATAGTAAATCATTGTCTAATGGCCATGCAAAAATATATAAAAAAATAAAATTTGTTGGTTGTTTTTCAATAGGTGGACCATTATGGGACCACTGAGAAGGTGGGGGTGTTTTTTTAATCATGGAAGTGAGGTTTAGTAGATTGATAGTCAAGTTACCTTTCCCTATAAATTTTCTCGATCAAGTTATTCATTCATTGAAATTTGATTCATTCTTACTGTTTTGATACACAATCTAATCCAATTGAGTCTTGAGTCTTCATTGAGAATGTCATTCATAGGTTGTCAAGAAAGAGGTTATCATGCACATGCACTCTTCTTTTCTTGGTATCTTTGTAACTATGTTCAGCCTGAGTTCTATATTTTTAAATTATCATAATAGTTCGTGATTATTAGGCTTTTATTTTGTCTTTTAAGAATTTTAATTTAATTATTATTAATCATTAAATTAAAAAAAAAAAATTATATATATATATATATATATACATACATACATACATACATACATACATACATACATACATACATATATATATATATCTATATATATATATAGTTATTAAACTTTCAATAGAATTATTAAACTTTCAATGGTACATCAACTTTCATACATGAGAAAATAGATACTGACAAATGGTACATCATGGCCTGATTAATTTCGCTCAAAAATTTCAAATGGTATAACATTTAGTCAACAGTAATCATTAATTTATGCACACAGAGACTAATTTCTCTGGAAGCCTGAGATTTCTTTGGCTTGTTATTCTTATAACTACATAGACATAATTAATAGAGATTGAGGACAAAAAAAAATCTAGCGCTTAGTCTCCACTACTCAACATGATTTTGTGAGAAATAATACATAGATTGATTTCTCTGAGTGCCTTAGCGTTCTTTGGCTCATTATTTTAATCACAAAAACAATAAAAAATGCACTGAGGATCTGTTCTTAGTCTGATTATGCAATTTTTATAAGACAGATTATGCAATATTAATAATAAACATAAATTTATTGCAATTTAGGGAAAGCTCGTTCATGTTTTTTCTTTATATTGGAAGGTTACTTGATTTTTGAAGTAATTTTTAGTAGATCATAGCATATATTGAGGAAATATTAGTTTGACAAGAATCAATTATTTCTCTTGAAACTTTAGGTATTAAAAGTCCATGACATAGATATATCACACTCCAAAATCCAAAGAAAATGGAAGAGCGTTCAATTTTTTTAATCAAACTTTTATTGGTGAAGGGTTAATTTATTACGAGAACGTCATTAATGAAGTGAAAAATTTTAAACGTAATGTTTATTGACTAGAAAAATAATGACCAAAACATCAAAAAAAATTGTGTGACGGGTAAAGAGAAATCCAAATTCCAACCCTGCGTGCCACTTGTTGGTGAGTGGAGGTTATTCACTTTTCATTTACAGCTTACCAGGTTACTCATGTTACCAATATTTTCACATGGCTCACTTTTAGGTGACTACTTATTGTACTTCTTCTTTATAAAGAACAATTGGTAGATAATTGTATTATTTGAAATTTATAACAAATCCAGGCAACAAAATTACAACAAATAGAAAATTATGCAAAAAATTCACCAGGGCACTAATGTGTGGATACCCTATCATTTCTTAGATCCTCACAACTTACCAACACCTACTATATTGGTATACACATAATATGGCATTTACCTGAAGTATTTCATATGTATCTAGAAGTAAATAAGTTGTATGACAATTGTTATGGCAGATATAATATGTGTATTATAGTTTATATTTCAATTTTTCTTAAGTAGCATGCATGTGCGGTTCATATAGTGACTAAAATTACCAAATATATTTCAGTGAAGATGTGAAGATGATCTCTCATTAGTTCCTAATTACTTAAAGCATCATTAATTAGCTTTCCAAATGAATAAAATATGTTAACAAATTAGTAAAAACTAGGAAAACAAATCATGCTTTAAAAAAATATTGCACAATGAGTCACACTATGAGATTTATTTAATTACTCATCAAGTGTCGCTACAACATATATATGATCACCATTACCATAGAAATGGGACATGTGACCATAATTTTGGTTTCGCCAATGACATTCCACATCATATGCATTGTTTAGGGTTGATTGTGTTGATTTTTTTTAAACAAATAATTTATACATTTTATGGAAATTATAGACACAATTTATAATCACATTACAAGATCATGATGTATGGATATTAATTATAATTTCTTAGATACTCACAAATTACCAACACCTAATAGATTGATATACACATCATATGGAATTTACCCCTAGAATGCCACATGTATCCTAAAACAAATTAGTTGTATGGAAATTGTTATGGTGCATATATGATGTGTATTACAGTTTATATTATAATTTTATTGAATTAGCATACAACAATTTACATAATGATATGATGAGAACCACTCTCTAGAGTATACATCGATTTTGTACACATGGATTTTCAGTTGCTTTTTAAGATATGTCATTGGTGATGGTCACATGATTATATAATGAACCATTAAGTTGAACTATGAAATTATTCATCACAACACACACACACACACATATTGATGAATTAATAATTTTTCTCATATAATTTTTTTAATCTATTTTGAAAAAAAATAAAATTATATATAATTATTTCTAAGAATAACAAGAGAGAATTCCTTACCATATCTTCGTAAAACATATAATATCAAGAAAATTAATCTATTGAAATTTCATTTCCAAACATATTCATGGAGTAAAATGAAGATTAAAAGGAGATATTTATGGATTTACCTATAACATCACCTCATAATTAAGAATGTAAATGTGCAATATTGATGATACATAGGTTAGGAGAAAATTAATCTATTGAAATTTCATTTCCAAACATATTCATGGAGTAAAATGAGGATTAAAAAGAGATATTTATGAATTTACTTATAACATCACCTCATAAAAGTGTAGATGTACAATATTGATAAAATTTATTTATATATGATAAATAATAAACCTTTATCTCACATGTATCATATAATCTTATAAACAAACACATTCTATAATATGCAATAAAAGTGAAATTACACAATCCACATGGAAATAAGACTTAGTTCAAGCAAAAGAAAATAAAAAATAAACCATAAGTGACACGGATTCTTCAAAGGCATATAAGTGTCGTTATACCGACGACGGCCAAAGCGTCACTATTGCGACAGATGCCTCCAAATGTCGCAATTGCGACACTTAGACATTGTGTCGCACTTGTGAAGTTTGGAGGTAGCCGTCGCAATAGCGACACTTTGGGGCATAGTGTCGCAATGGCGACGTATTCCTCCAAACGTCGCAATTTTTACACTTTGTCTAAGTGTCGATATTGCGACACTTTTCTCTAAACGTTGGTATAGTGACGGTTTCGGGCGAGATTGAAAAAATTTGGGGAAATTTTCGACACTTGGTCAAAACGGTCGGAATTTCCCCCAAATGTACTAGTGCCTCATCGCATCGCAAATCACTTGACATACCATGTGATTGCCTTAACGATAAATTTTAAAAACTGCGATTTGCAAAGTCACTCCATCTGCGCTTTAATCCCCACCGTTGATATGCACCCAGAACTAATGGTCTCCCTTGCTCGTCGTTCGCCTTATCGCATCGCAAATCACTTAACATACCATGCGATTGCCTCAATGGTAAACTTTAAAAACTGTGATTTGTGAAGTCGCTCCATTTGCGCTTGAATCTGAGCCGTCAATTTCTTCCCTTTAAGATCTGCGAATGGATCATGGCCGTCCGATCATTCCGCACACAGTTCTTCTCCTTCACTTCATTCCTTAGTTTAATTCCTAGAAATATCCCTTTAAACATTCTCTACTGCTCTTCTCCAGATCTCCCTCTCTGTTGGTCAATCGGTTTTCTGCAAGTCACACTTTGCTTTTAAAGAACTCTGGTTGCAATGTTGTCTGTGAAGCCTTAAATTGCCTGCTTTGAAAACTGATTACTTGTTTACCTCTAGCCTCTTTTTTGAGATAACCAAAATATAAGTGAAATACCTGTGCTTTTCACTGTGTGAAATATATGACTTCTATTTTTGAGAAATAACTACCTTTTATTGCATTACTGTTTTGACAATGAATTTGCAACAAAGGTAGCTATTATTCCAGACCAGATGACTGTAACTTTATTACCAAAACAATGACTAACCTTCAACACTAACATCAGTCAAAATAGAGATTTTAACTTATTTTAGGACTCTGAAACACTATGACACTTATTCACTTAAAAATACCTTGATGTTGGGACTCTTTTTAACTTTTATTGGAAATGACTCAAACTTTGGACATGGACTAGGACACAATAAAAATTTGAAAATAGTGATACAATGGCGATTACGCCATTAAAATTTTCAGTACTAACAGTGGCTTCTATTGGGGATGAATTCCTCCCTATGAGGCTCCAAGGACTGTAGACTCAGTGCCTCAAAAACTCTTGAAAACCAAAAGACTTCTTGAAAATAAAGACTAGGATTGACCATTGACATACTGGACTCAAAACTAACCATATATATAGACATAAGTACCATTTGGCATGGATTTTATTGACACATCACACTGGATATTTACAATGGAGTGACTCAACTGACTTACTAAATAAATAACTTTTTAAGAAAATGACCATTAACTGGGCCTCCAGTCAACTGATCATCATCCATATTTTTTAGCAAAAAGGTATTATTCCCAAAAACTTCAGCAATTCTAAATGGACCAAACCATAGATTGTCGAACTTACCATGCTTTCCATGGTATTCTCTCCTAGCATCCCAACCCAACACCAAATCATTCTCCTAAAACAACTATTGATTTTCTCTTTTATCAAAAATAGATTTGACTTTCGCCTAATACTTATGAACTTCTTTTAGCAATGATTCTCTGATTTGGTGTACCTCTATCAACTATAGCATTATCCTTTGGATTGAGTTTTTATGATCAACTTCATCTTGTAGAAATTTCATCACAGGAAGAGCTAATTGGAAAGGCATTACAACATCAGTGCCATATACAAGCTGAAATGGAGACATTCCAATTGAATTTTTACCACTTACTCTATCTGCCCACAGAGCATGTATCAGCTGAGTGTCCCAATTCCTCTTATTTTCAGGCATCATTTTCTTAATAATCCTCACCAAAATTTTATTGGATTACTCAGCCAATCCATTACCTTAAGGATAATAAGGCGTGGAATGAGTCAATTCAATCCCATATTGATGACAAAGTTGTACATCTTGGTGGACTTAAAGGCCATTGCATTATCAGTTACTAATTTCTGTGGACAACCAAATATTGACATAATATTTTCCAAAATAAATTTAATAATTATTGTATCAGTAGCATTCCTAGTTGGCACAACTTCAATCCATTTAGTGAAATAGTATGTAGCTGTGAGAATCCATCTATGTTGTCCTGATGAAGGTGGATGAATTTCACCGATGAAGTCTAGCCTCCACTACTGGAAAGGAACATCTTTTGAAATAGGAATGGGAGGTAATGGTAGCAATTTTTGTTTACCAGCAAATTTCTAACATTCAACACAACTCCTGACTTTGGCAAAGACATCAGAGAAAAGAGTTGGCCAATAATAGCCAACTCTTGAGATTTTGTTTGCAGTGGCTCTCCAATATAAATGCCCTCCACATACTCTTGCATGTATCTCTGTCATAATCTCCTCGAATTCTGCTTCATCTACACATCTTAACAAGACTCCAACAGGATCCTTCCAGTAAATGTGGTCTTCCAAAATGCAATACTTCATAGCTCTCAATTTAAAAGCTCTCCTTTTAGAATTCTCCATTTCAGGGGGACAGTTGAAATTTAACAAGAAATTAACTATATCCTTGTACCAATATGAATTAAATATTTCAGGATAATTAGCAATACCTTCTCCATCTTCTTATTCAACTGCCTCTACATTCAAATTTAAAGCCTTGCAGTTGGATTTAGTCATCAAGCGAGCTAAGCCTTGACCCTATATCAATTTAGTTGGTTTGATTTCAACATCAAATTCCAGAATCTTGGTCAGCCATCGTCCTCTCCTTCCATTTGTATCAAGTGACAACAACACATCTTTAATAGTGATATTTGGCACAAAAGCAATCATTTTTTAATGCAACACATAAACTCGAAAATAATTCAAAGCCTTAACTAGTGCATATGCTTGTTTTTCAGTCAATTTTTACTTTAATTCAACGTCCCTTAAAGCACGACCGAAAAATGAAATTGGCTACTCCAAACCCTCCTTGTTCTTCTGTAGTAAGACAACTGCAATTGTTTCTTCTTAAGCATATGAAAAAATCAGAAAATCTTTTTCAAAATCAGGACTAATCAAAATTGGTGCTTCATTCAAGGCAGACTTAATTGTTGAAAAAGAATTCTTTGCTTCATCTTGCCACTTAAATTCTGCATCTTTTTTCAACAAGACATTTATATTTTTGATCAGCTCTGCAAATTTAGGAACAAAACGCCTCAGAAAATTGAATTTCCCTAAAAATGACTGCAATTCCTTTTTATTTCTTGGCAAACCAATAATTTGAATAGCTTCTACTCTTCCTGGATAAATACAGATGCTGCTTTCTGTTACAATATGTCCCAATAACTTACCTTTTTGGACAACAAAATATGATTTTTTTGGGTTTAAGGACAAACCAAAATTTATGCATTTGTCAAAAACTTGTTTCAAATGTTTCAAGTGATCTTCATCAGATTTTGAATATATTGTGATGTCATCCAAATAGATGACCACAAATCTATCCTTTTCTCCTACAAAGGCAATATCCATTTCCCTTTGAAAGGTTGCACTTTCATTCATCAAACCAAATGGCATTTTGTTGTACATGAATGTGCCCCAGGGTGTGGCAAATGTTGTCTTTTCTCTGTCTTTCCTGTCAACTGAAATATTATTATAGCATGAAAATCCATCAATCATTAACAATCTTTTGGATCCTACAACCTTCTGCAAGATATAATCCATCTTGGGCAGTGGATAGTTATCTTTCAAGGAGCACCGGTTTAGGTTGCGAAAATTGACACAAATCCTTATCTCTCCATTCTTTTTCCTGACCGGGACTATATTACCTACCCAGTTAGAAAACCTCAAAGGCAGAATTATCTTTGCTTCCCATAATTTTTTTATTTCTTTCTCAATGATTGGGAGCAACATGGGATTGATGTGTCTGATTTTTTGTGCTACAGGATTTGCATATGTTTTCAAAGGAATATTGTGCTCCATTATGCTATTGTCATAATTTTTCAACTCACTATAAGACCATGCAAAGATATCATCAAATTCCTTCAACAGTTTGATATATTTTGTTCTGGTTTCTAGAGGGAGGAATTTGGACACTTTGACTAATTTTGGCTGATCTTCCGTACCAATGTTACATTCTATTGTACTCTCTTCATCAACCTTGATTTTAGGTTTGAGGAAAGCATCATTATTATCAAAAAATATTTATAAAGGAAGTAAACCCCCTAGGAATAAAGTTAGTTTTCAGATCTATAATTTTTTTCCCAGCCATAGTTTTCTTAAAAGGGTTGTTATTTTGGTTTTCAACAATTTCCTGCTCATCATCAATTTGTATATTTGCAAACTCTTCTACACACTCTAAAATTTTTTGAGTCTCCATGTCATCATCAAATACTTTCCAGTGCTTTATGTTATCAGGAATTGATGGTTTGTTTTTTATTTTAACATCATAGGTTGCCTTGAAATCTAGAGGAACTTTGAAATTACTAGCAACAATTGCTAGTGAATCAACAATTTTATTTTCTTCTCTATTGAAAAAATTTATATTAAATGTTGAAAAGTAATTCTCAATCAAATCCCAGACTTCATTCCTATAATTCTTCAATTTGGAATTTTTCACTTGGTAATTGTTTCTCACCTGCTTAATCACCAACTTTGAATCACCAAAGGAAAATAGTTGTTTCACTCCAAAATCTTTCAATGCCTTCATACCCAGAACAAGTGCGTCATACTTAGCAGTATTGTTAGTGGTAGAAAATTGTAGTTTGTATGATATGGTCACCTTCTACTGAGTAGGAGAAATGAGGACTACACCGGCTCCTGATCCTTCTCTTGAAGAGGCTCCATCAAAGTACAATTTTTAGATCTGTCCTCCTTCTGAATGATGCTCATTTTCACCTTGAAAGTGTTTTTTTTCACTTATTTCAAGCTGGAAATCATTATCATCAGCAACAAGGTGCAGAATTGATGACCTCAATTCATTTTCTTCAGCATATATGGGATGATTTGATGGATTATGTTGATCAATAATGATGTAGGCCATTTGAGTTTCCCTATGTTAGTGTCAATATTTTCATACTTCCACCAGGGATCAAATTTTTTTTTGCATGTGCATCTTAGGTGTCCCATTCTAAATATTTTTTCACTCACTCCATTAGGTCATGATATAAAATTGTTCCACTAGTGGTTGTCCTTGTCAATAAAATTTATTCTCCCTCTGAAGATCATATTGGTTGACTCATTCTCATGTCTCCTTGAGCATAACAACACCTATGGAAATTTTCACCTAGAAGTCTTTTAAATCAAATCTCATTCATGAAATTCAGGTCTAAAGTAGTCCCATTAGGTCATTAAGTTTTTATATTTCTCAAGGTCACTCCTTCATTTTAGATGAGGTTAGCACATATATGAGAGGGACTAAATAATATCATCATGATGTAATTATCATACTTTCAGAGTTGTAATTTTTGAGTTTAATGATTTTTATATCAAAATGTCATTTTGATATAAAAATCAATATGTAATTTATTTATATTTTTCCAAATGTAATTTTATGTTCTCATATGTAATAAATTCATCCCAAGATATCAAATGCAATCATTTCCGGCCTAAATAGAGCAAAGAAATCCAAAATCCATGTCTTGATCAAAATGAAAAATGCCCAAAAGTCACAGAGATAAAGAGTATCCGTGCCAAAGTCCAAGGGGAAAAGTGAAGCATAGGAAAAGTGGGTAATTCAAATTGAAAATTCAAAACAAATAAAGCTATAAATCCATTAAAACACCTCAAAACAAGTCATTTCCTTCATTCATCCATCAGGAGTTTCTAGCAAAGGAGAAATTTCAAAGTTTTCAAGCATTTTGAGACAAATTCCAGGGTCATTGTGCATTTGACCGGACACTGCGTGTTTTCACGCAGGCGCTGCGCATTTTCCCGATAACTCCTGAACAAATAACACAGGCGCTGCACATTTACCCTTGGTCGCTGCGTGTTTTCTTGGGCATTGTGCGTTCCTCCAGGACATTGCGTGTTTTCTCAGGGAGGGTTTCAAAGGGTTTAACAACCTCCATAAAGCTTCATTTCCTCACAAATTTCTTCAAAGGGCTTTAAATCAGTAAGTGGACCCTAAGATACCTCTACTCTAATATATTTGGTGTTTCATAATAAATTTGAAGTGCTTGTTTCTATGACACACTAGTTTGTATTTCCTTCCCATTTTCATGCATCAGATCCATATTATGTCCTTAAACACATATCAGTCATAAACACTATTAAATCCTAGGGTTTTCATAGACTTAGGTCTTCATTTACATTCAATCCCTCCATTTTCCTAAGCTATTCATTTAATCTCTTACTCCCTTCATCTCATTCCATTTGCCCTAGGGTTTCCAAATCCTTCAAGTCCACAATGTCTAAAGAGGAAGATAGAAGTGTCTGTGAGGAAAAATCACCAAAGAAGAGTAAGAAAGTAGGGAAAATCATCAGATATGAACCAGTAACCACAAAAGAGCTCATGGCTTCTCCCCTCACTGTGTCATGTTTTAAACATGTTGGTTGTTTTGAGTTTTGTGAGAAAGTGCAAAGGGTCCAATATCACCCTATGTTGACAAGGTTGTTCATTACCAATCTTCATGATAGGCAGGTCACTCTTGCTAGGGTTACTTTTATTATGTCTACTAATGCCATTGCATCTGCTACAAGGATCCCTAATATGGGAGAGAAATGGTTTAAACAAGGAAACCTTGATCAGATCTATTATGAACCATATCTCAAACCTAGATACAAGGATGAAAAAAAGACCATTTTCCCTTTCTCTCATCTTCTTGAATGATATGTCCCTATGATGAAAATAATCATGAAATACTTCACCTGTGAGGGGATGTTTTCTCGACTCTATTCATATCATATACGACTCCTCATGCACTTCACTAGAGTCAAAATGCTTCACATACCCTACTATCTCTCTCGCAACATTGACAAGATGGCATACATTGTAGAAAAGAGGGATTATAATCATCAAATGTAGAGTATTTTCCACCATTCCCTCATCAGATGATAGTCATGCATCAGCTTGAGAAAAAGAACATTTCATGTGACACATTCATAGCAAATTAAGTTTTCGCTACCCCACCTAGTCAGCATGAGCAGAGTATCCCCTCATCATCTCATCCTCCCATATCCACTCCTCCATCTCAGCCTACTACTCATACATAATCATCGAGTCAGTTTCATTCACCCCATGTTGATCCTTATTCTTCACCTTTATATAACCTTTCACCATCATCACATCATGATTCTGAGTCATCAAGCAGTGAGGAGGACATTGAGGCAACTTGAGCTAATTTGACTGATGTTGATCCATTTCCCAAGACTTATCAGAGAGGCTACAGGCATGTGTTTTCTTCAGTTGGTGTGAAAGGAGCCATGCCTTCTTCATCAACAAAACAGGTGGAAAAAGGTAAGGAAAAGGCTAAAGAGCCAATCATTGATCAGCAGGGGGGTAAACATGAAACAGAGCAAGAGTTTCAGCTGATTGACCTAGATGAAGAAGATGAGGGAAAAATCATCAGTGTAGAATCCAAAGGCAAAGAAGAAAATATTAGTGAACTTCAATATAATCTTGACAGAGAAAAATATTTGATTGATTTTCTTGAGCAAGAAAATCAACAGCTGAAAGATAAACAAATTATCAATGAGGTAAAGACCATCAAAGAAAAAAGAGAGGCAGAAAATGCCAAGGCCTTGCTGTAGGAGACCTTGGAAATATTTGGTGAGATTGATGATGAGGAGGATCAACCTCCAAGACAGAGACCAATGACTAGAGGGCTGAAAAGAGCTCTAGCCCTTGAGAGATAGAGAGAAGCTAAGTTGGCATAGCAGCTCGCAGCAAGTGAGCTGCTTGCCTTAGAGATTAGAAAGGATAGAGAATCATGGCTTGATAGAGCCAATATGCATTTGGAGAGGTTGCTAGAGAATTCCAACAAGGACAATGACATTCATGGGAAAATGGCAAAGCACTACGCCATGAGGAACAAAATTGCAAGGGCCAAGCTCAAATGAGCCCGTGCAAAAATTCAAACTTTGACCAAGCAAGGGGAGAAGGAGAGGTTAGACATACTTGCTGAGGTGTCTATTCATGCCTCAAGCACTTAATAAGAAAGCACCCTCACAATTTTGGCAAATTTTTGGCACACTTGGCACTTCAGTGAATTTTTTATTTTTTGAGTCTTTTTGGCATGTAGAAATTCTGCCAAACGCGTAGCAACCTGGATGTTGTGCTATTTTTTGGGGCCTCAAATTGAGAAATGACCACCACCATCATGTTCATAATGATGAATAATTCAACCCTAGCAAGTTTCAGAAAATATGGAGGAGAACTTGTCCCTCAAAAATGCAAAAAACCACCAAAATTTCATGTTTCTGCCTGCTTTTTGGCCTGGTTGCTGCACATTTACCAATCTTGGGATATTGACGTTTTGATAGGCCAAATCAAAACCATTTTGGAAACCGAAGGAATATTTTGAAACTAGACTCAAAGATCTTTCCAATGAGATATCATGGAGCTGATTTGGACATGGGGAAGGCACTAAAAATAAGCCTTGAACATAAGTCATTTTTTCTACCTAGGTGCTGCACGTTTGCCAGGAAAATGCATTTTTCACAATCTTCAGAAAATTTTGAAGTTGCACTCCAGTTTGACTTTTTACTTGGGGAAATGAAAAAAGTACTGATGTACATGATCATGGTCAATGTAAATGTCATGTTTTTACCTTTATCTAAGGTAGATTCATTAGGTGAGTCCTCTAGAGGTCAAATGAATCAGTTTCCTCTCTTTTAGAGGCAAATTGTTGGGTCTTCCTAGTCTTCAGTTTCTTGTTTGGCATTAGGTGTAACTGATTCCTATCTCATGGATTCGATTCCCTAAGGCTAGGGAGAGTGGTTTTGAGGTCTGTATGATGTATTTTCTCAGTCATTGTAAGGGTTGGACTCATTTGGATTTTTGGTTTCTCAAGAGACACACTTTTGTATCAGTTTTGGCCTGGACATTAATCAAATTTGCAGCTACTTTTATGGGATCTATGTGTTTAGTTTCAATTTCTTCTTTTGTGCTCATATTTTAGAATTTTTTATGTATTTCATCCATCATTTCATTTCTAATAAGTGAATGTTTGCAAGTTAGAAAACCAGAATCCATTCTCATATGCTCTGTTTTGGGTAAATATTCATAGCCTGTAAATTTTTTCAGTTTAGAAAGAAACCATGAGTTCACCATGCTATTTCTATCTCCTCACCTATCTTAATCATCCCACCATCGAAATCCCAAAGTGCTAAACATTGTACCTGCCTTTCCCCATAAAACACCCTACAAATATTGACCTAATTTCCTTGCCCTGACTGTTTGACTCCTCTTGATCCAGCAAAACCCTACACAATCAAAATACAAACCCTAAGCTACTATACCTAGCCTAAAATATTCTTTCCTCAGTCATTTTTGCTGTGATCTATACGGAGAGAGCCCTCTCCTTGCCTAGTAGGGCTATATACTTGGCTAAGGGTGGTTTGAGGTTACCTCGGAATTGCCTTTCTCAGCCTCAGGTTCAATCCGAGTGATAAAATTTTGGAGACTCCACTAGGGAAGAAAAGTGAGATCAGATCAACCCCAGTAAGTTTTCATTGAAATTCTTAAACTTGTGGATGATAATTTTAGAGTTTATTCAAAGGTTGAATTGAAAATTTTGTAAAGTGCAATATTTTTTTTTTGAAATTGGACATACTAGCTTCCCGAAGATACACTAGATCAAATCCTGATCCAAATCCTCCCACCATTGTTAGTGATCCTTAGAACATAAGAAGAAAAGCCAAAACTGTTGTGAAAACCTCTAGTTCAGCCGGAAATCAAACAGAGAAAAGTTCCATTCTCGGAGCAAATTCATTCCCTAGAAAGTTAGAAAATTTGCAAGATATTGAATTTGATATAAATTTTGAACAAAGTTTATTTCAGAGAAAATCTTTGAGTTGGATTGACGAAAAATTTGTAGATTCCTCCATTTCCATTCACAATCCTGCTGAAGATCTGTTTTCACATTCTCAATCAGGGTCACAAATTTTACAAGTTCTTAAATATCTGCAAAACTATTCTTCACAAATAAATACTTGGGTAATAAACAAACCTCATATCCCAGCTTCTTCTACCATCACCTCATCTACTATTCACACTACTCAATCAGTGACCAATCCTCCCTTGATTACATCAAGCATACAAATCCATGTTATAAATCCTCAACCTCCAATCATCATGACTGCAAGATATGCCCCCCTTGTTATCCCTCAGAACCCGGTTGCTATGCCCCAAGATTACCAAACTAAAATCCCTTTGTTTGACAATACTCAGTCCATGACATCCCAAAAGCACACAGATAAGATGAATGACTTCTTTGATCTTCATGAAATTGATATTAAGGATGTGAAGATGAGGTTGTTTGCACAAAGTCTGGGAGGGGAAGTAATAAAATGGTTCAGAGCTCTACCAACAGCCACTATTGACACTTTAGAGGTTTTGCATCGATAGTTTTTAGAAAGACGGGAAGAAAAGAAAAATCCCCTTCAAATTCTGTTCGAATATGAGAACATCAAAAGAAATATTGGTGAGACTATGCAAGATTATTGTGTGAGATTTAATGCAGTGTATAATGCTCTTCCTGCACATATCAAACCACTGGAAGGTTTGGCTTTAGTCAAATTTCCGGATGGATTTTATAATATTATGGCATATCAGTTGCGTGAAGGTGATCCTACAACTTTAGCAGATATGCAAAATAATGTTGTAAGTGTGGAAGTGAATTTGCTAGCCAAAAGGGCAAGGATGAGATCTGAAAAGAGAGTGACCATCAAGGAGGAGACATCTACTTCTGATGCTAAGATGGATTCATTACTCCGAACTATGGAAAGAATGGTTGATCGATTGTCTATCTCAGATAGACTTGAACCACAGATCCAGAACCCAAATTTCATAGGGCAGTAGAAGCCTTAGTTTAGAATAAAGAAAAGAGAGCATAAAGCACTTGACCAAGCAGTACAACAACAACAGCAGAATTGGACCCCGTTGCAGCAAAATTATGTTCAAGGAGTGGAAGAGGAAGAAGATGAAGATCTAGTGGTCGAAACAAATCATTTCTTTACAGTAGATGGTTTTCCCATGTTTCTGACTGAAGATGAAGAGTATAGTGAAAATTTGGATACTCCAAAAGATGAAGACTATATCTTGGCAAATGGTGACAATTTGGAAACTGAATCTGATGATTACCAACGTGGGTATATGAATGCTTTGAGTGCACAATAGAAACAATATTCTTTAAGGAGGAGAGATGTACCTGTCAATCCTATTTAGAAAAGAAAGAGTTTCAGTCAAAGAATGATCTTCCAAATACTCAGAGAAAGGGTAAAGAACATGCAGATCATAATCATAGCAACATCAACCAACCATCAACAAGCTCAGCTACCAAAGAGAAAGGCACTCAGAAAAAGGAGAATGTAACAAAGGATCAAAATGATAGAAGAGATACTTTTGTCAAAGAGGTAGATAAAGTCACAACTTTTGATTTAGAAAATGAAATAGCTAAATTGAAAGTGTCCATTCCTTTGACAAAATTAGTAAAGAATAGTCATTATTAACATCAGGTGTCTAAAATGTTTCTAGTTGATCCTTTGTCCGATATGGTTAATGTTGAAAATGACCACCCTGAGCTCATTTTTGGTCCAGCTATAGATGGTCAGTTAGAAGAGAGTGAAGTTCCCCCATTTATTTAAGCCTTAGAATACATGAGTACATACTTCATAATGCTATGCTTGATTCTAGGGCTTCTCACAATTTAATGCCTAAGGCTATTATGGAAAACATGGGCATGGATATCACCCGATTGTATCATGATTTGTATTCATTTTATTCTGGTAGATTTTGCTGCGTTGGTCTCATTAAAGATTTCGTGGTTTCCTTAGACAAAATCCCAGCCAAGAATGTTTTAATGGATGTGGTGGTGGCTGATATACCGCCTCGATTCAGCATGCTGCTATCTAGATCATGGGGAGCCAAACTCAAAGGTACTTTACAAACTGACTTCTCTTATGCTACTATTCCTGTTTTCGGGCAATTGAGGAAATTGTACTGGGAAAATAAAATGAAGCATATGATAACTAGTAAGGAGAAGCCCATAAATCATCCAATACAGGTTGTACATACAAATCTAGAATCTATTATTTTATATAATGATGATAGTTTGAATGATGTAAATAATCAGCTAGTAGTGGTAGAGGATGTACCAGAAGTTTCAGAGAGTTTTAGAGCAATTCTTGATAAGGAAAAATAAACGGTGACTTCTTTCGAATAGCCTTCAGAAGAATAGAAAATCAGTACAGATCAGAAAAATTAGGTGACCGACAAAAGTAAATCAGAACCAATAGTTAAGTTTCAACATCTAGAAGACGAAGATGGACTTTGGAGCATGGATTTCGATGGTGCTTTGGGTAAGGAAGGTGCAGGTATTGGTATTTGGATCCGAAGTCCTGTTGGTAAGTCGGGTGGAATTCCAAGTAATGTTAGAGAATGCTCTTGTAAATTGGCTTTTGACTGTTCTAATAACGAAGCAAAGTATGAAGCATTGATCACAGGTCTCAAAATTTTGAAGAAACTTGGTGCAAAAATAATTTCTATTTATGGTGATTCTGAGCTTGTCATAAAGCAGGTGAAAGGAGAATATCAAGCAAAGCATCTACGAATGAGAGCTTATAGGAATGCATCCTTGGATATCTTTAAAATGTTTCCTGAATATACATTAACAACGGTCCCTAGAAGTCAAAATATCATTGTAGATTCGATTGCTACGGTAGAAAGTAATTTGAAAATTCTGATGAACTCAAGTAATAAATTTTAAATTCATGTCAAACATAGACCTAGTGTTCCTGATAACTTAAGGTACTGGCAAGTTTTTTGGGATGACAAAGAAATTAATATCATTTTGAAGAATGAAGGAAAGTTCAAAGATGCTTTTATTGATGATGTTTGTGATTCTGATGATAAAAAAATAGAAGCCAATCAGATGAATATTTTACAGCTAAAAGATAATATTATTCCTAGAGGTCTTATACCTTTAGAATAATTGATTCATCAGGATGATGTGGTAAGAAAACCGAAATTGGCTCCTACAGAAGAGGGTGTGGAAGATGTGAACATCGGAACAGAAGATAAGCCCAAGATGGTTAAGTTGTCTAAGTCATTATTTCCCGAGGCTAAAGATAAGTACATCAAATTGTTATCTAAATTTTCTGACATTTTCGCATGGGATTATGCAGATTTGAAGGTCTATGAAAAAAATATTATTCAGCACACTATTCCCATCAAGTCGGATAAAAAACCTTACAGACAGAAGTTGATAAGGATAAATCCAAGACAGTTGCCATCCATCGAGAAAGAGGTAAATTTATTGTATAAATCTGGTATCATTGTTCCAATTAGGTTTTCTGATTGGATTCAAATTTGGTTTCGGTAAGGAAAAAGACTGGAGAAATAAGGTTTTGAATTGATTTCTGGATTTTAAATAAAGTGTCTTTAAAGGATAATCACCTCCTTCCTAAGATGGACCATGTTCTACAAAGGGCAGTTGGAGCATCAGAGATGTCGTTGCTCATGGTTATTTAGGTTATAATCATATTTTGGTACATGAAGAAGACCAAGGTAAAACTTCTTTCGCAACACCGTGGGGGACCTTTTAGTATGTCAAAATGCCATTTGGACTCAAGAATGCAGGGGATATTTTTCAGCGGGCGATGGATATAGAATTTGATAATGAGAAAGATGTTTTCTTAGTGGTGTATTTAGATGATTTGACAGTGTTTTCTGGTTCTGATGATCAACATTTATATCATTTGAGAATTGTTTTTTCAGAAATGCAGGGAGTTCGAAATTTCTCTGAATCCAAAAAAGAGTCTTTTTTCCGTGGAGGAAGGAAAAATTCTTGGTCACATAATTTCCAAAGATGGCATTCACATTGATCCTTCCAGAGTAGAAGCAATTCAACAAATATATTTTCCGCGTAACAAAAAGGAGATACAAGCTTTCAATGGTAAGATGAATTTCTTACGCAGATTTATTCCTAATTTGGCTGAGCATTTGTGTGAAATGACTAATATATTGAAAAAGGACATCAGTTTAAAATGGACCACTGATGCTATGAAGTCTTTCAACTTGGTAAAGCTTGCTTTAACTACAACCCTTGTTTTGGTTAGTCCAGATTATACCAGTGATTTTATAATATTTTCATTTTCATCTGAGCACACCTTGGCTACGGTTTTGATGCAAAAGAAGGATCAGGTTGAGCAACCCATTTATTTCTTTATTCGATCCATTAGATATGCTGCTCTTCGCTACAATATTATTGAGAAGCAAGCTTTAGTGTTAATCAAAGCCTTGAAATATTTCCGGATCTATATTCTACATTCACACACTATATCTTATGTTCCAAATGCAGTTGTAAAATAAGTTCTCACGCAAAATGATCTGGAAGGTCAGAGAGGTAAATGGATAGCAAAATTCTAGAGTATGATCTCAAGATCAAGCCCACCAAGATGATCAAGGTATAGGGGTTAGCCAAACTCATGGTTGAATCCAATTTTCATGCTCCAGACATAAACCTTATTGCAACAATGTCAGATGATGAAGAAGATGGCACTCTGATAATGGTATCAGAAATGTTTCTCACTTCACCATGGTATTCAGATATAGTGTATGTTCTTCATCACTTATTTCCTCCTCCTAGAATATCAAAAAGTAAGGGTAGGTATTTGAAATTAAAATCTACTAAATACTGCATTCTAGGTAGCTCCCTTTATTGGAAATATCCAGGAGGTGTTCTTTTAAATTGTTTGGTGGAGGATGAAGCTAAACAAGTAATGGATGACTTCCATGGGGGATATTGTGGAGGCCACTTTTTTTGGAAAACAACAACTAAAAAAGTGTTGAGAGAAGGGTATTATTGGCCGACTCTATTTTTAGATTTGTACAAAACAGTCACAAACTGTCATGAATGTCAAGTTTTTCAGGGAAAAAGGAAACTTTTTCCTCTTCCGCTGAAGCCTATTGTAGTAAATTCTCATTTTCAACAGTGGGGACTTGATTTTGTTGTGGAAATTCATCCTACATCGTCAGCACAACATAGATGGATTCTAATAGCCACTGACTACTTCACCAAGTGGATCGAGTCTATTCCTACAAGGCAAGCTATGAACACGGTAATTATTAAGTTTTTAGAATCCAATATTTTTTCTTTTTTTGGTTGTCCTCACAATATTATTACAGATAATTCAGCAACATTCAAGTCAAAGAATATGATTGAGTTTTTTCACAAGTATAAAATTATGTGGGTCCATTCCATCACATATTATCCATAGGGCAATGGATTAGCTGAGTCCTCTAATAAATCCTTGGTTAATATCATTAATAAAATGTTAGAAGGGAACAAGAAAAATTGGCATAGAATGCTTACCAATGCTTTGTGGGTAGGCTGAGTGAGCACCAAGAAATATATACGTATGTCACCCTTTAAATTGGTTTATGGTACAAAAACAGTGTTTCCTACGTCACTTGTAGTCCCGGTTATGAGATTGTTGCAGGAAGCAGGTAGTGAGGAAGATGAAATTCATCATCGAATCAATCAAATGATTCACCTTCAACAAACAAGGGAGGAAGTTTCTCAGACTACTTCTAAACTTCAGGAGAAAATAAAAAAGATTGATGATCTCAAAACCAAGGCAGATAAGTTTCAGCTGGAAGATGTAGTGTTGTGATGGGATGCAAGAAATGAAGAGAAAGGAAAGCATGGGAAGTTTGAAAATTTATGGAAAGGACCCTACAAGATCTTTTCTTATCGAGGAAAAAATGCCTATTTGCTGAAAGAGATGAATAGTCAAGAATGTTCAAGAGGGATGGTCAATGGTAGGCTCTTGAAACATTACTATTTCCTATGCAACTTCTAGAAGAATGCTTCACTTTCATTGTAAATACCAGTTTCTATTTTCTGCAAGGTTTGGAGCAGAAAATCATTTAGGCTTGGGACCCAAAGTGAAGGCTATAAATCTTGTTGATTTTCTGTTATTTTCAAATTTTTTGAGTCAATTTTGAGTTAGTGTCAGAGTCAGTTTTATAGTCTGCAGTATTTTAAATTGTTTGACCGTATTGGCCCAAATGTTAGGCACTTGGTCTACGGTGTTCTTGACACCTCCAAGGAGCTGCCATCCCCAATAAGGCCAATTTTAGTGTCAGTATTTCCATACTTCCACCAGGGATCAAAACACATTTTTCATGTGCATATTTGGTGTCCCATTCTAAAGAAATTTTCAATCATTCCATTAGGTCATGATATAAAATTTTTCCACCGGTGGTTTTCCTTGTCAATAAACTACATTATCACTCAGAAGATCATATTGGTTGACTCATTCTCACGTCTCCTTGAGCATAACAACACCTATGGAAATTCTCTTTTCACCTAGAAGTCTTTTAAATCAAATCTCCTTCATGAAAGTCAAGTCTAAAGAAGTCACTTTAGGTCATTAGGTTTTTATATTTCCCAAGGTCACTCCTTCATTTTAGATGAGGTCGACACATATATGAGAGGGACTAAATAAGATCATCATGATGTAATTATCATACTTTCAGAGTTGTAATTTTTGGGTTTAATGATTTTTATATCAAAATGTCATGATTTTTATATCAAAATGTCATTTTGATATAAAAATCAATATGTAATTTATTTATATTTTTCCAAATGTAATTTTATGTTCTCATATGTAATAAATTCATCCCAAGCTATCAAATGCAATCATTTCTGGCCTAAATAGAGAAAATAAAGCCAAAATCCATGTCTTGATCAAACTACAAAATGCCAAAAATTCAGAGAGATAAAGAGTATCAGTGCCAAAGTCCAAAGGGAAAAGTGAAACATAGGAAAAGTGGATAATTAAAATTGAAAATTCAAAACCACTAAAGCTATAAATCCTTTCAAACACCTAAAAACAAGTCATTTCTTTCATTCATTCATCAGGAGTTTCCAGAAAAGGATAAATTTTAAAGTTTTCAAGCAATTTGAGTCAAATTTCAGGGTCGCTGCGCGGTTGACAGGACACTGCATGTTTGCACTCAGGTGCTACGCGTTTACCTAACAACTCCTGACCAAATAACATAGGCGTTGTGTGTTTACCCTTGGTCATTGCACATTTTCTAGGGCGATGTGCGTTCCTCCCAGACATTGTGCGTTTGCTCAGGGAGGGTTTCACAACCTCCAGAAAGCTTCATTTCCTCACAAATTTCTTCAAAGGGCTTTAAATCAGTAAGTGGACCCTAAGACACCTCTCCTCTAATATATTTGGTGTTTCATAAGAAATTTGAAGTGCTTGTTGCTATGAAACCCTAGTTTGTATTTCCTCCCCATTTTCATGCATCAAATCCATATTCATGTCCTTAAACACATATCAGTCATAAACATTGTTAAATCCTAGGGTTTTCATAGACCTAGGTATTCATTTAAATTCAATCCCCCCATTTTCCTAAGCTATTCATTTCATATCTCACTCCCTTCATCTCCTTCCCCTTACCTTAGGGTTTCCAAAGCCTTCAAGTCCACAATGTTTGAAGAGGAATACATAAGTGTTAGTGAGGAACAAACACCAAAGAAGAGTAAGAAAGGAGGGAAAATAATCAGATATGAACCAGTAACCGCAAAAGAGTTCATGGCTTCTCCCCTCACTGTGTCATGTTTTAAGCATGTTGGTTGTTTTGAGTTTTGTGAGAAAGTGAAAAGGGTCCAATATCACCCTATGGTGACAAGGTTGTTCATTCCCAATCTTCATGATAGGTAGGTCACTCTTGCTAGGGTTACATTTACCATGTCTACTAATGCCATTGTGGCTGCTACAAGGATCCCTAATGTGGGAGAGAAATGGTTTAAAAAAGGAAACCTTGATCAGAGCTATTATGAGCCATATCTCAAACGTAGATACAAGGATGACAAAAGGACCATTTTCCCTTTCTCTCATCTTCTTGACCGATATGTCCCTATGATGAAAATAATCATGAAATAATTCACCTATGATGGGAGGTTTTCTCAACTCTATTCATATCATATCCGACTCCTCATGCACTTCACTAGAGTCAGAATGCTTCACATACCCTACTATCTCTCCCACAACATTGACAATATGGCATAAATTATACAAAAGAGGGATTATAATCATCAAATGCAGAGTCTTTTCCACCATTCCCTCATCAAGATGATAGTCATGCATCAGCTTGAGAAAAAGAACATTTCATGGGACACATTCATAGAAAATTAAGTTTCCACTACTCCACCTATTCAACATGAGCAGAGTATATCGTCATCATATCATCCTCCCATATCCACTCCTCCATCTCAGCCTACTGCTCATACATCATCACCAAGTTAGTTTCATTCACCCCATGTTGATCCTTCTTCTTCACCTTTATATAACCTTTCACCATCATCACATCATGATTCTAAATCATCAAGAAGTGAGGAGGACATTGAGGCAACTTGGGCTAATTTTACTGATGTTGATCCATTTCCCAAGACTTATCAGAGAGGCTACAGGCATGTGTTTGCTTCACTTGGTGTGAAAGGGGCCATGCCTTCTTCATCAACAAAACAGGTGGAAAAAGGCAAGGAAAAGGCTAAAGAGCCAATCATTGATCAAGAGGGGGATAAAAATGAAACAGAGTAGGAGTTTTAGTTGATTGAATGAGGAAGATGAAGGAAAACTCATCAGTGCAGCAATCAAAGGCAAAGAAGCAAATATTAGTGAACTTAAAGCTAATCTTGATAGAGAAAAATATGTGATTGATTTTCTTGAGAAAGAAAAACAGCAGCTGAAAGCTAAACAAATTATCAATGAGGTAAAGTACATCAAAGCACAAAGAGTGGCAGAAAAGGCCAAGGCCTTGCTGGAGGAGACCTTGGAAATATTTGGTGAGATTGATGATGAGGAGGATCAACCTATAAGACAGAGACCAAGGACTATAGGGCTGGAAAAATCTCTAGCCCTTTAGAGATAAAGAGAAGCTCAGTTGGCGGAGCAGTTCACACCAAGTGAGTTGCTTGCCTTAGAGATTAAAAAGCACAAAGAATCATGGCTTGATAGAGCCAATCTGAATTTGGAGAGATTTCTAGAGAAGGCCAACAATGACAATGACATTCAGAGGAAAAATGGAAAAACACTACGCCATGAGGAACAAAATTGCAAGGGCCAAGCTCAAATGAGCCCATGCAAAAATTCAATCTTTGACCAAGCAAGGGGAGAAGGAGAGGTTAGAAATACTTTCTGAGGTGTCTCTTCATGCCTCAAACACTTGATAAGAAAGTACCCTCAAAATTTTGGAAAATTTTTTGCACACTTGGTACTTCAGTGCATTTTTTATTTTTTGAGTCTTTTTGGCACACATAAATTCTGCGAAACGCGCAACTACCTAGACGCTGCGCTCTTTTTTTGGGCCTCAAATTGACAAATGAACACCACCATCATGTTTAGAATGATTAATACATCAACCCTAGAAATTTTTAGAAAATTTGGAGGAGAAATGGTCCCTCAAAAATTCAAAAAACCACCAAAATTTCATGTTTCTGCCTCCTTTTTGGCTTGGTCATTGCGCATTTACCAGTATTGGGAGATTGAATTTTTGATAGGGAAAATTGCACCATTTTAGAAACTGGAGGAATATTTGGAAACTAGACTCAGAGATATTTCCAATGAGCTATCATGGAGCTACTTTAGACACCGGGAAGGCACTCAAAATCAGCCTTTAATAGAGGCCATTTTTTCTACCTGGGCACTGTGCTTTTGCTAGGAAAATGCATTTTTCACAATCTTCAGCAAATTTTGAAGTTTCACTCCAGTTTGACTTTTTACTTGGGAAAATGAAGAAATTACTGATGCAAATGTTCATGGTCAATGTAAATGTCATGTTTTTACCTTTATCTAAGGTAGATACATTAGGTGAGTCCTCTAGAGGTCAAATGAATCGGTTTCCTCTCTTTTAGAGGCAAATTGTTGGGTCTTCCTAGTCTTCAGTTTCTTGTTTGGAATTAGGTGTAACTGATTCCTATCTCATGGATTCGACTCCCTGAAGCTAGGGAGAGTGGTTTTGAGGTCTATATGATGTATTTTCTTAGTCATTATAAGAGTTGGACTCATTTGGAGTTTTGGTTTCTCAAGAGACACACTTTTGTATCAGTTTTGGCTTGGACATTAATCAAATTTGCAGCTATTTTTATGGGATCCATGTGGTATCGTGTTTAGTTTTAGTTTCTTATTTTTTGCTCAGATGTTAGAATGTTTTGTGTATCTCATCCATCATTTCATTTATATTAAGTGAATTTTTGGAAGTTAGATAAGTAGAATCCATTTTCATATGCTTTGTTTTGGGTAAATATTCATAGTCTATAAATTTCTTCAATTTAGAAAGAAACCATGAGTTCAAGATGCTCTTTCTATCTCCTCAACTGTCTTAATCATCCCACCATCTAAATCCAAAGTGATAAACATTGTACCTACCTTTCCCCATAGAACACTCTGCAAATCTTGACCTAATTTCCTTGCCCTAACTGTTTGACTCCTCCTGATCCAGCAAAACCCTACAAAATTAAAATCAAAACCCTGAGCTACTATACCTAGCCTAAAATATTCTTTCCTCAGTCATTTTGGCTTTTATCTATATGGAGAGAGCCCTCTCCTTGCCTAGTAAGGCTAGCTACTTGGCTAAGCGTGGTTTGAGGTTACCTCATAATTCCCTCTCTCAACCTGAGGTTCAATCCGAATGATAACACCCTATACAACCTTTTGAATTCCCCTCCAAATACTGGGATGGTAGCATATGACATGTCCATCTGAAGGGTACCACCCAATTTATTAGACCAAGATCTGGAAAGTAACATCCCAAATCTAGAAGGAATGTCCGCAACCAGAATATCCATCACTAAGCTCTTCATAGGCAACTGGGTAAGGGAAACAACCAAATCATTAATCACTCCTAGACACTTGAATTTTTTGGAGTCAAAGTTGTAAAGGTCATGGTATTTCTTGATGATCTCCAATCCCAATTCATCCATCACTTTCTTTGGAATGAGATTGTGGGAAGCTCCAAAATATAATAGACAATTATGCAAGAATTTATCATGTATGTTAAGTGACAGGTAGAAAGGCGGTCAGTTATCATCATTTTGGTCTTGGACATGATAGCCTAGATAACTAGTGGGATGATCATCCTCAAGTTTGACTAAATCAAGAGCGAGAGGAGGCTGCAACAGACTCTTAAAAGACTCTTTATATGCTGGATTTTTCAATAATTCCAGGAGTGGAACTAGAATTTTGATTTTATTCAATTCAGATTTGAAACTGAAATAAATTGGAACTAATTCCTTATTTTCTGCAGTAATTTTAACAATTGGGGTAGAATTTTGAGGTGGAGGAACCTCATTTACCTTGGCCTTATGTTTAGCAGTTTCTTTATCTGAATCTGATTTTTATTAAGGCTGCTGAACAGGACCTTTGGACCTCAAAGGGTATTTTATGTTTTGAACTTCTTGTTTTTTTTAATCGTTGTGTACATAAATTTGCGCATTCATATCATCAGAAAAAAAAAAAGTTCTCGATCTATCTTCATATTCTTGCAATGTCAAACATGTTGACTGTGAAGTTTCTCCCACATGGTTTATTTCTTCATTTTCTTCTTCGTTTCCTTGTTGTTCTTCTTCAGAAAAATTATTCAAAGGAGGCTGAACATTTTTATCATCAACATTTCTCCTTGGGCACTGTAGGATTTTTTGAGGCTGAAAAGGCCTCCTGAAGGGAGCCTGATTTCTATTAGCTTCGTTTTGATTGGCTCTAGCAGTTGGTTTATTTTCTACCTCTAATTTTGACATCTTAGAGGCAAGTTCCTTTATCAAATTGGACATTTGATCAATCTTCTCTTCTGCTGAAAGAGACTTGGAAGAAGAAGGATTTTCTTCTTTTTATCTTTTGCTGCCTTTTCCACCTCCATTTTTGATTTATTAGAAGCCATGAGATTAGACTACACTCCAATTACAGCCTCTTGCATATTTTTTAGTGTCTGTGATTTTTCAGCCCTCAACCATAAGGCAAACTCAGAATCTAAAGCATTTGAAAAATTTATCATAGCTGTGATTTCAGTGGGTTTCATTTCTTCATGAATTTTCTGACAAATCTTATTAAACCTCTTAGTAAAATCAACTAAAGACTCATATGCCTTCGTCTTTAGAGTTCCAAATTATGTAAGATAATAAACATAGTCTTTCCTATCACCCCAGTGCTTCACAAATATCTCTTCTAATTCATCAATTCCTATTATTTAATTTGGAGCCAAACTTCTAAACCATTTTCGAGCTTCACCATCCAAGCTCTGAACAAAGAGTCTTGACCAGACATCTTCATGTTCAATATTCTGATTGCCAGCACAAGTATAGAAAGCCACTAAATTTTCTTTAACATAAACTCCTTCTACCTCCCCATTGTATTTGGAAGATATTTCAAGTAATCTACTTAGGGAAGTTGATGCATGTGTTGAGGGAGAACAAGTGGCACATATCTCACAACCACTATCTGCTTCATCCTTGTAAGGGCAGGCTGGGCCATATTTTTCTGATGCACAACTGATGTAGTTGTTTGAGAAATAGGAATTACAATTGGTAAATTATGCTTCTAATTTAGGACAACAGAAAATTGGGGGTCTTGAGCTGATTTTTCAGGCTTTGGAACTGAGAAGAGTGGGTTTTCAAAAATATGAACAGAGGATGTCTTGACTTCTCCTTCAGTAGGAGAATCGAAATCTAAAGTTCTCTCTTGAGGGGATGGAGTTAATTCAACCTTATTTTTATGAGCAAGGAAATCAGATAAATTAAAAATAATAGCTTCAGGTACAATCTCTTCAAGTGGATGAGAGGAAGATTCCCCAACAACTAGATTTGGAGAGAGAGGAAAATATTCTTGCTGAGGGGTGACAAGAGATTGGTATTCAGGATGAGTTTGAAGGAAATTTAAAATTGTCTTGAAGTCTTATTCAGTCAAAATATCCCTATTAAGAAAAGGTGCAATAGCCAATACTTGTTCTAATTCCCCTTCAGTCAACACAAACTCTTCTAACTTCTTTTCAATACTTAGAAATTCGGTTTCTCCTTGTTTAACTAGAACAATACTTATTTCAGATTTACTAGGTGATGAGTAAGAAAAATCTTCAGCTGATACTAGGTTAACAATATCCACTTTATTTTCTAGAGGAGTAGCTTCAACTTGAGATTTTTCAGCAGAATCTTTTGAAAATAAAACCTCTTTAGATTATAAAGTAGATAGAGGTATCTTTTGCTTTGGAACGTACTTTTTGTGTACCTTGTTCATTGACTAAGATGTGGCTTCAACTGATCTCTGTTTTCCTTTAGCATCTTTGATGATTTTCTCCGGGTCAGCAACTGGAGTCACAGTTGGAGATCTCTGATTCCTCCTTGTAGAAGGAGGTCTTGAAACCCCTCTTCCTCTTCGTGGAGTTTCCAGGTGAATAAATTTGCAGTCTTCTTCAGGTCACCAATTATTGTTCACCATCAAGAAATGATTATCAGCAATTCATAACAATAGACTCAGGAGAATAATTCATTACAAGGCCTTCGTCTCCCAGTAGACACACCAAAATATCTTGGTGCTAGAATCGGCACTTGGACTGCAGCAAGTGCTTGACCCGACACATATTAAACTCTAAGGAAATTTTAATGTTTTTTTTTTTATGGGATTGGAAGATGGTATAAACTCTGATTCACTAAAGAGAGATTTTAGTCAAATCCATAGTTCTACTAAAGAGGGTATTGTAACTTGATGTGGTAGTAGGGTGAAATTTTGTAGTCTATGAGGTGAGGAAATTGTAAGATGAGAGAAGAATCAATAGGTCTGTAAAGCAAAAATCTACTGATTTAGTAGAAATTCACAAAAGTAGCAGTTTGATAATATTCCTTTGAGAGAAATATATTTCTAGTCTGACAAGATTCTCACTGAAATATTATGAAGAATAACTATCATGAGTGATCCTCTTCCATTGTTATAACATATATTTTATTAGGAATGTTCCCTATGTGAGACTAACTTAAACTGATAAAACACGTAACATGCTTAAGAGACTAACAAAAAAACATAACAGTATGATGATTTGCAAACTGGAACTGGAATAAAGGAGATATGGAAACACAAGTAAAGTAGACAATACACACAGTGAATTGGTAATAATTCCTCATTAGTATCATTCCATTTCATTCACAAAAAAAATTACAGTTCATATAAGTCAAAATTATATAACCACCAATGAACCCTGACTTCATATCAGTTTGGCATATATATACAAAACATGATACTGTCATCTTCCACATAAAAAGGTGAATCTGTTTCCAAAAGTTATTACGATCTCATGCAAGAGATGAGGCTTATCCTTTAATCTTAATTACAAAGTGCTATGACATAATGAAAATAGCGACATTAAGGCTAACAATTTGAAGTGGTTTGTATGATGTGGAAGTTTTATGGGAAGACTGATATTTCGTTCTAGTACAACCAACTCCATAAAAAGTGCAAACAACAATGAAAATGGTGTGTGGTTGTTCCTTGAATGATGCTCGGTGCCTGGTAAAACATGCTGGTACTGAGAGTAGTGGTAGAAAATTGTTTGAGAGAAACTATGTCGCTATTCCGCTATTCCTTTCCCCTTTTTTGGTTGAAAACCCGTTGTAATGGTAGAAAACCAGAAACTTTTGGATAGAATGACGGAGGTTCATTTTTTGAGAAATTACAAAGAAACCCTTTGAAATAGGTTTAATTTATAGAGGATACATGGAGTGGAATGAATGATAAGTGAGGAGGGGTGATGACGTGGCGAAGAAGTAGGACTGATTGCAAATCATGCATTGGAAGTTTTATTATGAAATGTGGGAGTTAAATGTTGAAAATGGCGAAGTGCGATGTGCGATGAGAGTGGAGGTGACATGGCAGAGAAATGGGACCGATCGCCGATCATGCATTGAAAGTTTTATAAACATGCATATGCATGAAATCAACAACGATCACTTTATAGGAACTTTAAACAAAACCAAAATTTCTCCCAAACAATATGCATACATGTAGAATTGTGGTTCTAGGGCCCCACAACCTGGTGACCATTCGGAAGGCATCGCACATCGCAACTTTCCGTATTATCACAAATCAGTTGCCTGCAAATTTAACTCTACAATGACAACAACTAAACTGCAAACTCTGCGATTTTCCAAAATTGCGTTGGTGCGCTACACCGACATGTGCCCCTCACCTCATTGCATCGTAAATCACTTAACATACCATGTGATCACCTTAACGATAAATTTTAAAAACTGTGATTTGTGAAGTCGCTCCATCTGTGCTTTAATCCCCATCGTTGATTTGCACCAAGATCTAACGATATTCCTTGCTCGTCCTTCGCCTCATTGCATCGAAAATCACTTAACATACCATGTGATTTCCTTAATGGTAAACTTTAAAAACTGTGATTTTCGAATTCACTCTATTTGTGCTTTAATATGAGCCATTGGTTTCTTCCCTTTCGGATCTACGATTGGATCATGGCCGTCCAATGATTCCACACATGGTTCTTCTCCTTTGATTCATTCCTTAGTTTAATTCTCGGCAAGCCCTCTTTAAAATTTCTCTTCTGCTCTTCTCTGGATCTCCCTCTCTGTTGGTCAATTTGTTTTCTGTAGGCTGCGCTTCTCTTTTAAAGAACTTTGGTTCCAATGCTGTCCACGAAGCCTTAAACTGCTTGCTTTGAAAATTGATTACATGTTTACATGTAGCCTCTTTTCTGAGATAACAAAAATCTCAGTGAAATAGCTGCGCTTTTCACTGTGTGGAATATATGACTTTTATTTCTGATAAATAGCTAACTTTTACTGCATTACTATTTTGACAATGAATTTGCAACAAAAGTAGCTATTATTCTGGACCAAATGATTGCAATTTTATTACCAAAACAACGACTAACCTTAAACACCAACATAAGTAAAAATAGAGATTTTAACTTATTTTAGGACTCTGAAACACTATGACACTTATTCACTTAAAAATACCTTGATGTTGGGACTCTTTTTAACTTTTATTGGAAATGACTCAAACTTTGGACATGGACTAGGACATAATAAAAATCTGAAAATAGTGATACAATGGTGATTAAACCATTAAAATTTTTAGTGCTAACAGGAATCATTATCAAGACAACATATGTATTTCTAACCCTGAGATTATACATCATTGATTGAGGACCTAATAATCATCTTCTGCTCTTATGGGGTCATGTACTTCACATCACTTCTGCAGTCCCCTTAAGAATCAATCGACTGTAGTGAGTGTTGGGGTTCTCATGTTTTGGCAAGGTTGGTAATACCAAAATATGAGACAACATCAAACCACTTTCATACCTCAAGATCTAGCCCTCCTGGGTCCAGAGGGGGATCTCTCTATATAAGCAAAGGTTTTATGTCTTTGAAGCTCAAAGTTTAAGATGTTAGGCTAGTTATAGGCACAAGGTTTGTTTGTTTGATTGTATGTTTGGTTGTTGGTCATCATGAAAGAAGGGTTCAATGTAAGACAAGGATGATCAAAGAGGATTTAGGGAGAGGTGAAGTATTCTAGGGAGCATTCAAGACCATTGGGAAATGGAGTCAGGAAAGGGTTTACTTGCTATCCAATATGCAGGCTTTCAGTTGGGCTAGTCATCTAAAACATTGGATCTTAAAGATGATAGTGTGGTATGGAATGGTAAGGGAGGAGAAAAAAATAAAGGTTTAGAACACAAAGTTAAAGACCTGAGATCAGAGAGAGACTTTGAACTCTCAATGCTTTGGCCTCCAGCTTGAAGGATCTTAGAAAGGCCAGCTGGTTGCACAAGGATCCTAGTGGACCGGGCTAACTCTAATCCCCAGTGTTCCCAAATCTTCCAGCTAAATCCTAACAAGAACATCTAAGAACAGATTCATTTAATTCATACATCAGCTAACAGGCAATGACATCCACTACACTGGTTAAATTAACTGAAATCAACTCTTAGATAACACATTTAGTAGAAAACATCAAAGGAAAGGAGAGCAGAAACATAGGGTACCAAACAAGGGTAAATCCTATGCCAGATTTCTGATGCAAGCCAGTAGAAATGAAATGAAACGAAATGCAAATTAAACACAAATATAGAGATAGGAAAACATCACCACTAATTTAGATCAGGATCCAAATAAATGTTCTTGTCATATTAAAAAGCAACACCAGTCAAGTACAACATTTCCAATAGCTGGATACTCAGTCTGAAAACATTTTCCTCAGCCTATCTTACAACTTTACACAGAGACTATGTCTCAAAAGAAACAGCTTTCAATTCTCTGATAACTAATCAACAACCTTTACAATGAGTTTCTTCATGAATTTATAGCTCCAGTGGAGCAAAGAAAGTAGGTGAAACACTAAATGAAGCATTAAACTCAGAAAAGAAAGAGGGCCGAAGCCCATTCTGTTTAAACCTTATGCATTTATCTCTGGCACTCTTTTGGTGAAAGAGTGGTCTTCTCCAGGCTTCCATTTACTCTGGTACGTCTCTGATGTACTTTGGCTGCAGTACTCTGTAGTAATTCTGGTGAACTGAACAAAAATAAATCAATGATTCAAGTCTGTCATACTGTGTAACTAATGCTTCTGATAGCGTAGGACTGTTGTCAGGGTGGGAAATTCTCTAGGAACACGGTATAGAATAAAAACTGCATGGGCACTCTATCCTTTATGGGGAAAACATTCTGCTGATGTGAAAACCCTGATATACATAAATTTCTGCTCGTTGTACCCTCTGTGAGCTCCATGATGTCTTCGATCTGGTGCTTTGATGGCTCCGGGAAGGTTTCGCAGAGTTTAACCCTGCTCTTTAAATGGCGATCATATCAATCACCTTCCTAGGCTTTGCTTCATTACTTCGAACTCTGCACACGGTCCTTTCTGCATTTTTTGGCCGCTGTAATAAAGACCGTGTAATCATGGTGGCTTTCACCACCCGATAACCCTGCAAAACACAAAAACCTATTAAGAAAACAATGTTGGGGACGCTTTGATGGCCTGTGGGATGGTGATGCAACCGTGGAGGAATGGCGAGAAACGCTGTGGAAGACTTGCAGTGTGGTGGAAACAGTGGGAAATACAGTTGGAAGGTGGTGCGGATGGAAAAGCAAATGAAAAACCTTCAATATCGACCTTGGAATGGAATATATATGAAGGGATGGGCGAATATACGATGGAAACGCGTGGAAAGATGACGTGGCGGTACGGGGTCAATGGCGGGGCGTGTGGTTAAATCTGGACCGTCCAATCTCCGACGGATATTGACGGTGGAAAACACGTCGGAGGGCGATGGACAGTGGGCCAGGGGTACGGATGCCTCAGTTAATTCCCGCGCAACTTCGTGGCGTGATAGCCGTCGGATGGAAGATCGCAGATCGAACAGTTTATATGCATATCGCGCCATGTCAAATGCCGAATGATAACGCGCGATGGGAGGGCGGTTTTGAAATAGTGCCGCTGCCACGCGTCGTTTGATGAGTGGAATCGCTGTGAAATGGGGAAAACCGCCCGACCTTCAAAAGTGGTGCGATGGAAACCAGCGGTTTCTGAATAGAGCGCGGACGGGGACCACAGGGACGGGTGTATTGTGAGCCGTCGGATTAACAGTTAAATGGACGGTGGATCTGCGATCGGGGCGGCAAACGGGTAGAATGGTGGACGTTGTGAGACCACGACGACCGTCCGATCTGTACAGATCGACGGTTTTAACCGCTCTCGATATATATTTGCAATAAGCGCCTTTTGCCTTGGTGCCTGGTCTCGGCACTAGGTCACGTGGAGGGAAACGTTAAGGGGGCTGGCCTGAAGGGGGCTAAGACCCATATATGTCAACATGTGGGTTTTTTAACCTTTATCAGTGCAATTTGAGGCCAGAAAGGGTAACGGTAAAGGGAATGAGGGGTTTTTGAGACCAAACAAGGGTGTGGGTATGGTTTGAAAGAGATTTTGGGATGGTTTAGAAGGATTAGGGGAGGGATTTTGGGGTGGAAGGAGGCCTAGAAAACTTGAGGAAATGGATGAAATGGAAAATCCTGCAAGGGTACAAGGGGAAAAAGAAAACCTTCAGGAGAAAAATTTGTCATCATCAATGAGGCTTATTGTCCTGAGAACAGCAGAGGAGAATAATCAACGAGCATGAAGCATGAAGAGGCTTCAAGGATGATATGTTTTCAGGGGGAAATGCATTTCTTGAAGGCTCAGTAAACAACTTAGCCCCCTGCTTGCTTGTCAAGAAATTTATGGGGGGCTAACAGTGAGTACCATAATATTTTACTCTGAGTCTGAATCCTCCTCATACCTGCAAGAATTCAATTCTTTAAAAACATATAATTTGTTTGAATTTCTATACCCTCTTGCTATGACCTTTATATATTCTTCATTTATGACTTTGTATTTGGTTGATGTAAACACAATTACATTTCCTTTATCTTCCATTTGACATACACTTAGAATATTTTTCTTTAGCCCTTGGACTAATAAGGTATCAATTTATCCTCTATGTTTATTAATTTTGTCTCTACCTTTTCCTAGAACTTTGGTTGGAGCACTATTTGAAAGAATAACCTTACAATCTTGGTTTTTATTGAGATATTCCATCTTACTCTTATCTCCAATCATGTGATGAGAACATCTATTTTCTATGTACCATTCATCTTCACTTTCAAATGAATAGAGAGCAAGACCACATATTATTTGTGCTTATTCTTCTTTCTTCTTATTAAGAGGAAAGTTCGTTGGTCCATCTTCTTTAGTCATTTTGTCCTTAGTATTCTTATCTGATTTCTTGTCATGTTGCCTGTTGTGATTTAGTGATTTTTTCATGTATTATTTTTCTACATGCCCAAACATGTTACATTTATAACATCTTATATGACTAGAAAAGGAAGAAGATGAACCATAATATTTCTATCTCATGTTCCTTTTATTGCAATAAATAGCTTTGTGACCAAATATGTTGCAAGAAAAATAATATCCCTTAAAGAAAACTGAGTACCTGGGATTTGATGGTCGGGGTTATTTGATTGAGACTGAAACAATATGCTTCTGCAATTGACTGCAACGTGTCCATGATTATGACATATAAATCATTCAACGTTATTAATCAGAAGAGAAAATCGATTGACACTTATGTAGTTAGGAGAAAATGATTTCCTTTGAGGATTCATGATCCTTGGTTGTTGATCAAGTTGACTTATTATCTCTTTGTTAAACACTTTATGGTTTTCATTTTTATCCTTTGGATTCTTATCTCTAGCTTGTGAACTAGATTCTCCTTTAGTAGTTTCAAGAAAATCAAGACCAGATTTAATAATGGGAGACCTTTGACTACTAAGAAGATTATCCAAAATCTTAGTACTATATTGAAATCTCAAAATTTTAACCTTTTCCTTCATCCCATTTTAGTGTTCTTCAAATGCTTGAAGTAGTTCTGCATTGCGCTTATCTAATTTTCAAGATATTTTTTTAGAGAGACGGTCTCAGCTTGAAGACCTTCACAATACTGGTTAGATTCCATAACATCATTTACTGAATTAATACGATCCTTGTTATCATATATCTGCAACTTATCTTTAAGATTAACAATATTTTCCAAAGCAAGATCAAGTTTTGTTCTAAGATCATAAATTTCTTCTAACCTATTGTCTTTTGAATCAGTAACTCCATCTAACATCATATAAGTTATTTTATCATCATGTTCATTCTTCGACACATTGATAGGAATAATATTAATTGGTAGTTTCCCTAATGAGCAATCTTTCTTTGGATTTTCTTCATGGATTTCTTGTAGCTTATCCCACACTTTCTTTTCAATTTTATGATGCATAACCTTAGTCAACACCAAGTCAGATATGCTAATAAATATGTCATTCAATGCCTTACTTTTCTTTTGCACTTCCTCACCTGATGGTGGAATCTTGGTGTAGCCATTGCATAATAGATACCAAACATCAAGGTCCATTAGATTAGACTTCATATTTTCTTTACAGTGTTGATAATTAATTTTTCTTAGGATAGGCACATCTGCATTGACCATTATTTCTAACTTGCCTTCATTTTCTGCTTCTAGAGGCATTATTTCTGAACCTAACTTCTCCTTAGAGTGATTAATTTCACTTTTACCCATGAAATCAAGTTCAGTTGATTCATTGTCATCATCATTATCATCATTATTGCATAGGCAAGGAAATGGACCATAATTAGAAAAAAACCATACTTGATAATTCTTTGTTACCGTCTTCTTCATTCCTGATCAATATAAAGTGAGGTGCTCCCAAAATTGAATATTTGCTGACATATGTAACTATTACTTCATATAATATATTACCGTTACAATTTTATGCATCCTTTATTTGAGAAATCTTCTTCTTTCCCATCATCTTGACGGATCTCCTTCAAGCAATCAAGCTTCTTCTGAAGGACCTACTTTGATACCAATTGTTGGGAAAAATATTGAGAGGGTGGGGTGGGGGGGCAGGGGTGAGGGGTTGAATCAATGTTTAAAAATCACTTAAACTTTTGTTTTTTTATTCATATTTATGTATGCGACTTTACTTAAAGGAACCTGCGTATATGTGCGACTGTTATGCAGACAACTAGCATATATCAATTCAACTTAATTTTTAGTTAATTCATAATTTGTTTAACTTAAACCAGTGTATCACTACTTCATTAATCATTAATTAAACAATAACCATATGCAATAACAACAAATTAAACCATCACACATAAGAAACACACATGAACACCAATTTGTTTAGGTGGAAACTCAATGTGGGAGAAAACCACCATTGTTGTCATCTTTGTCTTATTTTTATTATAAAGAAAGACTTCTCACAATATTTTTATAGCGCAGACTCACACTAGCATGCAAGCACCCACCTGCAGAAGGTTACAACATTCTCTCATTCTCCAGCACCCACTAGAAGGGAGCTCCAACCCCCTGATCTCATTTACCGACACTGACTGAAAGGGAGATCCTACCCCCTGATCTGATTTACTAACTACCACTGGAAGGAAGCTTAAAATCCCTCACTAAAGGCTCCAACCCTCAACACCACCGTGGACCATGTTTCATAAAATTTCACATTGAATCCACCTTATACAAAACATCACAAATTGTAGGCCACTTTTCATCAAATTTTCAAACTAGACCCACTACTATCATTTAAGCCCAATACCAAATATCAAAACTGAAACTGATCACTGTAACAAATCACTCAATCATTGAACCAACTGAGACCCAAATAAATCAACTTATAATCAAAGTAGTTAGATATCTATAACCAAAATACCAATACTGAACCCAAACACTGCATCAACTCACTAAACCAACTGAAAACCCTCATCAATAAAATGTCAGAATATATACGCTACTTTACTTTAGAAAATACTCATGTATATGAAACTTCCTTGAAGCATACATGTGTATAGATCTCAAAACACTGAACCCTGAAACTGAATCACTGTCATTATTAATAAAAATCCAAGTCACACGTGGAACCACTGAATCATTTTGAACTAATCACAGGAACCATCATTGGTCTTCAATCACATACAACTAGTAGCATCATCACACTTCAACAAATAAATCCTCGATGAATTAAACTTCAAACATCACTATTAAACCAAGATCAACATGAAGACTTCATTGAAAGACAACAAAAACAAAACAAGACTGATTAGACTGATCAAACATATTATTAAGCAAAACCCTAGCTTATATATGCACTTTCCTCAAAACACTTATGTGTGTATACACGCTCTTTAGGAATCAAACCTGCGTAATTTTTTTTCCAAAGTGCAGAATCGACATGATGCTTACCAGCATGAAATCGACGTCTGTACGCATCTTTCAGGTTATCAAACCCGCGTACATATCTTAAATTATTGACTTATACCTTCACTACACATCATACCTTTTGAAAAAAAACCCATCTCACGACATACATCATAAAACATGCACGAGACATAATATCATAGATCAAACCAATTCATTATCACTATAGTCATTTAAGATCTATTGGATATGATCCATTATAAAATTCTCGGGTGCACACTTAGCTTCATATGAAACAATTCATTAATAGCCTATTACATGCACAGTTGCTTCAAATCTAACTATTCACAAAATATTCATCAATTGTACGCGCAAAACAATTTTATCTTCCTCTCCTTATATAGCTTAGGCCTTAGCCAATACCATAGGTAAAAAACATACTACTGTCGACGATATTCCTTGACAGGATCAAATAACCGTTACTATGCTTGATATTATGAGCTCATACCATGGTAAATACACTTGGTATTTAGAATACCATGGTGCGGAAATTGTACATGCATTTTATTCTTCATACCTGCGTTTGTACGCAAATTTTCTTCACATAACCCACGTGTATCTATCAAAACATGCCCTTCATCATTCCTCTGTCTCTGAATTTCTATTCATTTGTCCAAATTTCCTGTCACATCTGAACTGGCCTGTATAGTCATCTTGCTAACATCATGTTGACATCTTTACCAAGTAGGTTGACATCAGGGACAACACATACTCATACTGCTACAAGTAGGTTGCCATCAAGGACAATACATTAGTCATAATGCCAACATTTATTCCATCAATTCCACTTCCTTACCTGTACCTAAGAGGTTGAGTCATATCATAGTAACTCTCCATAACATATTTACCCAGGTATACCGGTAATCTTGGGTAAGTGTGGGAGGAGGGTGTTACAACTCTTATCTTGGATACCTATCCAATCCTCAAAGATTGTTGGTACACTTCCTATCTTGGATTCTTTATCCTCGGGGAGTATCAATATTAGATGCTTATCCAATCCTCTATACCCCATTCTCCCTCCATGGCCTTCACTAGACGCACGACTATTAGTCTTGGCCAAATGCATGAAACATGAAGAGAATATAATGTCCATCATTACTCCCTCTAAACCAAAGAGGAGATCCTCATTCCCTCTCATACATAGGGAATACATCCAATCTCCCTCTCAACTAGGGAGACAATTCCATCATTAGCTACTTATGCTTTCATGGAGATAAGAGTAGTAGCAACAAGGTTTTCTATTATCGCATAATCATATCATATGTGAACTTCAATCTTCCTAGATATTATAGATCCAACCTCTCTCTCAAATTATCATCAAGATATGATACATGCCATCACCTTTCCTTAATAATAATCATTGGGAAAGTTATATTCTTCATCAAAACATGACCATCGATCTATCTCTTGTCCTGCTACCTTTTCTACCAAATGTGGCATACACATTTATATCACATCCATTTATTAAACTGAGTTGCAACCAGACAGTTCCCAACTGCCATATGTATATCCTGTAACATATATTTCTAGGTAGCAAAGTCAAATTCCAACTAAATTAATATCAAGGCCCTTATCAAATATCAACATCCTTCTATATGGTCCATCTTAATTTTAGAGTAATTTTCCATACTCCCAGCCATTTAGTCATCAGTCAAAGAGACTTCTTCTTTCTTCAACCAGTCATCTAGTCCACTTCCTTTGGATCAAAATTATTCTAATATTGAAGATTAAACTTCCTTTATGTTGTAGCTATACCTACAAACTTATAGGAAGATTCCTTCCATAATTTGTGAGTATGCTATACTCTTTCCATGTCATTATGATTCTTCTTCTACATATTGAAGAATATCCTCACAACGCTATTTTTGTGGAGCATCTTTGTGATCATTTCTTGCCATGACATGAATCCAAAGTGCTATTGCATGAATAGGTTCCAATCCTTCTTCTTTGGAGTTGTCTGTTTCAACTCTCTCTCTTTCTCGATCAATATCATCAGACAAGCCTCTTCACGTGTTTTTGCAATAGGGAGCGACATCATTTCCAAAGCATTTCATTAAGTTCATCAGGGTCATAATAATTCTCTCTTTCCATCTTTCTCATCTTTCTTAAGGAGTCGTAAGCAAGCATGAACGCTGCTTTACTTTTCTATCCTTCTCATATTTCTTCCTTTAATATGTAACTGTAATTTTCACTAACAATTAACAAACAAGAAAAATATACAAAGACGAGAGCATGATATCAATTTTGTCAATCTAGGGTCTTCATGATTTCTCATAAATGTGCTTCTAGGGTTTTGGTTACAAACCCTAGATACCCCATGAACTAACCCTTATTAGGGTTATTAGTTTCAGTAGAAACATCTAGCCCTAGGGTTTTTACTTTCAATCCCTAGGTTTAATTTTTATTTCAAATCCTGCCAGGGTTTTACCATATACCCTAGAATTAGGGGTTTTCATTTTTCTAGGGTTTTTCTAATCCAAGTTCCATCTAGGGTTTACTAACCTTAGATATCAAAAACCTTTAAAAAAAATGTAAATTCCACAAACCCTAGATTCCTTCCATGCAAAGTATGCTGCAAAACCCTAGTGCATTTTATCTCAGGATCATGTCGTTACTCTCTCTAGTAATTATGCAAACAATTATACATACCTCATAGACAAAGACCACATACCTATGTTTTCCATAATTACCAGATGCTTTATTTGAAATATATTTTTTTCTAAAGAATTATGTTCTTCACTTCTCTAATCATGACTTTATGCTATAGTATGTCTTCTTCATGCTTCCGAAGGATCACTGTCACTCTTGAACTTAGAGAGCCATTGCTTGATATACTTCATATTTAACAACAGATCATTGCCACTTTTGTTAGATCGACAACTTCATTTTAGTTAGACTTTCCTATGCATATGAAACTTGAACTATATCCTAAGCATAATCAAGACACACCTTATTAGGTTAATGCCTTTGTCATAAGTTTCATTCCTTCGGTAGCACGTAAAACCGGTTTTCTTAGTCACATTATTGTGCTTGACCAAGTATTCTTTCACGATCAATCTAATATCTGCTAGTCACTAAGTATATGATGCGCCACAAGGTTTATTATCGAACCAATGTCTTATCCATAAATTACTGTAGATACAAAATCCATAATATAATAGCAAAAACATATCAAAATTAATGAAAATTTCATAGTGCATAACTGTTTCGTAGAGCAAGATATCCAGTAAATGAAAAAATGATCAAGATCACGTATAGAGCGATCATCGACATATGCGAGACTATCTTCATAACCATAATAATGTGATCTTACATTTAGGTCATATTTCTACAACATATCAATTATATAAATGCCACTTAGAGTATTCAGTGGTCATGGTCATAGTTTCGTTTATTGACATATCCCTGAACTTACATAATGATGCTTTTGTGATGTGTATGTAAATCAATAGAGATCATCGGGCCTTTATTTGTAATGTTGATCCCCTCATAGGTATATAGTATATGGGTTATCATCCATGGGGATACGATCGTAAACAACATATCTTTCCATGTCATAAAGTTAATGCCACTATCTGAACTCTTAAATAAATCAAATTTATATATGGGACAACATGATGATGATGTTCCTGTGTAACAACTATAATCCATACCATGCGAGCTGAACCATGCAATCCTTCATTCTATATGTGAGCCATCTTCAGAATTTGTTAAGACAATTATTTTATCTAATTCTTGTTGCAGATCATAGCCACGAGCATAGAGAAGAGAATCATTTGTTGATTCATATATGTCACGTGAAGCCACCACAGATAATGTGCCATATATTATGCGATTTTAAGCGCATTGGGTTCCACAAATAAATTTGTCCCACAAAACGAGCCTCTATAATTTAATTGTGAGCCAAAGAAAAGTAAAATATATATATATATATATATATATATAAAATGAGCGAAATTTTTCGCGAGTGTCTTTAGCCATAGAACATATACAATAATAAATGTTAATGCCAGCCTTCAGATGAAGTGAAGTATATTGAATTACAAAGTGAGATTCATATAATCCTTTTGTGATGGATGTGAGCCACATGGTCAATTTGAATCATAAAACTAAGTGAGTTTTCATTGTCATATAAGAGCGAACGGGAAACCATAGTCATAAGCAACCATAGAGATGAGCAAAAGACATAGACAAAGAGCGAACGGGAAACCATAGTCATCACCATGTTGGAAATCATGATGTTTTCAGCTTATCATTGGATTTTCATTTCATCGGTAATTGCTTGTGAATATAGTTGTATTCTTATTAATTTGATTTTGTTTTTTCATCAAACAATTATCAAAATATTAAAATTAATATCACAAAAAAAAAAGTGAACACAAGATATAGGCTTCAAGCCAGGGAAAAACCTCTTCACTGTGGAAAAACCCATTCAAGTGGAAAACCTGAAAAATTCTTTTCTTATAGAATCAAATCATATGATATATCCAAGACCCATAACCACAAAAAAATTCACCTCTAGATGCCAAGTCAAGCCTTTCTTCTTTCCAGCAGATCCATCATCAAGATACTAGCAACAAGAGATGTACTAAGGAATATCTTCCACAAACCATAGCTCAAGAAGAACTTATTTCATTCAAACATCAACCCTCCACTTCTCTTTGTCATTTCTGCAATATTTTAGATCACAAATCATCAAGTGTGTGTGTCCAAACAAGCTTCATCTTCCCTCTATTTATATAGTTCATAGGGGTGTGAATAGGCACCTCCATTGGGGGAAGGTTGACTTGACATGTAGGCTGACTTGTCACCAAGAGGGGTTTGTGTCCCAAAATTACATTTAAATTCTTATTTTTCTTTTACAATAGGTCCAAAATAGTACTTTGACTCTTTGACTCAAAACCTAGAAGCACGAAGAACATGTTTTTCTAGAATAATAATAATAATAAAATTTCTTTTTCTTTTTACATAAAATACATAATGGTACAAATTATGAGGTCTGAAACTAGTCACATTCTCCAAAAAAAATGGAAAAGGTTGAGGTTCTTATCAGGCCGAAAATGAGGTTGTCAAAGGGCCGATTTTAAGGTTGTCACAAGGTCGATTCTAGGGAAGTTATAGGGTTGATTCTAGGGTTCTTACAAGGTCGATTCTTTGGCAGCTACAGGGTCGAATTCTATATGAAAATTCCAAAATTGGAATCTTATTGCAACAAATGGAAATTCTTCTTCTGATCATTAATTTAATTTAAAAAATTATTTGTTTTTTGCTACAGAAAATACTGAATAAATCAGACTACAATATTCACAAATAAAAAAATGTGGAAATAAATAGCACTGGAATCTGAGAAAATATTAGCACACACATAAAAAAGAGACCGCTATTTTTTGAAAAATGTCCTTGGAAAAACCCAATGTAGGAAAAATGGTGCAACAATGAGGGTTTGTATTATTATGTAGTAGTGAAAAACTGAGTACAATATTGATGCCTGAATTTGGAAATCCACAACAAGAAAATCTAGGAAAAATTATTGAAGGGAATTGCCCTTCCTCCACAAGCAATCCCAACATAACTTCCCTTCAGAAAATTAGTCATCCAAACCCCAGCGTGAGCCCTTCTACATTGCCTTTGTGCTTTCTCCCACTCATGTGGCTCAAATATGCCTCTGATGAAGTCGTTCTACCTATCTCTATTGAGGAAATCACCTCTATGACACTTTGGACCCTATGCCTGGCATATGGAACTGAGAACGAATTTATGTCCAACAAATCAAATTTCCTTTCTAAAGAAACTGTGCAATCCTCTGCACTGCCTCACTGGGAATAACCCGACACTCTTTCTTCAGCCTCTCCAGATCTGGAAAAATTCCCCCGGATCATTGTCCCTACCCCTCGTTATCTCTGTTGCGTCACTAAAGCTCAAACTCTTCAGCAACTTACTGTTGCTACTCTAAAAAATTGAATTCTCCAAGTGACTCGATATTCTGGCATATTATCCATCACCACATCGATCTCCTCTTATAATCCACTGTTGGAGCACCAACGAACAAGATTAAAACTTAATCAATGGTTAGGATTGTCTTTGGATCGATCTGTGTGAGTTTCTAGATGATTTTCACCTTATCTCAAATAATATTGATTAATTAACTATATTCCCTAAGTTTAAACTCTGGAAATATTTTAAAAATGACTAATAGTCTAATTAAGATACTTCTAGGTGGAATTTCCATAAATGAGTTATGGGTTTTGGAGATCTCATGTATTCTAGCCTCTCCACCAAATTTCGTGGCTAGAACACATTCAATGATACAAAAAATAACATTCTATGGTAGTTGCAGGGTTCAAGTCCATGGGTATCTGCAACTACAATAGGGGCAAAAATGTGGTTAAATCATACCAAAATAATGTTGCAACAGGGCTGAGTCTAGGGCATAGATCAGGGTTGAATTTATTCCATAGTTGCTCCAGAAATATGCTTCAAATATTGATCAAAATCTAGTTTCAAGAATTCCCTAGCCAAATGTGACATATGTTGCAATGCCAAGTACAAATAACCCATGAGTGGACATTATTGAAAAACAATGGAAACCCCAGTCAATAATAATTCAATGCATATAAGACCATAAAAAATATGATCTTTGAAAAAAACCATTTGTATATTAAAAATTAAGATACCAACTTCAATTTAAGGAAAGAGTCCAAGTTCTCCTTATTTCAACCATTACGAAACCAAATTAAAATACAAATATTCAAAGGGAGTGCCCAATGCACCCCAACCACCCCAAAGCACTTGGTAAAACAACACACTAGGATAAACCCTCCAAAGTGATCAAGTGCATAAAATAGAAAAACAAACACCTCTCATATACCTTTGTTGATTCAAGAAACAACCCTCTAAAGCCAACAACTCTCAATAGTCACTATCTGTAATAACCCTAAAAATGTAATAAACAACCACATACAGCCAAAACCTTGTCTACATTACCACCATTTCACAACCAAAGAAAATATATTTCACTCCCATCAACAACACCATGAAAATAAAAATAAAAACCTCAAACACTAAAAGCAAGCATCTACTCACTCCCACCACCAATGAGATCCAAATATTATAAACTATAAATGACAAATGAACCAAGAGGCCACCACCATTCACTACAACCAATTTAAAAAATATCTCACTACACAAATAAGATAGCAAAAAATGTTATCACTAACACAACAACCTCAAACTTCACCATCATGAATTCACAATGACAAATGAACCAACAAGAATTTCATTCATTACCAACACCATTACAATAACTAGCAGGAGCTCTTCATTAAAATTTCATACTAATGGTAAAAATAAGGAAACTAGCACCATTCACAACAACTGACATACCAGGAAAACATTAGCCCCACACACCCATTCGCTCCCATCACTAATGTGGCAACTAGTAAGGGCTCGACATAAAAAACACAAGAATGATATAACTAGTAACCCTAGCCTTATTGACAATGGGAAATGAACCAAAAGACCTCAACAACTCACCATCAATCACTTTCACTATGAACATCACAATAACCACAATGTTGCACAATGGAACACAATCATTGTTTACACTAGAGAAAACAAGTGGAGAGCATGAAATGCACCATAATATTCAAACAATCACAACCTATCATGGCATGCATGAAGAGGTTAACTGTTAATATGCAACCAACTCACAAAATAGAAGAAAAGAGAGACCAACGAATTAAAAATTATCCTCTTCGAGGGGGAAACATCATTTAGATTACATAAATGAACAACTTCCTATGATTCAAATGACAAAACCTCCTTTCTATATATAAAATTCTAAGGGGTCACAATATAATCAGAGCCGACATAACAATAATAACGTAAGGGCACAACAATAAGAATAGTGGGCTTCTATGGGGCACAATAATAACAATATGGGGACTACATGGGCACAACAATAACAATAAGGTGGCTACACTAACAATAATCATAAGGGGCGACACTAGTATTATAGAGACCTAACATGACCCTCTCCTTCAAAAAGGTATTTTCCTCAACGCTTGAGTGTTTCTAGATGCTTCTCTATAAACTTCTCATCCTCCCATGTGGAATATTCAGAGAGTAAATTCTTCCACTTGGTGAGATACTCTGAAATTGATTGATTTTGTAGTTGTTGAGTTCTTGTTTCCGTGATTGCTTCAAGTTCCAATATGATTTTTTCTTGCTTGTCAAGTTCTAAAATTATTGTTTGAACTCGAATCTTGTCACCTATAACCTTCTTTAAGCATGAAACATGGAAAACTGGGTGCACTTGGGATGATGTAGAAAGATCCAATTTCTATGCCACAATACCAATATTTTGCAACACCTTGTAAGGACCATAGTAATTTGATGATAACTTATTATCCTTCTTAGCTTCCTTGAGGGGCATTTGTTTGTATGGTTTTAGCTGTAAAAATACCCAGTCACCTACATCAAAGTTCCTTTCGTTGTGATGTTGATTTTCCTATTGTTTAATTCGATTTTGTGCTAAAGTGAGGTTATCCTTTAAGAGTTGGAGAACTTATTGTTGATGCTCGATGTGATCTTCCACAGATTAAACCTTAGAATTTTCTATTAAATATGAGGTGATGGACGGTGGATGATATCCATAAAGTGCCATAAATGGGGTCATTTTTGTTGCAGTGTGGAAGGAAGTGTTATACCACCATTCAACTAGAGGTAATTAATTGACCCATTGTGTTTGTTTATCAGATATAAAGCAACAAATATCGTTCCAAACATTTGTTCACTATCTCAGTTTTCCCATCAGATTGAGGATGATAAGATGAGCTATGAGATAATTGAGTACTCGGACAAGAAAATAATTCCGTCCAAAAATTTCCAATGAAAATGGGAACTATGTCCCTTACAACAATCTTTGGGTTTCCATGTAGCTTTGAATTGTTTCCATAAATGCAGCAGTAGTTGTACTAATTTTAAATGGATGAGATAATGCAAAAAAGTGTGCATACTTGGTAAGTCTGTCGACTACCACCATGATGACACTCTTTCCTTCGGACTTGGGTAAACCTATGATAAAATCCATTGAAACCTCCTCCCAACATTGACTTGGAATGAATAAAGGTTTTAAAAAACTCGAGGTCTTAATTATCTCAACTTTATTTTGTTGGCAAACCAAACATTCTGCGACAAACTTGTGAATATCAAATTTAAGGCCATCCCAAAAAAATTCCTTCTTGACCCTGTGGTAAGTTTTTAAAAATACTTAGTGACCTCCTAAGGGAGAGGTCAAAAAGTCCAAAATAATCTTCTGTTTGAGTTGGTAATTCTTACAAATATATAAGCGATCTGTGTACCATAATGAATCATTTTTCCAACTAAATGTCTCGGATGTACTGGGATCTTGCTGCAACTTTTGAATGGGTGTCCACACTTCTTCGTCATTTTCCCATTCATACTTTGCTTCGGTTATCCAATATGGTTGGATAATATAAATGGCACAAAGCAATGCTTCCAAATCCTCATCCTTTCTTGAGAGTGCATCTGCAACAACATTTTGCTTCCCTTTTTTGTAGAAGATTTCAAAGTCATAATCCAACATCTTTGTGACCCTTTTTTGCTGCTCTTCAGAAGACAATATTTTCTCCAAAAAGTGTTTAAGACTATCATGATATTTCCTTCTCATAAATAGGTTGTTGTAAATACTTTCCTTTGATTGAATGACTATCACAGGCAATGGGTCTTCCTTATTTTATTAAAACAACACCAATTCCATTTCCCGAGGCATCGCATTCCACAATTTTTTTTTTTTGAAGTATGGCATAGCTAAGACCAGTGCTTGGAACATTGCTTCTTTAAGATGTTCAAAGGCATTAGTTTCTTTTGAAGTCCAGTAAAATGCATATTTCTTCAGTAATTTTTGTATAGGTGTTTCTATTCTCCCGTAATTCTTAACAAATTTGTGATAATACCTTGTCAACCTAAGAAATCCTCGCATATGATTTATGGTTGTGGAGATTTTACATTCCTTAATGGATTTAATTTTGTTAGGGTCTACCTTAACACCCTCATGAGATACAATATGACACATATATTCCACCTCCTGTACTCCAAAGAAACATTTAGAGGTTTTTGCATACAATTGTTTCTCCTCCAATAGTTTGAACACCCTGTCAACATGTTGAACATGATCCTTCCAAGACTTACTATAGATTAGTATATCATAAAAAAATACTACCACAAATTTTCTAAGGAATGGTTTGAAAATGGAATTCATCAAACCTTGAAATTTATAAGGTGCATTGGTAAGGCCAAAAGGCATGACCAAAAATTCACAATGACCCTCATGAATTCTAAATGTTGTTTTCGGAATGTCTTGAGTCTTCATTCTAATTTGATGACATCCTAATGAAGATCCAACTTGGTGAAGTAAATTGATCCATGTAATTCATCCAATAATTCATCACCGACAAGAATGGGAAATTTATCTTTAACAGTGAGCTTGTTTCACTCCCTATAATCCAGACACATGCACCATGATCACTCTTTCTTGTGCACTAATGCTACTGGAGCAGAGAAATAACTCTGACTAGGCTGAATTATGACAGCCTCTAGAATTTTTAAAACCATACACTTAATTTCACTCTTTTGGACATAAGGATATCTGTAACGCTTGATGGGAACACTTCCTGGAATAACATGAATAGCATGATTGTGATCACAAATAGGTGGGAGTCTCAAATACCTTGGAATGATTGTACAAGACTTTTTGGAGATATGGAGAAATAGATGATTTCAATGTTTGAACCTCTAGTGAGCATAATTGTGCAATTATGCCCTATTGTTCTTTCTTTAGAAACTTTTTCATGCCATTAGAGTTGATTATATTTCCTGGTTTCCCTACGATACCCCTTAATTCAACTTTCTTTCCTTCACAAAAAAAAATCAAGAAAAGTTCTTGAGAATTAAAATTTATCTTACCCAAAGATTGTAACCATTGGAATCCTAGTACAACATCAACACCACCCATTGGAATGGAAAGCATTGGACTATTCAATACATATCGTACCATTAGTGTTTTTTCTATCACAACTGTAACAAATCCATTTTTCTCTTTTTCATTCCAACTGTTGTGGCGTCAACCTTGTAGGTCATGGAAGGCTAGGAGTAGCAACACTTCCATCTTTAAGTTGAGTGGTAGGCTTCCTTGTTTCCGTAATTTTTCTTTCAATTTTTCTTGCCAAATTGAATGCCTTCTCCAATGAATCAGTTTCCCAAAGGCGAAATTCATGTTGGATGGTATCCTTTAAAGTACCTATGAAGACTTCAATCCTATGCTCCTCTAGAATATAATTTACCCTTATATTCAATTTTTGGAAGTTCTCAATGTGCTCTGCCATTGAACCCTTTTGTTCGAGATTTACCAATTGGCTAAAGAAGGCGTTTCTCTTTGTATCCTCATAATGTGTTATCATTTCCTCCGTAAAAATTGACCAAGTGACAAGTGGTTTACGAGAACAAAGTCATCGATACCATACAAATTGATTGGGTTCTAAATATAAAGTTGCAATGCGTACCTTTTGTGTGTGTTGCACATTATGGAGACTAAAATATTGCTTCATTTGTAGTATCCATGTTACGGAATCCTTGTCATCAAAATTCCTCATATCGATCTTTGGAATATGGTGAGTGTTCAATCCAACGTTAGAGTTTATGAAATCATGATCAACATTTCTTTTTCTCTCATCATGAGTTTCATCTATTTCCTTTTCGCCATTAGGAAGCCTTTCTTGTAGCAAAATTTTCAACTCTTCCTTCAACCCTTACATGTCTGCTTTTAAACCATTCATGTCACCTTTTATTTATACTTTTAAGCCATCCATGTCGCCTTTTATTTCTTCCTTTAAAACATCCATCTCATCTTTAATTTCATCTTTGGTTGCACTTTGTGAAGGCGAAATTTGTTGCAGATGGTCCCTTAATTTTGATATATCATGTTACAATTCTTTCTCTTCATGCGTCATAGTAGAGGTTTCTGAGGGATTAATGAATGTAGAATTATTTTGTTTTGGAGGAATTTTAGAACCCAATACTGATATATATGCATCAATATTCCCTTGGAATCACTTCAAATTTATTTTTCAAACAAAATTTATGCGATTTTTTTTTTTAAATACACACATTTTTTTTTGCTTTTAGGAGCTCAATCTTGAAAAGGTTGTAACTTTGTAATTTTGGCTCTAAAAGGTCTGAAATTTTTTCTTGTGGTATCCCTCTAAGTCTTATTTCCAACCCTACAAGTCAGATCAAGATTAGAGTATTCAAGAAATAGTTATGCTTGATCTCCCACAATGTCTTGATTATATACTGGTTCAGTAGAGAAAACTTGTACGGAGTTCCACATGTCAATGTTTCTACCTTCAGCCCTGAAATTGCTACAAAGAAAACTATAGTCCGAGAACTTTCAACCACTTTTTACAGAATTCGAATCTGATGCCTGAAACAAAATTTATGACAAGTTTCCCTAGGTCACTTGTTTGAGACTGAATTTTTGAGTCTGCAAAAACCCTAACTTCCCTAGATCATATCTCCGAAAATGTAGTGAAACAAGATCTAAAAATTTTACACGAATTTCACCAATATTTTCACTCTGTGTGGTCAAAATTTCAGCTTCTGAAGCCCCATAGAAATAAAGTTATAGAAAAACTTCCACGATCACCTGTTTGAAGAAGTAAAACCCTAAAATCCAAAGCTTTGATACCAAATGTTATGCAACCAACTCACAAAATAGAAGAAAAGATAGACTAATGACTTAAAAATTATCCTCTTCGAGAGGAAAACCTCCTTTACATTACATAAATGAATAATTCTCCAATGATTCAAACGACAAAATTTCCTTTTTATATATAGGAGTGTAAGGGGTCATAATATAATCAGAGGTAACATAACAATAATAATACAAGGGCACAACAATAACATTAGTGGGCTTATATGGGGTACAATAATAAAAATATGGGGACTACAATGGCTGTTAGGACCCTATATTACTAGTGTATTCCTTATTTTTGTTAGTTTATCCCCCTTATTGTTATTTTTGTACCACTGTAGTCCCCATATTGTTATTATTGTGCCCCATAATAGCCCATTATTGTTATTGTTGTGCCCTTACATTATTATTATTGTTGTTATTGTTGTGCCCTCAAAGTGGTTGATTCCTAAGTCATTGATCTCTCTTTTATTATATTTTGTGAGCTAGTTTCATAACATTTGGTATCAGAACTTTGGATTCTTGGGTTTCGCTGCTTCAAACATGACATCGTAGCATTTTCACTATAAATTTTTTTATACGAAGGTTTAGAAGCTAAAAAAAAAACCATTTGTGTCGAAATCTAGAGGAACTTCGTGGAAAACTTTCGGATCTTGGTTCACAATATTTTCAAAGATATGATATGTGGAAGTTAGGGTTTTTCGAGGCTCCAGAATTTCATCTCAAAGAGGTGACTTTGGGAAAATCATCATAAATCTCTCTCTGAGCATCGGATTGGAATTATGTTAAAAGTGGCTGAAATCACACAGACTTTAGTTTTGTGTGTGTCGATTTCAGAGCCGAAGTAGGAAACAGTGACATGTGGCACGTTGTACAAGTTCGCTCTACTGAACCAGTCCATAGGTCATTATGGAAGATTGGGCATAAGGTTCCCTTGAAGAACCAAAATCACTTCATAATTGTGGCATTGGAAAGAAGATTCGGAGGGATACTAAAGGACCGAAGATAAAATCTTGGGGATCCAAAATTACATAGATACATCAGTTTCAATATCCTACTCCTCAAAATCAAGAAAAGGGTGTGTATTTTTTTTTAAATTTTCATAAGTCGTGTTTCAAAAATCAGTTTGAAGTGATTCCAAGGGCATATTGAAGCATAGATATTAGTATTGGGTTCTAAAAGGCCCCCTAAAAATAATTCAACACCCATTAATCCCTCAGAAGACTCTACTATGACTCATGAAGAGGAAGAGGTGCAACATGATATATCAAAATTACAAGACCAAGTGCAACAAATTTTGCTCTCGCAAAGAGTTAAAAAAAATGAAATGGAAACTAAGATGGATTATTTGAAGAAAGACATGGAAGCTAAAATGGATGGTTTGAAGAAATGCATGGAAGCTAAGATGAATGGTGTGGAAGATAAGATGGATGGTTTTAAGAATGGTGTGGAAGCTAAGATGGATGGTATAGAAGGAAACACATAAGATTTGAAGAAAGACATGGAAGGTTTGAAGGAAGGTTTGGCAAATTTTCAACAAGAAAAGCTTCCTAATGGCGAAAAGGTAGTAGAGGAAACTCATGATGAGAACAAAATAAATGCTAATCATGATTTCATAGACTCTAATGTTGGATTTAAGACCCACCATATTCCAAAGGTAGATATGAGGAAGTTTGATGGCAACGATTCGATAACATGGATACTACAAATGGAGCAATACTTTGACCTCCATTATACGCAAAAGACACAAAAGGTACGCAATGTAACTTTATATTTAGAACAAAATTAGTTTTTATGGTATCGATGGCTTTTTTCTCGTAAACCAATGGTCACTTGGTCAATTTTTACGGAGCAAATGATAACACATTATGAGGATACAAAGAGAAAGACCTTCTTTATCCAATTGATAAATCTCAAACAAAAGGGTTCAATGATGGAGCACATTGATGATTTCCAAAAATTGAATATAAGGGTAAATAATTTTCCAGAGGAACATAGGATTGATGTCTTCATAGGGACTCTAAAGGATAACATCCAACATGAGATTTTCCTTTGGGAACCCGATACATTGGAGAAGGCATTCAGGTTGGAAAGAAAAATTGAAATAAAAATTATGGCGATAAGGAAGCCTACCACTCACAACTATAAAAATGGAAGTGTTTCTACTCTTATACTTCCACAACCTACAAGGTTGACACCACAACAATTGGAAGAAAAAAGAGCAAAAGGCTTTTTCTATAGTTGTGATAGAAAATACACTAAAGTTCATAAGTGTGCTGAGAAGAAATTATTTTACATATACTGTGAAGAGGAGGAAGAAAAGTAACAAGAAACTTCAAAATAAGAGGATATACACCAGGAAACAACCCTAGAGGAAGAAGAAATGAATCCAACCATATCCAATAATGCATTAGAAGGAATTACCACTCCTCAAACTCCCAAGATAGAAGGACATATCAAGAAGAAAAATGTAATAGGGCTTATTTATTTAGGTAGTACCCATAATTTTATTCATTTTAAGGTAACCAAGGAATGGATTGCTTCCTATACCCAACGCGAGAGTGTCAAGTGATGGTGTAAAATGGAGGAAATATAAATTTCTCTGGAAAGTGCCATAATATCAAGATAACCATGGGTGAATAAGTATTGAATATTTCAATTCTTTCCATTCCAATGGGTGGTGATGATGTTTTACTAGGAATACAATGGTTAAAATATTTAGGGATGGTATCTTTTAAATTTCAAGAAATTTTCTTGATTTTTTTTCGGAAGGAAAGGAAGATGAATTACGGGGTATCGCAGGGAAGCTGGGAAAGATACTAAGCTCTAATGTCATGAAAAATATTTTGAAAAATAAGAACGAGGCGTAATTGCATAATTATGCTCACTAGAAGTTCAACCATAAAAATCATCTATTTCTCCATATCTCCAAAAAGTCTTGGACAATCATTCCAAGTTTTTTGAAACTCCCAAAGGACTCCCACCTACTCGTGATCATGATCATGTTATTCATTTGATTCTAGGAAGTGTTCCTCCAAACATAAGGCCTTACAGATATCCCTATGCCCAAAAGAGTGAAATTGAGCGTCGGGTTGCAAAAATGCTAGAGGACATGATAATTCAATCTAGTCAAATTTATTTCTCTGCTCCAGTAGTAATGGTGCACAAGAAGGATTGATCATGGCACATGTGTTTGTATTATAGGGAGCTCAACAAGATTACTATTAAAGATAAATTTATCATTCTTCTCAGTGATGAATTATTGGATGAATTACATGGAGGAATTTACTTCACCACGCTGGATATTCATTCAGGATATCATCAAATTAGAATGAAGACTTAAGACATTTTGAAAACAACATTTTGAACTCATGAGGGTCATTATGAATTTTTGGTCATGCCTTTTGGCCTTACCAATGCACCTTCTACATTTCAAGGGTTGACGAATTCCATTTTCAAACCCTTCCTTAGAAAAATTGTGTTAGTATTTTTTGAAGATATACTAATCTACAACATCTCTTGGAACGATCATGTTCAACATGTTGACAAGGTGCTCGACTAATGGAGGAGAAACAATTATATCCAAAAACCTCCAAATGTTTCTTTGGAGTACAAGAGGTGGAATATCTGGGTCATATTGTATCTAAGGACGGTGTTAAGGCAAACCCTAAAAAAATTAAATCCATTAAGGAATGGAAAGTCCCCACAACCATAAATCAGTTGCGAGGATTTCTCGGGTTAATAGGTTATTATCGCAAGTCTGTTAAGAATTATGGGAGAATAGAAGCACCGCTAACAACATTATTGAAGAAAGATGCATTTTCATGTACTTGTGAAGAAACTAAGGCCTTTGAACATCTTAAAGAGAAAATGTGCCAACACTAGTACATTTGGTAAAAAATCCGACAATTTTGACGCATTGTCGGAAATTTCCCCAATTTTTCTCAATTTTTTAAATCCTGCCAATAACCGTCGCTATACCAACATATAGGGACATAGTCGATATTGCGATGTTTAGGATCGTCTTCAGTACACCGACAGTTAGGGACACAGCGTCAGAAATGCGACGTTTCTAATACATGAGTCGGTATTGCGACTTTTAAAGACATTTGGGGATAAACTTCGCTATAGCGATGTTTGGAGACACTTGTCGATAGTGCGAAGGAACGGGGGACAACCGTCGATATTGCGACGTGTGCGGAAAACCGTCGGTATTACGACGTGTGTGGAAAACCATCAGTATTACGACATGTGCGGACAACCGTCAGTATTACGATGTTACGACGGGTTGCGGAATATTTAATAGATTCTGTACTATACAATAAGACAAGAATCTAATACATTGGAGTCAAATTTTTAAATAAACATTTTACAAATGATTTAGATTAAAAAATTAAAGGAAATCAATTTTTTTTTCAAATCATGTAGGCATTATTTTTTTATTAAAATTATGTAGGTTATTATTTATTAAGTTTTAATATTAATCTATTTTTTCAATTATTGTCCAAAATATATTATCAAAAAATCCTTTATTATAAAAAAGTCCTAGGTTATAAATTTAAATTTGGTAAATCCCTAGTAATGATTAATTCTTATTATGATTTGTATTAAGCTACTTTCTATTTAATTATTGTGAAAAAAAAAGGATTCACATGAAAAAATTACTTACATTAAAATAAGTGCAACATTGTTGCAAACCTCATTTTATATTTCTAAACCAAACCTAATATACAAAGGAGTTTCTTACCTTTAGAAAGTTTTAACATTTCATGTGGATGTTGAAATGATTTTTAGCTAGATTACACTATTATTACCATCTTTCTCTAGATTAAAAATGGTTGAACATTTTGTATGGATGTTGAAATGACTTTTAACCGGATTACAACACTACTACCATATTTTGATTGAAATGAGAATTGATTGCTTGTTATGCTCAAAGTTTTATGTTCTTATTTTATAACAAACACATTTATACTTAGATAACATGTTTTGTCGAAAATTATAGCAAGATTTGAAAGTGGAAATCCTCCTTATATTTAAGAGGTATATATTTTTGTCTAAATTTCTTTGAGTCGTTTTAATTTATCAATTAATATTTTTAATTGTGATTATTACTTTCACTATTAAAAAAATAAAATGGAAAATGTATGAAAATTATACTAAATATCAATATCTTCACTTAAAATATTTAATAAACAAACATTTAAAATTACCATATTTTTTGAAAATGAAAAGAAATCAAATAAAAGTACTAATATTAATAAACGTGTATACACTGAATCATGATAAATTTAATTCTATATAATTTTGTCTCTTAAATTTGGGTCCATTTCTTGTGGTGAAAAGGTGGTGAGATGTGATGAGTCTAGAATTAAAACAAGTATCATTGCAGTGGTCTATACCAACTCTTGCATTCGCTTGCACAAGGAACAACTTGATGCATTTAACAAGTTTGTGGCATCACCACTTACATCTTTGGTTTTGATTTCTAGATATGAATGAAAGTTTGATTCTATATGCACCATCTTCGTTTGCATCTTCTTCTTGACTACCAATTGCTACCCATGACTTGTAAAGGGTGAAACTCTGCATCGTTTGAAGTGGGAGGATTGATTGTGTCTTGTTCCTTATGGGTAGTCGTGGAAGTTGAAACTAACTTGGATTGGGAGGCACTCAAGTGTAACATTCTATAACCATGTTGTTTGCATGCTAACTAGGTAAAACATTTGAGACAAAATATGACAATTTTAGGAAAATTTTGACTAGAGACAAAATGAAAACTGACGCATCGACACATGAAAAATAAATGGCGAATGTAAATCAAAATTCCAAAGAGATATATTAGGGATGGAATCCAAATTGGCACAAACGGTGATGGATCTAATTTTGGTAGTCAACATTGTGAACTACCTTTTAGGTCTATGGCCTAGAGGTTTCAAACCCACCTAAGTCATAGATATAGAGATCAGGAAATTATGTCAAGCCCACAAGAAAATTATTCGTCACAACACAATCTACAAAATTCATTTGGCTTCCTTTGGCTAGGCTACCCCTTCACCTAGGCTATATTATATATAATACATAAGACTAATTATATATAATATATTGTATATATTATATTTTATCTTCCACTAAGGCTTGTTTCGTGCCATAATATTCTTTCCCTCTCTATTCTCCTACCCCCACAGCCAGACCATCTCTCTGCGATTTGAATCACCACAGAGTCATTGACAGACTTCCCATACAACTCTTTGTCAACATAAAACCCACCCATTCAAGTGTTGAGACATTGATTTGCTAGGGTTGCATCAGAGGAGACATTAATCTGATAGGGTCATGTCAAAGGAAACATTAATCTGCTAGGGCCACATTGAAAGGCTAAGCGGAAAAATGGTAATGTGGTTTCTTCATGCTTCAAAATTGTTCAATTTGGCTTCAAAACTCTTGTGCATGTACTCCTCGCATAATCAGTTCATGCTCTTATTTAGTTATTTTTATTATATTTTATGTCTTGCATTTCATGTCTATTTTATAATGATTGTTGGTGATATTTTCTGAGGTATTTAGACATCTGGAAATTAGATTGTTTTTAGCTTTAGAGGTACATCTAGAGCACCTTCATTTTAGTACAAAAATTCCCTTATTTTCACACCTTAGACTGCATGCACCCAAGACACAAAACAAGGAACTTATATGGTTTCTCTTCAGCCATAAGTTTAACCTTTTAACTCTAAATTTGGTAGGAAATGGGTGTAAGTTTGGCCCTTTAAATATATAAATATATTAAGAGGGTTTGATGTTTCCCAAGACAATTCCTAGCCGCCTTTCATTTGCCATGCAAGTTTGTTGGTTAGATTTAGAGTTGCAGATATCCTAAGCCACATATTTGTATTGAGGACTGTTTCGTAAGGGTGCACAACGTAAATATTACATTTGAGACCATTCATTGGGTGGTTGTAACAAAAGGCTGTGAAATTAATGAGGTTGCTCACTAATTGTTTTTCTAAATGCCTCTAACAATATTTCTTTGTTTTATGCCACAACCTTACTTAATTTGAATGTTGTTGACTTGTATTCACATTGGCAAGTAGGGTATGCTTTTAAATAATAATTTTTTGGTCTATAAATACATTTTTTATGGGTTGATGTATAATTCCTTCATTTTCTACTATCGCTTATTTGATATAGTTTTGTTGCATGCAAAATGTTTGAAGAAAATCTTGAATTAATTGCTACACATGTAGTAGTGTTCACTTCTTGTCATAGCATGTTAGTTACAAGCTCATATACGAAGACTAAAGCTATTCTTTGTGACCTAAAAAAAAAGGAAAACAAGATACATGCATCTAATTTAGATATACCTTATAACACTGAATTTGAGTTTTGTTTGAGTCTGTCACCAAAGTGTTTGAAAAAATATTTGAGTGAACTTTGTCACATGGATGTCAGGCTTGATGGTATTTATTATCACAAGGATTCTTTGTCTCTCCATATGGTTAATTTCAAATAACTTTGCTCCAATATTATTATCACAGAGATGTTCTATTTTCTATATCAAAACTCGAATATGTTTCTAAATGACCTTGAAAGAGGGTCAACAACAATGGAAAGAGAACCAGTGACATGGGCAATGGAGACAAGTTGGTTGAGTTAAAAGTGAACAAAAAAGTGCAAAAAGGATTCTAAGTCAAGGGATCTAAGGTTAGCAAAAATTTACTTTATTATTTATAAAAAATGATAAAAACGATAAAAAAAACCCAATTTTTCCTTCAATTTCAAATTCAACTTGAGGTTCGGTCATGAGGTTTGAAGGACCTAATCAAAACTAAGAATTTTCTTTAGGTTTGTTGAATTTTAAACCTCAAGTTTGAATTTCCGTGAACCATGTGACATAGATGGTATCAATGTTTTTAACTTGCCTAAGGGATTGCTAAGCTTCTCAATGCTCATAGTTAAAAGTCTTTAAAAGTTAGACCACAAATATCAATTGCATCATAGGCTGATAGAATATATACAACACCAATTAATGGTTTGGCTAGACAATATAAAGCTTGTAAGCTATACTTCCCAATACTTTTCCATATTGGCCTAGGTTCATCCACCAACAACGATGAAAATTTTAGGGGACTTATAATAGGCATGTAAGTGGTGTTATCAAAAGGATTAAACTCTAAAGATACATGTTTTTTTGGATACTCCTCATTGGTCAGAGACATTCAGTAGGAAAGGAGATCCAAAGAAATCAAAAATTCACATTTTGGTGATAGAATCCATGACTTCCTCCTTTTACTCAAAGGTTTTCAAGTTATCACATCAAGAGGAGGAGAAATAACAAGGCTGCTAAACTTAAAAATTTGGAATCCTCATTGGAAAAAAGGTACTATTTATTGAAAGAATACCTGTCATAATTTTAACATGCAAATAAAATGGAATGAATACCTTCCTATAGACAATATTAAAGGCTATTGAAGTAAATAACTCTATTTGCATGCAAATCATTTAATTTTAAATCTCTTTTTTCATGTTCACTTCCCATGTTAAATACTACACTATTGAAAAGTGAGGCCTAAGTAAATATAAAAAACTCAACTCTTACTAGAGAACACCTATAGGCTATTTATATATGTGTATATTTCCCTTTTTGAAGCAGAAAGTCATGGAATGCAAATTTGATATGTAAATGAAAAAGAGGCCTTACAAAGCCAAATGTCAATGCATTTGCAAGGGAACTAAGAAAACATAAAACAACTTGGGTAGAAAAATTAAGGATACGTAGACATTGACAGTAATGAAAAATTATATTTCTTTGAGGGAAAAATTGGTAGGGTCCAGGTATCTTGGAGAATTTCCATGGACATTCTAACTTTTTTCTAAATCCATTTTTAGAAAACCTTATAGAAAACACCAGAGTAAATATTGAGGATCTCAAATCAACAGTGGACCCTACATAAGTGTTTGCAATCAAAATAAAAACAAAGGAAAACTCATGAAAAATAGTATTGTGAATAACAATGTTAATACACTACAATTCAATTATGTGTTGGATGGCTGATTCTGACATTGATGGGAAAGAAGGCACTTAAAATATGTGAGTTTATGTTTCTTTTCGTGGTGCTTTCTCAATTTTTTTTTTTTCTATTATTTTCCTAAATTATTAGAGCCTTGAAATTCCCATATGATTTTCTTCGTGCCTTGTCTCCCTTTGTAATCAATTAGAGTTATAAAATATCTAGAGCCTAAGAAATTTGCTACTTTAATTTTAGTTAGAGTAATATGTAATAACATGTTGTCTCTCAAGTATAGAAAATTAGACAGTAGATTCAAATCAGGCAGTGTGTCATCAACTAGAGACCTTGAAACAACAAACAGTTCATTCACAAATTTTAATAGGGTCAACCTTCACATACAAAAATGCATTCTGAATCAGATTGGTTATATGATTGACCTGGAGAGTAAGATACCTTTATGATTATACATAACACAAATGAAACAAAAGGTGCAACATAGGTATCCACTTACTCAACAACCATTTGGAGAGATAAATATTTCAAAGGAATCCTCTTCAAAAATTCTTGAATTCTTGCAACTTTCTCCTCAAAATGTGTTTCATCAACACAACAACTTCTCATGTGAAGAATTACTTGTCAATAATTTGGTTGTAAGGTAGAATTATATCTACTCATTGGCATTTCTTGTTGTCATTATTTTTTGTCATTTCTACCAATCAATTATGTGTTGGATGGCTAATTCTGACACTGATGGGAAAGAAGTCACTTAAAATATGTGAGTCTATGTTTCTTTTCTTGGTGCTTTCCCAACCATTTTTTTTTCTATTATTGTCCTAAATTATTAGAGCCTTGAAATTCCCATATGATTTTCTCCGTGCCTTGTCTCCCTTTGTAATCAATTAGAGTTCTAAAATATCTAGAGCCTAAGAAATATGCTACTTTATTTTTAGTTAGAGTAATATGTAATAGCATGTTGTCTCTCAAGTATAGACAATTAGACAGTAGATTCAAATCAGGAAGTGTCATCAACTAGAGACCTTGAAACAAAAAACAGTTCATTCGCAAATTATAATGGGGTCAACCTTCACATACAAAAATGCATTCTGAATCAGATTGGTTATATGATTGACCTGGAGAGTAAGACACCTTTATGATTATACGTAACACAACTGAAACAAAATTTGCAACATAGGTATCCACTTACTCAACAACCATTTGGAGAGATAAATATTTCAAAGGAATCCTCTTCAAATATTCTTGAATTCTTGCAACTTTCCCTCAAAATGTGTTTCATCAGCACAACAACTTCTCATGTGAAGAATTACTTGTCAATAATTTGGTTGTAAGGTAGAATTATATCTAATCTTTGGCATTTATTGTTGTCATTTCTACCAATCAATTATGTGTTGGATGGCTGATTCTGACACTAATGGGAAAGAAGGAACTTAAAATATGTGAGTCTATGTTTCTTTTCTTGGTGCTTTCCCAAGCTTATTTTTTCTATTATTTTCCTAAATTATTAGAGCCTTGAAATTCCCATATGATTTTCTTCGTGCCTTGTCTCCCTTTGTAATCAATTAGAGTTCCAAAATATCTAGAGCCTAAGAAATATGCTACTTTATTTTTAGTTATAGTAATATGTAATAACATGTTGTCTCTCAAGTATAGACAATTAGACAGTAGATTCAAATCAAGCAGTGTGTCATCAACTAGAGACCTTGAAACAACAAACAATTCATTCGCAAATTTTAATAGTGTCAACCTTCACATACAAAAATTAATTCTGAATCAGATTGGTTATATGACTGACCTAGAGAGTAAGATACCTTTATGATTATACGTAACACAACTGAAACAAAAGGTGAAACATAGGTATCCACTTACTCAACAACCATTTGGAGAGATAAATATTTGAAAGGAATCCTATTCAAAGATTCTTGAATTCTTGCAACTTTATCCTCAAAATGTGTTTCATCAACACAAAAACTTCTCATGTGAAGAATTGCTTGTCAATAATTTGGTTGTAAGGTAGAATTATATCTACTCATTGGCATTTCTTGTTGTCATTATTTGTTGTCATTTCTACCAATCAATTGTGTGTTGGATGGCTGATTCTGACACTGATGAGAAAGAAGGCACTTAAAATATGTGAGTCTATGTTTCTTTTCTTGGTGCTTTCCCAACATTTTTTTTCTATTATTGTCCTAAATTATTAGAGCCTTGAAATTCCCATATGATTTTCTTCATGCCTTGTCTCCCTTTGTAATCAATTAGAGTTATAAAATATCTAGAGACTAAGAAATATGCTACTTTATTTTTATTTAGAGTAATATGTAATAACATGTTGTCTCTCAAGTATAGACAATTAGACAGTAGATTCAAATCAATCAATGTGTCATCTACTAGAGACCTTGAAACAACAAACAACTCATTCGCAAATTTTAATAGGGTCAACCTTCACATACAAAAATGAATTCTGAATCATATTGGTTATATGATTGACCTGGAGATAAGATACCTTTATGATTATACGTAACACAACTGAAACAAAAGGTGCAACATAGGTATAACCATTTGCAGAGATAAATATTTGAAAGGAATCCTCTTCAAAGATTCTTGAATTCTTGCAACTTTCTCCTCAAAATGTATTTCATCAACACAACAACTTCTCATGTGAAGAATTACTTGTCAATAATTTGGTTGTAAGGTAGAATTATATCTACTCATTGGCATTTCTTATCGTCATTATTTGTTGTCATTTCTACCAATCAATTATGTGTTGGATGGCTGATTCTAGCACTAATGGGAAATAAGGAACTTAAAATATGTGAGTCTATGTTTCTTTTCTTGGTGCTTTCCCAACCTTTTTTTTTCCTATTATTTTCCTAAATTATTAGAGCCTTGAAATTCTCATATGATTCTCTTCGTGCCTTGTCTCCCTTTGTAATCAATTAGAGTTATAAAATATCTATAGCCTAAGAAATATGCTACTTTATTTGTAGTTAGAGTAATATGTAATAACATGTTGTCTCTCAAGTATAGACAATTAGACAATAGATTCAAATCAAGCAGTGTGTCATCAACTAGAGACCTTGAAACAACAAACAGTTCATTCACAAATTTTAATAGGGTCAACCTTCACATACAAAAATGCATTCTGAATCAGATTGGTTATATGATTGACCTGGAGAGTAAGATACCTTTATGATTATATGTAACACAACTGAAACAAAAGGTGTAACATAGGTATCCACTTACTCAACAACCATTTGGAGAGATAAATATTTCAAAGGAATCCTCTTCAAATATTCTTGAATTCTTGCAAATTTCTCCCCAAAATGTGTTTCATCAGCACAACAACTTCTCATGTGAAGAATTACTTGTCAATAATTTGGTTGTAAGGTAGAATTATATCTACTCATTGGCATTTCTTGTTTTCATTTCTACCAATCAATTATGTGTTGGATGGTTGATTCTGACATTGATGGGAAATAAGGCACTTAAAATATGTGAGCATATGTTTCTTTTCTTGGTGCTTTCCCAACCTTTTCTTTCTATTATTGTCCTAAATTATTAGAGCCTTGAAATTCCCATATGATTTTCTTCATGCCTTGTCTCCGTTGGTAATAAATTAGAGTTCTAAAATATATAGAGCCTAAGAAATATGCTACTTTATTTTTAGTTAGAGTAATATGTCATAACATGTTGTCTCTCAAGTATAGACAATTAGACAGTAGATTCAAATCAAGCAGTGTGTCATCAACTAGAGACCTTGAAACAACAAACAGTTCATTCACAAATTTTAATAGGGTCAACCTTCACATACAAAAATGCATTCTGAATCAGATTGGTTATATGATTGACCTGAAGAGTAAGATACCTTTATGATTATACGTAACACAACTGAAACAAAAGGTGCAACATAGGTATCCACTTACTCAACAACCACTTGGAGAGATAAATATTTCAAAGGAATCCTCTTCAAATATTCTTGAATTCTTGCAACTTTCTCCTCAAAATGTGTTTCATCAACACAAAAAATTATCATGTGAGGAATTACTTGTCAATAATTTGGTTGTAAGGTAGAATTATATCTACTCATTGGCATTTCTTGTTGTCATTTCTACCAATAAATTATGTGTTGGATGGCTGATTTTGGCACTAATGGGAAAGAAGGCACTTTAAGTATGTGAGTCTATGTTTATTTTCTTGGTGCTTTCCCAACCTTTTTTTTTTCTATTATTGTCCTAAATTATTAGAGCCTTGAAATTCCCATATGATTTTCTTCATGTCTTGTCTCCCTTTGTAATCAATTAGAGTTCTAAAATATCTAGAGCCTAAGAAATATGATACTTTATTTTTAGTTAGAGTAATATGTAATAACATGTTGTCTCTCAAGTATAGACAATTAGACAATAGATTCAAATCAGGCAGTGTGTCATCAACTAGAGACCTTGAAACAACAAACAATTCATTCACAAATTTTAATAGGGTCAACCTTCACATACAAAAATGCATTCTGAATCAGATTGGTTATATGATTGACCTGGAGAGTAAGATACCTTTATGATTATACGTAACACAACTGAAACAAAAGGTGCAACATAGGTATCCACTTACTCAACAACCATTTGGAGAGATAAATATTTCAAAGGAATCCTCTTCAAATATTCTTGAATTCTTGTAACTTTCTCCTCAAAATGTGTTTCATTAGCACAACAACCTCTCATGTGAAGAATTACTTGTTAATAATTTGGTTGTAAGGTAGAATTATATCTACTCATTAGCATTTCTTGTTGTCATTATTTGTTGTCATTTCTACCAATCAATTATTTGTTGGATGGCTAATTCTAACACTGATGGGAAAGAAGGCGCTTAAAATATGTTTGTCTATGTTTCTTTTCTTGGTGCTTTCCCAGCCTTTTTTTTCTATTATTGTCCTAAATTATATTTTCTTCGTGCTTTGTCTCCCTTTGTAATCAATTAGAGTTATAAAATATCTAGAGCCTAAGAAATATGCTACTTTATTTTTAGTTAGAGTAATATGTAATAACATGTTGTCTCTCAAGTATAGACAATTAGATAGTAGATTCAAATCAAGCAATGTGCCATCAACTAGAGACCTTGAAACAACAAATAGTTCAGCTCATTTATAACGTTAAAAAGTTCAGCTCGTTCGAGTTAGGATATAGTTTATAACGTTAAAAAGTTGGTATTGGTTATAGGTCCATAGTGTTTCATATTTTATATTTGAATTACATAAATATTTATAATAATTATGTTTATGTCTGTGTGTGTATGTGTGTTGGCTCACACACAGACACAACATTGAGCCGTCAAAGATGAATCTCAAAGGTGTTTTTCAAAATATAAGCGCAGATGGGCATTATTGAGCCAACAATGCCTGCATATTTCCTTCTCATGAATAAGTCTCAATGTGGAAATCCATGAAATATAATTATGTCAACTTTTTCACATAATTCTTCCACATTTTTCCAAAAAAACACATTGCCACGTGCTCTTGTTTTCTCATTTTTCTAAGCAAGGAAATGGGAGAATGTTATGCTATTGATGGCGAAGGTTGTTGTGTCTACCTGTAGGGTCCCTCCTATGGGTGAAGGCCTATTACTTCTGTCTTGTCACCGAAAAACCTCAGAGATAGGTCACTAAAAATCTCCGAGAATATGTCCGAAAATATTTGTTTGTAGACTATTTGAAGATCACAATCTTGATTTGCAATGAAGAACAGTAATATATTCATTGGTATGTGGAACACCGACATGGAAGATAACATGTCATTGTTATTTGGTTCATGATGTTGTGGCATTGAAGTAGAATGATGTGGCACACCTATGTGGTAGATGGTGTATCATCATGACATGGCTCATTTGTGATGTGGTGATGACATGGTGCAAACATTGCACTAACGTGGCACTAACATGGAGAGGAAGTGGAAGGTCATGTGGAGTGTATGTCGAGGAATTGATTCTGACAAATTTAGAATCCAGTATTTGGCCTATCTCCCAATACTAATAGAACCTAAACTTTTTCAGTTATATTAATTGTAGCTACAAATCCAAAAGAAACCTAAGACAATATGAAATACATGTAACTTCCTAATTATGTAGCCATCATGTGATATTGTTATGCATTACATTGTTAGAAGAATTTATACAAACTAATAATAAATGACAATAGACTATCCCAGTTGGGCATGATGTCAAGGTGTTGCCATGGTGTATTCATGCTTGGGCATGATGTCAAGTATTAGTCTAATTTAATATTAAACATGGTGTATTTTTTAATGGAAATAATATTATAAAAAATAGACATGTATTATTTCCAAAGGTATCCTTTATGGATATAACTGATATTGTTATTTAACTTAGTAAAGGGTACAAGGTGATGTTATCAAATATTTTTAGTCATGTTTTATTTTTGGGAAGTTTGTCTTGCTACAACAGAAAGAAAATGGAGTCGTGTTTTAATGGCTGGGCAGTTTGCCTTGCTACAACAACAAAGAAATGGGGTTGTGTTTTAATTATTGGGTAGTGTGTCTTGCTACAGTAGCAAGGAAATGGAGCCATGTTTTAATTATTGGGAAGTATATCTTGCTACAATAACAAGGAAATGGAGATCGCTAAAATTTACATCTAGTGGCTCAACACTATTACCATCACTAACTTATTGCCCATTGACCACTAAACTAGTGGACTTATCCAAATTTAGTGTTTTTGTTAACCAACTAAAATTAATTGTGCATTTTTCCTTTAAAATTTTGCAAAATATAGTTGAGTCATAGAGTCTTTTACACTATAATGGTAGCATAAGACTAATTGGTATAATTTGTGTGAATTTCATATATAGTTGGTCTTTATATGAGATATTTCCATCACTTGAGTATGTAACCATGCTAAGCACTAGTACAAAGACATTCCATTCTTGATATGGTAAGATTCTTGGACATGTTAATTCCTTTGTGACTTGGCATTTCCATGGTGCTTTTGATGTTTATTTCACAAGGAAAGCTTCATGGATGGTAGATCATAATAGGAATGTCAATTATGTGTACACTCAGATATGAGATTAATATTTTCATGTTATTGGTTTTTTTCGATCATAATACCTCTCTTGTATGTACTACAAGAGTAATCACCCTATTTAAGGGTTTATATTTGGGTATACACTTGATTACCCTTCCCACATGCACCATGTATTAAATGAATGTAGGTATAGCAACGTATAGAGGCCTCCCTTTGAGGCAAAAAATAGGACTTCTTTAGAGGTAGCAGTATGAAATGATAGTTGTAGGTTTCATTTCCATCTTTACAATCCTCTTGTGTTGACTCCCTTGGAGGAATTTCAAGCATAGCCTTCTAGTCTTGTAAATGCAACCAACAGGTTTCAAACCTATAGAGCACATCTAATAGAACAATGTTGTTAGGCCCAACCTTGGCAAAAGGGTGTTGGAAAAGTAACATAAAAATGGTCAAAACTAAGCCATTCAAGGAATAGTGGATCACCCAAACATAAACAAGAACAAAAAAACTCACAATTACACATGGGGGTATGTTACAAGTGACATCATATCCCAAGTTCCAACACTTGACCTTGGGTTGAAAAATAAGTATAAGGACTGGTCTTATTCATGCATGCATAAATCATGGATCCTTATGTTATCGCTGAGTAGGGTGCCATTGTAGGTAGATAAAACTTGAGGTGATAAAATAAGTTCTTTGACATATGAAAAAGTATCTAGCACCCATCAAGCACAACTGAATATCACAACCATCAAGTACTACCAAGTGACATATCACTGATGTCTGATACTTTGTTGAGCATCAGTTATTGCCCTAGAGAAATGCCACATCGGACTATAGAAGGATTGCATTTATCCAACATTCTTTAGTCCAATATCCTTTCCATAACCATCTATCAGATTTGCAAAGTCTTCTTTAACACTGTGATCTATATCTATAGAGAAAGGTACATCACATCACTATGATTTAACTTATAGGCTCAACCTAACTGGTAAATAATTTCTTTGGCATACAAAAAAGTATCCAGTACCCATAAAGCACAACTGAGTATCACTGATCATTGAGTACTACCAAGTTATATACCACCAACTACTACTAAGTAATGCAGAATCAAAGATATCACCAACTCTGTTGACTATCAATTATTACCCTGCAACAATGTACACCAGAATATAGAGGGTTTGCATTTGAGAAAGAAAAGCATGCAATTAGGACTAAGGAGACAAAAACAACCCCATAGCAACCAACTACATTAATTGTTTCCTTTTGAAAACTAATGTCTCCTTGGAGCCCCTTCTATCCAAGAGAAAGACTATAAAGTGGCAGTGACCCACTTCCTAATACAAGCACTTGAATGAATACTCTTGATTCTCTAAAATTACTACTCTCGGCCTTGTGGTGGAATATTAAATCAAACGAGAGATATTTTGGAATGATTTACATCTGTTTTGGCTCGTTAATCTTTATTTCGTTAATATTTCTTCTATCCAAAACACTCCTCAACCTCTTTGGTGAATGATATTCCTTTATTCGCAAACTGTGTGGCAAGGTATGCCACCTTATTTGGCATGCTTGCAGGCTCTCATCTCCCAACAATCTAAAGGTATCTTCAAAATGAAGTTTTTCCTACTCCTATTTTTTTTTTGCAGAAAGTTGTCATTGTTCGATCTTCTACTATAATCATTTGGTTAGTAGTGATAATGCGAGGGCCTTGTAGTTATTACATGATCCACAAAGGTTATTATATCTCTTTTCCATGATTCTTTCGATGTATTCTACCTTGGTCTCTTCACGGGTCATCCAGGAGGCTAAAGAAATAAATTTCACATCACCTAGTTGAGAGTTGGGGTGCCACACATTCATAGAAAGAAGTATTAAATTATCCATATAAAATTTTTCCATCTTATCCCTATCTTTAATGTTACACTTAAGGAAAAAATCAATGAATGTTTTGATGTTTTGGAAAGGAGGGGATCCTTGTTGGGCTAATACTCTAGTCTAAAATTGGCACCATTAGTATTTGATGAATAGAGAGTATGTTTTTAATGGATGTCTAGAGTGTGTCTACTAACTTTTCCAACCTTGCTTTTGATCTTCCAAATACATTTCTTGAAAATTTTTTAGTCGCCTTATTGATGCCTGTGAAGCTGCCCCCAACAAGCCAATTTGTGAAGAAGGCAATGATCCCATCAATGTTGATCTAGACCTCAGAAACTTGATGGAAAGTGTCCATCCTCATAGGATTAGCATTGATATGTAAATTCATTGGGTTGCGTCATAGTCCGATTGCAGAAGATATATGGATCTCGGATTTTTGGGCTCCAAATATGTAGGGAAAACTCTTTGTTTTTGCACTTTGAAGAGCTGTTTTTTTCTTTCTTGTTCATATTTGAAGAAGATTAGGATTTAATATTTTGCTCAGGTCCTTATTTTACAGGATTCCAAGCACTACTGCACTGTATCTAAATCCTTCGTCTCTAAACTTCAATCCAATGGAGGAATTCTCCTCGTTTTGGTATGGGTTTGCATCCCCTTTTTTTGTTGATCTTTTGGGACAAGGCTATTCTAAAGGATATCGATGGTGACTTTGGGAAGTTACTTGAAGTGGCAGAACATAAGGGATGCCAATTTTTGTCTCTTTTATTTGTGTTAAAGTCGAGTTGGATAAAGGTCTCATGGATGTCATTCTTCTATAGCTGGATGAGAGGATCTTACTCCAAGAATTATATTACTATCAACTACCTTTCAAGTGTAATATTTGCCACAGATTTGGGAATTATTTTAGGAATTGCTAGAAGGATGCTCATTCTGCTCCTAATCAATCTTAGGGGAACAAGGAACAAATAAATGAAGAGGATCAATCTCAATTTACGCTAGTGATGATTAAGAAGAAAATACAATTTGTACAATCAAAGAATCAAAAGCTCCCATGATTGATACGTCTAGGTCCAGTTGATTTCATGTTGTAGGAGTATCAAAGATGTAAGAAGAAAACCAATTTGTTCAATCAAAAAATCAAAAAACTCCTAATATTGATCCATCTAGCTACACTTGATTTCGTGCTCTAAGAGTCTTAAAGACGTAAGAAGAAGAAAAAAATTGTACAATCAAAAAATAAAAAAGATCCCAAGATTGACCTGTCTACCTCCAACTGATTTCATGCTCTAGGAGTCCAAAGGTGTTCAGGACGACTAAGAAAGGAGGGGATTCATTTCCTTAAATGGGCACACCCTAAGCACAAAGGCACATTGATTCCAAATGTAGTGTAAACCTCCAAGCAGGGTCCCCTATAACAGAGGTGGAAAAATGCTATTTCAGTCACCTGATGACATCAAGATATTTAGACTACCCAAGCCGAACAGTAATCTGAACAATACCTTATTCATACGGTCACAGAAGAAGAGAGAAGAATGGAAAGAAAACGAGAAAGGGTTAGTCCTCAAAGTTATACTGAAAATAGTGCTCCCTATAGTGCACTATACTGAAAATAGTGCACTATACTAAAAATAGTGTGTTTTCCTTGTAGAATGGTACTTTGGAGCAAGTTTAAAAACTTGTTAGTACTCTCAATGAAGAAAAAGTGCCATCTGAAGATGTTGTGGGTAACTATGCAGTAGATAAGGCTCCCTGGAATCTGGACTGTAAATTCATGCTCAGAATTGGGTTGAAAAACTGGTTGGCACTTCCATTTGAAAATAAATTTGTCAAATAACATGAGCCATAATTGTAGAATGCTATAATTTCTATGTGACAATGATGAACCTATGCCAAGGCAAACTATTTTCCTATCCATAAAATCATGTGAAATTGCTGTACGAATATGATTTTTACTTGAATATGTGCCTTTTGTTATTTCTGGAGCAATTTTGAACTAAAACTTATGAGTGTGTATTTAGATGTGGTACAGAAAAGAAATTTCTTATGACTATTTTGAAAAACAAAAAGTGTACACGTACACAGGGGAAGATGGTTTTGAATAGTTATTTTAAATGCAATTTTGGATCATTTGTTTGTTGAATAATAAGTCTTCTCTATTAGGGGGGAAAACTATGGCAAGATTAAAAATTCTTTGATATTGGTACTTTTTTCAGAACATAGATAAATTTATACTGCATTTTTTAAATTAGTAGTAGGCATCAACTTCTCTGGGTTCTTTTGGGTCCTATTTTAAACTCAAGTACACAGGTTGCCATTGTCTTTTAGTGTAAAAACGGTAAAGTTTGTAGCTATTTTTAACATAAGTTCCATCTGCAGCTACCTTGTTTCTGATGATGTTCAGAGTGACTGTATGTAACACACTACTCCTACGAATGTTTAGACTAACCAAAGTATGAGTTATATTACTGAAAATAAAATTGAACAACGTGTTATACTTAATGCTTTCATAGCATATGATATTTTGAGTAAGTTTATCTACTGTGGTCCTTTTCATTGATATCTTATATGTTGGAAACACTGAGAAGGGGTGAATCAGTATTTCGCTTACAGTTAGTTAATTATAATTTTTCTCAGAATTGTAGCACAAGCATAAGCTTCAGAATTAAACCCTTGATATCTTTTCATTGATATTTTTAACGTTCTACTCCACATACACTAGTACCATATTATTTCTGAAGATGTAAACCCTTCTCTATCTGTGACAACTGACAGTGATGGAGATACAAATACACTGAATTTAGTGGGATCATAAGTTTGTGCTTTATCAATCTTCAAACCTTCAATTTCAATATTGTATTCTTCAGATAAATGTTGCTGGAAATTATCAGAGTATTTCTCAGAATTGTAGCACAAGCATAAGCTTCAGAACTTTACAACGACACTATTTAGGCCACCACTATACAACAAATATGTCCTACAGGAGGGCTGTAGACATACCCTTTAGATCCATTGTCAAATGTCAAACTTGCACAAGGTATACCAGATCTTACTTCTGCAACATGATTTACCTCAGTTTGTAGACAATATTCTCAAGGACAGGCTTCAATCACAATGCAGATTCACCATTAGTTGCTCTGTAAAAAATGTCCAAATTAGACCCTAAGATTGGTACTTTGTATCAGGTTGTGCCCTTGGATCAACCCAACGGACAATCTTAGTAATAATGAGATGTGCCTCAAATTATTGTGCCTTACAACCCTATGTCACTGAATTTGTTTGCCAAGATGACTAAGAAGATGTATGCAATTTGCTTTTTTGAACAAGGTTCCCAAACAAATTCCTCCATAATTTCTCTCTGAAATAAAAAATGCTTCTGAGATGGAGGGCCAAATTAACTGTGAGCTTTATTGCAAACAATCAAGGGCTTGGATCACAGCTTGGAGTGCCAAAAAATTTTACAGGATAATTTAGGGCTCACACAAGTCAAAAAAAAAGGTGAAATCAAGCTAGAATAGGGCCGAAATAGGTTGGAATTCTGAGGCCGATTTAAGAATATGGCCGATTATGCTTCCCTCTCATCTTTAATTGTTTATTCTTACTCAGAATCAAGCTCTGGCTTGATACCTCTAATAACAGATTCAGGGTGTTGATCCCTTCAGTTTCTATCCAAGATCCCCTTAATGTTATCAACCTCTCTATTATCAACGATCTGGAAACCACTTGCAATGGAAAACGATTGATTTCCCCTAGGGTTAAACCCATAAATTTATTTCAACAATAAAATATACTTTATAATAGTTGAAAAATGTCTATTTTTACCCCTAAAAATTGATGATAAATATTCCTGAAGATGATTACAAAATATCACGAGTAATTTTTGGCATGAGTTTTCCTATTATAAATGCCAAAAATGTTTATGTTTCTACATATTCAGATTATTGTAGTTTTAGCTGCAATATGATTGTTTATTATTTGCTACTCTTGTGCATATTACTGTGTGTGTAATATAGACAGAATTTTCTTAAGAATAAATGTGGCATAAATTATTCTTGACCTTGGCATGCAAGAACATCAAGATGCAGGCAATCCAGTCCTAGAAGTTGAATGCAATGGTGTGACCTTCAAAATACCCAAGGATAGTAGAGTCTCAAAAAAATTGAAAGTTGCTGAGGTGTGATATTTTCCATTATTGCAGTTAGTATGAGGTCTGAAAATTCACTGAATTTGTAGATAAGTGAATGTAGAATTGTTCTCAATTTTTGACATTGAAAGCTGCAAGATTCTTGCAATTTTGTGAGTCCAAAGTTCTCTTTTGGTGGTAATAACAAAGATTTCCAAAAACAGAAGCAGATAAAGTTACAAATAATCCAAAGATGAAGTTCAGTTACATGTTCCAGTGATGGAGACATCGTTTATGTATCTTTGTTTGTTGAACAAGTATTGAAGCATATATTAACACGTAAGTATGATGGACAAATTTTATCGAATCCTTCTCAACAATGGCAGGGACCTTCACATGCAGCTAGTCCCTTCCCATCACTAGCAGATAAGTATGAGACTTTTGAAAAAAAAAGCAGGGGTGAAACTTCAAAATTATCGAAGACTGCCAAGGTAACATACACTTCCGAGTAAATATGTTCAACAATGAATATGCATACAAATACTTCGGTTGTAATACTCATTTATCTGCTATGTTGTGGATTCATTTGGAGAAGATATTGATCAGCTAATTAGAAACAAGTATTCATGTGATATCGTCCCAAACTACAGATCGATGTCTATTTTTTTATCGATGTCTATTTTTTTATTGATTGATAGTTGAATCTGTACTAGGAGATATTTTTGAAGTAGCTGAATTAACATTCAGTGAAAACATACCATTTTTCTTTAGACATGACTTCTTCAAGGCTATTAAAACTAGGTTCTTTGAATGAGATATGATGCTTGCATATGATTCCTGTAGTTTTTTCAGGCTATCCATTAATTAGCCACATGGTTGCCTTATAGGAAGCCAAGCTGGGCCATATGAGTTGTCCCTAAATCTGATAGTCAGTTAAGTGTCTTGTTTATTATAAGAATTCAGCTAGTTGTCTTGTTTATTAGAAGAATTTAGTGATATTTAGCAGTAGGATGCATTTAATAGCAGTCTTCTCATTGTGTATTTTCTTATTGAGTAAACATTGAAGCATATATTGATAGACAGAAGTATGATGGGAAAATCTGACTTAATTGTTCTAAACAACAACAGGAGTCTGCAGGTTTTCCAAGTTCCATTCCATCAATGGTTGGTTATGTGGCTATTGACAAAGAAATCAGGGGTGAAACTTCAAAGAAAAAAAATACTGGCAAGGTGATTACAGTTAAATTAATTCAATTGTATGTTATGGCATCGATTCATTTGAAAAATATATCAGTTAGCTAATTGCAAACTCCAAATAGTTATATATTCATCACAGAGTACATATTGTCGTCTGATTTTTTATTAATTCATAGTTGAATTGGTAGTGTGCTTTAATAGAGGATGTTTTCAAATTTACTTGAACTAACATTGAGTGCAGACTTGTCGTTTTTTATTTGGACATCACTTCTATAATGCTTGTTAAAATCACGCAGTTATAAGTGGTTTTTGCATGCAATGTCTATTGTTTTCTTGGGTTACCCATGAATTATTTTATAGCCCTGGCTACCCTAGAGGAAGCCAAGATGAGCGTTCTGAGTATGTCTTTAAATGGTTCTCTGATCTATTTTAGCTTTATCTACACCCAGTTAAAGGTGTCTCCAACATGACTCTTGTTTGGCTTATGTAGATTTCTTACATGAACAATCATTAAGTTGCTCATTAGAAGTGTACAAAGATACTTAGCAGTAGATATATTTAAGAGTGTTCTTCTGAGCGTCTCATTGTTTTTTCATTCAATATTGAAGCATATAATGACTGCAGAAGTATGATTGGAAAATTTGACTTAATTGTTCTCAACAATAGCAAGAACCTGCAGCTTTTGACAAACAAAGCAGGGGTGAAAATTCAGTGAATACAAAGGTTGCCAAGGTGAAAATTACTACAAAGAAGGCCAAAGTAATTTTCATTTCCAAGTAAATCTAGTCAACATTGGGTTGGATATACATTACATTCAAATTCCCTCAATTGTATTTGGGGATTCATATGGAGATGATATGGGTCAGCTAATTACAAAATATATATTCATCCCAAAGTACACACCATTTTCTATGTTTAAATTCATTGGTAGTTGAATTAGTACTGGGATTTAATAGAAGACATTATGATATTTACCTAAAGTAATGATATCTCTCACTGTGGGTATTTTTCAGAAGCCAAATTTTTGAACATCTATGTTGTACTGGTTTTTGAGACGAGAACAGTGGGGATGGGGGACATGTGAGCAGGATGGCTGAACACACCTGCAAATTTAGAAATCACCATCAATATATATATATATACATATATATATATATTAATACAGTGAATTTTCTCGATTAATACTTGGGTCTGCGATGATTTTTTCTCGATAAATTTTTGGACCTGGGCACTTGAGGTCTGCTGTCAGGTTTGTTGATATTCAGGTGCACACATTCCTTATCTTTTTCTAATACATATCTTCTCATATATTCTCAAGTATGAATAATTCACCATAGCTACCAAAGATTACCAAAGGTAGACCTAGCACAGTTACTCTACAGAGCCTTTATGAGTATATAGAGTCTTTAGAGAAATGTATAGAAGAAAGAGAAGTCAAGCTACAAACCGAGTTAGAAGCCATGTTGGAAAACAAATTCACATTTCTTGAAGACAAGATCCAAAAACAAATAGAAAATAAAATAGAACTATTAGAGAATAAAATGGAGGCAATGGAAACTAGGTTGCAGGTCATAGAAAAACAAAACCAAGATACGAATCAAACATCCCAGCAAGGAGACATTGATAATATAGAGAGTCTTAAAATGAAGGACATGATTAAATAACTAGAAGAAAAATTTAACAACAGTCTCACCCTAAATAGTGGGGCAGGTAAATTAGATATCAAACCAATTAAAGATGAAATGAAAAAATTGATCGAATTAGACCATGAGTGTAACAAAAGGGCCTTGAACCTTATAATCTTCAGTTTGAAAGAGGAGGTAGACGAGGATACTTTACCCATAGCCCAGACAGAATTACATAATATATTACAAATTGAAACCATGTGTCTCACACAAGAAACAAGGTTAGGGAAATTAACTAAGAATAAAGGAAGGCTGATCTGAATAAAGGTGAGCTCTACTGACCATAAGTATGACATACTTAGTAAAACCTCAAGTCTAAAATGAACAGGAATATTTATAAATGGAGATCTCATTCCAGAAGATAAAGCAGAATTAAGAAATGAGGTTCAAAAGGTAAAAGAAGCTAGGAAGGAAAGAAAATGGGCAATAATCAGAAATAGAAAAGACGTTATTCGAGATAGAAACAAAAAATATAGTAATAAATAGAAATTCAACATGCTCCGAATTCTTTCTTGGAACTGTCAGGGTTTTCCATGGAACAAAGGCCCCAAGCTAAGTTGGATCTCAAATGACGTTGATATTATATTTATTGTTGAAACTTGGGAGCACAAAGAATCTAAGGTCCCTAACATAGATGGCTTTGCAATATGGTCTACCTGGAACAAGTGATCCTCCCGTAGAGGCATTGGGGGCATAGCTTGCTATATTAAGAAGAACATCTCCCCCCATGCTAGGATTTATAAAAACGACTCTTAAAACCAATATAGTTGGATTGAGATTAATGAAATTAACGATAAAAAATACCTACATAGCAATCTATTATTTTCCCCCCATTAATTTTAACTTCTGTAAGAAAAATAATCTAGATAAAAATAGTCCTTACAATGGTTTAGAGAATGATATTTCTAGCCTAAGGAATGAAGGTAATATCCTTTTAATGGGTGACTTTAATGTTTGAACTTCAAGCAACCAAGCTATTCTTCTAAGCAATCATTCCAACCCCAATCCTCTTTGGTTAGACGAAGACCTTACTTTGGCTAGCTGGTACAAAAGGAGCTCTGAAGACCTCGGGGATAATTTTTTTGGTTCGGAGCTAGTCAAGCTTTATAGTGCTCAGGATCTCATAATTTGCAACGGTCTAAAGAAGTGGCCCAATTCTAGCCAGATGACCTACATCCATGGGCTTGGCAGGAGCGTGGTAGACTATGTTATTTCTGATCTCCCTTTATACAACGAAATAATAAATTTTGACATCTTAGACGACCACGAGCCTGACTCTGATCATATTCCTTTTCTCATAACTCTCAATTTTGACATGCATAGATATCCCATATAATATAATCCTTATAGTCAAAATAACTTAATCTTTGATAGAAATAAAAACGATCTCTTTCTAAATGAATTAAAAACTAATTTGCTTCCTTTATCTAGTATAGAAAACATAGATGACTTCTATCATAATTTTACTACAACCCTCTCATATTCTATTAACAAGTTATCAATTGAAGTCTCAAATAATAAAATAAATAGCAAAACCAACCCATGGTATGACAAAGAATGTAAAAGTGTGAGGAGAGTAATTAAGGAAGCTGTTGATGAATCTCTCAAAAATAACAAGATAAAATTCTACAAAGCCCTAACTAAAAGGAAAAAAAGGCAATATATTCGTAAAAGACAAGAGAATCTCTTACACCTCTCTAAGGTGGGTCCTAAGAAATTCTGGAGGCAGATTCTAACTAGGAAAACTAAAGATAATAATAAAATTGCTTTACACGACTAGAAGTCCTATCTTAAAAAGCTTTATGAATCTCCAAATGTCAAGGATTTTGAAACCCTGATCACATTGAAAGAAGTTTTCTCATTAGAAGACATTGATTTTGGGGTTAAACGCCTGGAAAATGGGAAGGATAAAGATGTTGAAGGTTACCAGGAGGAAATCTTAAAAATTGGAGGTCCTGTCCTCATCCCACACATCCACAATATTTTCAACCAAGCAGTCAAGCAAGGGTTCCCTAATCCTTGGACTCAGAGCCTCATTATCCCTATTCTTAAAAGTGGGCATAAAAATAACCCCTCTAACTTCGAACAATTATGATCAGCCCTCTCTTAGCCAAGTTATATGGTATTATTCTGGAAAAGAAGTTGAGAATTTGGCTTGAAAGTGAAGGTAAGCGGGCTAAAGGCCAAGCGGGTTTTAGAAGGAAGCACTCAACAACGGACCACCTCGTTATGCTTAGGATCATTGTGGAGGAATGCCGCAATGATAAATCCAATCCCTTATGTTTCTTTGTGGACTTTAGAAAGGCTTTCGATACAGTTCCTAGAAATAACCTATGGAATAGATTAGAAGAGCTAAATGTTCCTTTTGAGCTAAGAGTGGCCGCTATAAGGTTATACGAGAATGTAATTGCCAAGTTAAAGAGAAATGAGGGGTGGTCGAAAGATATTAAGAGTAATATCGGAGTTAAACAAGTTTTTCCCCTCTCCCCTACCCTATTTGGTATTTACATCGACAAGCTAGAAGGTTGTTCAGAGGAAGAAAGATGTGCTGGCACAATCTTAGCTGGGATAGTCATCATCCTTCTTCTCTATGCTGACGATATTTTTCTTCTCGCAAGGTGCCCATCTAATCTTGATAAGCAACTTAGACTTCTTGAGGATTTCTTCTCTACCATGGGTATGTTTGTTAACACTAACAAAACAAAAGTTATGATTATCAAATCCAAGAAGGACACTTATGCTAATTTTATGTATGACAATAATAACTTGGAGGAAGTGTCTTCTTACAAGTACCTAGGAATTGACATTCATCACAAGCTCAACTAGAACTATAGCATTCAGAAAAGGATTAATGTGGGGTGGAAAGCTTATTTTGGTCTTGAAAATAATTGTAAAATGACAAACCTCGTAATGTGGGATAAAAAGAAGTTCCTCTTTGAAACTTTAGTCACTCTTGTTATCTTATATGGATGTGAGGTTTGGGGTTGCAGCATCTCTAGAGAATAATGGAGAAATATTGAGCAAATCCAAAAGCATTTTATAATGTATAACCTTAAAATTAAAAGCAATACACCCTATCCTATTCTCCTTATAGAAGTGGGTCTTTCCCCTATCGAGAGCCTAGCTATGACTAGCATAGGAGACCATAGACTTCCTAAGCTAGCTTTAATTCCAGCCAAAACCACCTAAGGCTTAAACGAGGTTGGTATAAAGACACCAGGGCCTGGTTAAACCATTGGGAGATCGACAAGAATGTTGCATTGCAAAACATTAATAACATTAAAAAAATTGTTACTTCTAAGTTCAAAGAAAAAATGTGGTGTGAGAAAGATCTAGCAACTAAAAGAAAATTAAGATATTATAAGGAGATCATCAACCCCATCTTATAAGACCAAAGTATCTCTCTGTTTTAACTAGCTCAAAGAAGAAAATTAATATAGCCAAGATTAGAACGAACTCTCATGAGCTCCATAGTGAAACAGGTCGTTGGACAGTTCCTAAAACACCATGGATAGAAAGGATTTTCCATCTCTGTGAGAATATGAACATCGTGGATGAAAATCACTTCCTCTTAGAGTGCCCAGTGTAAAACCACATTAGAGCTCAATTACATAATCTTTGTTGCAATACTGACCTTCCTAGCCTTTTATGATGTCAAAATTATAGTGAGCTCGGGAGGCTTCTCTCCAAGTTTTTTGAGCATAGGAATAAAATCTTAAATCAAATTAAATAACTCTTTTATTTAGGTCCGATAGACCAAAGATTGGTCTCAGTGGACGTTAACCATCATCATATACATATATATATATATATATATATATATATATATATATTAGGACGTCTTTCACTTGCCAGTTCTGATTATAATTTTAGACCTGTTTACCAAGATTCATGAACAATAATATTGATAGAAAAAAAATGTCTTAAATAAGGTGTGTGTATATATATATATCTATTAGGAAAGCTTTCAGTTGCCAATTATGATTATAATTTTATACATGTTTACCAAGATTCATGAACAATAATATTGATAGGAAAAAAATATCTTAAATAAGGTGTCTTCCTCAATATAATAGCCCATCTCTCAATGCATGCATTTTTCATTAGCCAAATTTGTGAACATCTATGTTGTACTGGTTTTTGAGATGAGAACAATGGGGATGGGGGGACGTGTCAGCAGGATGGCTAGAAGACACCTGCAAATTTAGAAATCACCATCAATATATATATATAAAGACAACTTTCACTTGCCAGTTCTGAAAAAGCTTGGGAAACTTAGGAAAGTGTCGAGTGATGTTCCATTATTGGACCCTAGACACAAGAAGAATGTAGTTTAGGTCTAGGAAATTGAAGTGTAACTATTTTCAGGAGACAAGAACTATATCTATGACAACATTTATTCCTGATATTTCTTGTTAATGATATTATCTTGAAAGTTAGAAGGCATTCCCTTCTCAATAGGTTCTATAGAATCTTTCGTATTTGTAGAGAGATTAGATTCATAATTCAGATTGAGAGGGTGATTGAATAGAAATTTATTTGAACATTTAGTGCCCAATACGAGTAACTACTATCTGATTGGGTTCACAATGCTCGAGGTTGGGATGGTGGAAGAACTCAACTTGAATGACTCCTGGAAAACTGTGTACAATATGTAAAAGATAAGATGACCCCAACTAAGAGAAGAACAAGAGAAATAAGTTATAACAACAAGGGTCCTTTGAAATGTTGCATTTCTTGGTTCCTTTTTCAAGGAGGCTTGGCTTGCTATAATGTTGTTGTTGAAAAGGAAATGGTTAAATCACTTGAAACCCAATTCGAAACCCTTCATACAAAATCCATGTTTTGAACTGCAACATGTACAATAGATTTAGATTTAGTGTAATACAAGGAAGTGGGTGGGAAAATGATCTCATTGTCCAACCATCAATTTCCAGTGTCAAAATTGAAGATACATGCCCCAAATATTCCCAAAATTTGCCCAAAACATCTCCAAAATCTGCTCAGAATGTCCCTTAAATCTGCTTGTAATTCCTTGTGGATGGCCAGGAAGTCCTTGAGTCCTCGATGAAGTCCCTGGTATTTTTGGGATGTTTCATAGGTTTCCTCAAGACACCAAAATGCTGGAATGGTGGATATGCGATTTTTTCAAGGGGGATGGGTCATCATGAACCATAGGTGAACATTGTTGGTTGCTAAAAGGTGCCTTTTAAAACTCTTATTTATCCCACATTAATTATCAACTTGGGCAAGTCCTCTTATTTCAAGAGTGTACACAATATGTGCACGCTATAATCCCAGAGAGTAATGTTTCTTAAAATGTAGTATAGATCTTTCAAATACAAGAATAAATAGATGCTTTTAATAAATCCCACTTGCAACTAAAGGAAGCTCAATGCTCTAAAATTAAATCATTCATTCAGAAAAGTAACAGCAATTATCAGTAGAGGATACAGTAGCAATAACTCATTCCTCTTTTAACTGATGTAAACTAATCAAGCATAAATAAGATCCTCAATCTGAGAGTTTTGACAACAATAGCCAATGTTCTTCACATTTGTTGATCTCACACACAACAGACTAAATAACCAATTGGAAATGGCAATGAATTAAATCAATAATGCTACTGCAACTAATGGAAATGAGATAGTTATGCTAACTGTAAGAATGCTAAAAGGAAAAACTAAATGAATGCAGAAATTAAATGAACATCAACGCTATATAATAGAAATAGACAACAATTCTTATGTGACTGTAATGAACAGCAAAACTAAGTTACCTAAATGAACAACGAAGCTCTGTAATTAAAATGAGCAACACAACAATATACTTGCAGAAAGCAATGATCTTGTTATGAGGGAAAAGAACAGCAACGCAATTCAATTGCAAAAAGTAATCATTAAACAAACCACACTTGCAGAAATCAGAAATAAGGCAAACCACACTGTATGGTACAGGAACGGAAAGTAGATCCACCAGGATCCGGGCCCTTAGCTGCCGGTGAATACCGCCAGATTACTTCAGGAGATGCGAAGGAACTGCAACTATTTTTATATATTCATTATTGCATAATCGTTACAGCAAGTTCGTGCTCTGCTTCAACAGTGAGAGTCGATGATTAAAGTTACAATAGTAATTCTCCCATTCCTCCTATCTTATCCTATCTATCTCTAATCTAATAATCCATCTAATTCTCTCTCTAATCATCCATCATGAATCTCCATAATAATCCCCTCGTCTCTGATATTTGTTCTGATTTAAATACACATAGAGAAAAGAGAAGTTACAACCGATATGATTAAAAATGATTCCTATTACAAAATTGGATTGATCACAACCAATTTATCAACAAGATCATATCTGAAATATCCTTCCATCAATCATTTAACAGGAACAGGTCGAATTTGGTCATGCAACTGGAAGAATTTGGAAAATGGCCACAACAGCGAATCTGGGAAAATCGTCCTCAGAGAACCTTCCGTTTCTCTCAAAAAATGCCAAATTTGGGCAAACTATTCTATCCTAAAGTTAACTCGGTCCGTTCTGGACAAAACCCATGTTTCGAATTTTCCAGATTCTTCTCCATTTTCCCAATACGTCCAATGCAAAACTGTCACTTATTATTCCATCGAATTTCTGAGTTGGCATATTTAATGATGACCTGGAGATCAACTCTGCAATCTGGAAAATATCTTGGAGGCTAAAATGGTGAGTGATGTTACAAAAAATTTATTAATAAACCATAATTGGTAAAATCATGCATAATCATCAATTTATTAAAAATAAAGGAGAAGAAATAATATTTATCCATAAGAGCATAAATAATTATAAAATGGAATTATATGATAAATTATGATAAATGACATGATAAAGAAGAGTATAAATGGATGAAATAAGTGTTAAAAAATGATAATAATAATAACATATTAGCGGCCCAACAAACATTAACTTGAATATTGTAGTGAATTTGTAGCCCAGGGCTGCAATTTTATTTTTTGGACATATTATATTCATTTTTGTCAAGACCAATATAACAAAAATGATCGAACACAAAACCAAAAACACAAGAATTTGGAAGAGGAATAATTTCTAGATTATCAAATGAAGGGGGCACATATACTTTTATAGTGAAGGAATGACAAAATCCTAAGCACATAATATTGAGATGCATGAACCTAAATGGCTTGAATATCACCTTGTTCTACCCATGTTTATAATGTAGATGACCATTATTAACTAGATTTAAATTTCAATATCCTCCCTTAATGGTCATTTTAGAGAGACTAGGCCGAGTTTGTCTCTGAATTTTGCAAATTTATATGAGCCACGAGATGTGGTGAAATTATTTTCAATTTGGTTTTGACTTGTGCAATAATTCAGCTCAACTTCTTCATATTCTACAAGTTGTGCAATATTTCAGCTCAACATCTCCATTTTCTCCAAGATGTTGGATGAAATGATCTGGGGTGAAATGAAAATGGCCTTCAGTATGTTTGGTGTGCTCAGAGAAGATGATTTTCTTTTTCATTGTAATGGACTTTAGTATGTTTGGTCTACTCGGATAAGATGAGATTCTTTTCCACGGTAAGGACTCCTTGGTTATCACAAAAAGGTACCGTGGGCTCATCCTGTTGAACCTACAAACATGCAAGCTTTCTTCTAAGCTATCACAAAAAGGTATTGTGGGCTCATCTTGTTGAACCTACAAACATGCAAGATTTCTTCTAAGCTATCACAAAAAGGTATTGTGGGCTCATCCTAATGAACTTACAAATCTCCAAGAATTCTTCTAAGCTATCACAAAAAGGTAGTGTGGGATCATCCTAATCTATCACAAAAAGGTAGTGTGGAGTCATCCTGATGAAATTGCAAAACTGCAAGCATTCTTCTATGCTAATTGACTTCACATGTCCCTTTGACTATTGTTTTGTATTTTTATTCTGTAGAGAAAGGTGAAACTATATGTTGTTTTTGTTGGTCCAAAGAACTGCCCCTATGCTAAGAATGAAGACATGGCTTGTTGTAGACTTCCTATCATCCATGGATCCTGCTCAATCTAAGTTTGAATGGCCACACAAATGAGTTTCTTTGCTTTTCCCAAATAGAAGGCCAAAATCCAATGTTCCCTTTAGATGTTGGAACACCCTGTTTATGACTGTTCAGTGTTATGTTTTTTAGTTTACAGGAATATATAGCTCAACTGTTCAGCATTATGTTTTTTAGTCTACAGGGATATAAAGCTAATTGCATAGTCTGGTGGAAGCAAGATAGATAAAGTTCCCACTAGTTTCTTGTAGACTAACTCATTAACTTCCTTTGAATCAATCTTGGTTGAAATTTTTCGTATGTTATACTTACATGTAGATGAAATTTTACAATCTGCCATTATGAAGATGCCTAACAAACCTTGGGCATGTTTTGTTTGTAAAACAAATATATGATTGTTTCTCAAATTATACACCTAAGCAGCAAAGTATGATACTTAAATTTGTCATGTTTAAAGCTAAACATAACTTGAATTTAACAAGTGGAATACCAAATTGTTTTGACACGTTTTTTTTACATCTATGCTTGTTTCTGCCGGTCTTCCGACGTTTCATTACCGTTGGTCTTCCGACGTTTCATCACCGTCGGTCTTCTGACGTTTCACTACATTTCAACCCGTCAGTATTCCAACGTTCCACTCGCTTCACTACCGTCGATATTCCGACGTTCATTACCATCGGTCTTCCGACGTTTCATCACCGTCATTATTCTGTCGTTTCACTACATTTCACCCCGTCAGTATTCCGACGTTTCACTACGCTTCACTACCATCGGCATTCTAACATTTTAGTACCGTCGGTCTTGCGACATATTTTTCCCATTTTGTAATGTCGAAAGAGAGACACACACTTCGTAACGTCGGAATAGCGACTTATAGTTGGCAACGTCGGAAGAGTGACGACCATTTGGAAACATCGGAAAAAGTGTCGCTCTTCCGATGGTTAAATCAAGTGTCAGAAGTGCGATGTTAGGAGAAACCACGTTTTGCCCCACCTGAAAGTGTCGCTCTGGGGATGCCTATGTGTCGCAAGAGCGACATTTTGGCCGTCAAAAATTGGGTCAAATGTGCTAGTGCAAGCACTGGTCTTAGCTACACCAGACTTCACAAAAACCTTTATTATGGAATGTGATGCCTCAGGAAATGTAATTGGTGTTGTTTTAATGCAAGAAGGAAGACCCGTTGCTTTTGAAAGCCATCCAATCAAAGGAAAGTATTTACATAAAGTTATTTATGAGAAGGAAATGTTGGAAATACTACATGCATTAAATAAATGGCGACCTAACTTAATGGGAAGACACGTCAAGGTAAAAATTGATCTTGATAGTCTTAAATACTTTTTGGAACAAAGACTATCTTCAGAAGAGTAGAAAAAATGGGTCACAAAGATATTGGGTTATGACTTTGAAATCATCTACAAAAAAGAGAAGCTAAATGTTGTTGCAGATGTACTCTCAAGAAAGGATGAGGATGTGGAAGTATTGCTTTGTGCCATTTCTATTATCCAACTAGACTGGATAACCGAAGCAAAGGAGGAATGGAAGAATGACGAAGAAGTATGGACACTCATTCAGAAGTTGCAGTAATATCCCAGTACATCTGATACATTTAGTTTGAAAAATGATTCCTTATGGTACAAAGATTTCTTATATCTTTGTAAGAATTCCCAACTAAAACAAAATATTTTTTGGAATTGCACACCTCTCCCTTAGGATGGCACTCGGGATTTTAAAGACTTACCACAAGGTGAAGAAAGAATTTTTTTTTGGATGCCCTTAAGTCTAATATTCAAAAGTTTGTGGCGGAATGTTTGGTTTCCCAACAAAATAAAATTGAGACAATTAAGGCCCTGGGTTTGCTAGAACCTTTATACATTCCAATTCAACGTTGGGAGGAGGTTTCAATGGATTTTATCACTAGTTTACCTAAGTCCAAAGGAAATAATGTCATCATGGTGGTAGTTGATAGACTTACCAAGTATGCACACTTTTGTGCATTATCTCATCCATTTAAAGTGATTACAGTTTCCACTGCATTTATGGAAACAATTCAAAAGCTACATGGAAACCAAACATTATTATAAGCGATAGAGATCCGATTTTCACTGGAAATTTTTGGACAGAATTATTTTCTTGTTTGGGTACTCAATTAGCTTATAGCTCATCTTATCATCCTCAATCCGATGGGAAAACTGAGATAGTGAACAAATGTTTGGAAGGATATCTTCGTTGTTGTGTATCTGATAAACAAACACAATGGGTAAATTGGTTACCTCTGGTTGAATGGTGGTATAACACTTCCCTCCACATTGTAGCAAAAATGACCCCATTTATGGCACTTCATGGATATCATCCATCGTCCATCACATCATATTTCAGAGAAAATTATAAGGTTCAAGCAGCGGAAGATCACATCAAGCATCAACAACAAGTTCTCCGACTCTTAAAGGATAACCTAAATTTGGCACAAAATCGAATGAAACAACAGGCAGATCAACATCGCAGTGAGAGAAGTTTTGATGTCGGCGACTGGGTATTTTTATGGCTACAACCATACAAACAAATGTCCCTCAAGCAAGATAAGAAGGATAATAAATTATCACCAAATTACTATGGTCCTTACAAGGTGTTGCAAAAGATTGGTACTATGGCATATAAATTGGAGCTTCCTGCATCTTCCTGAGTGCACCCAGTTTTCCATGTTTCATGCTTAAAGAAGGTTATAGGTGACAAACTTCTAGTTCAAACAGTATGGCCAGAGCTTGATGAGGAAGGAAAAATCATATTGGAAACTGAAGCAGTTATAGAAACAAGAACTCGACAGCTACGAAATCGATCAATTTCAGAGTATGTCATCAAGTGGAAGAGCTTACCCATTGAAGATTCCACATGGGAGGATGATAATTTTATACAGAATCATCCATAACTACTCAAGCGTTGAGGAAAACACTTTCTTGAAGGAGAGGGGCATGTTAGGGCCCTATGTTACTAGTGTAGTCACTTATTGTTGTTAGTGTAGCCCCCTTATTGTTATTGTTGTACCCCTGTAGTCCCCATATTGTTATTATTGTGCCACATAATAGCTCACTATTGTTATTTTTGTGCCCTTACATTATTATTGTTAGGTCGGCTAGGATTATATTATGACACCATAGACTCCTATATATAGAAAGGAGGTTTTGTCATTTGAATGATCTAAGAATTGTTCATTTATGTAATGTAAAGGAGGTTCCCCCCTCTAAGTGGTTGATTTCTAAGTTGTTAATCTCTCTTTTCTTCTATTTTGTGAGCTGGTTTCATAACAATGACACAGCAATAACAATAAGGGGGCTACACTAACAATAACAATAAAGGGCTACACCAGTATTATAGGGACCTAACATTAATAATTTCATCACTTTAAATTGACCAATCAAAACCAATTAAACACATATTTTTATTATTCAAATATTTTAAAAATTGAAAAATAATTCTTTTCATAATGACTACAAGAAAATATGCACAAATATTTCCATGGTGCTCCAATACGAGAAATTTAATCCTAACAGATGAAAACTATAGTTCTTCATAGGGACAAATAATAGTGCTAATATTATTTGAGTACACATACACATGATGTGTCATTTTCTAATTTTTTTAGCTGTGTCAACTAACCAATACCCTTATACCACATGGATTAATTTATTTCACTGAAATATGAAAATGACAACGAATCGAATGCCCTTCTCCTCTCAATCTCAATCTATATATATTTCATTAATCAAATGAATGCCCCATGTGTAGCTCTAAAAATAGCTAGAACACTATTAGAGGCTATCAATGCTAGCCCCTCCACCTCTAATTAACATTTCCTATAATGATTTGAAAAAATGGATTCAATGTTCCGCCTAGATGCATTCAAACTTTACATGAACATAATAACTCATGAATGCATTAAATTATTCTAAAAATATCTTTATACCCAAGGCTTCATGTCTTTGCCTCACTTATATTGATATATCTTCTAAATTGAGGGAACTAAAAAAAAAATCATCCCCCAGAATTTTCCTGCGTTGCACAAATCCATCATAAAGATCTCCATCTGGATCTGTGGGCGTGGGCACAACATTATATTCACCTTCGTTTGATCGTTGTATTGGAATTGGGATCATTTCATGAGATGAACCTTCATGGCTGATCCCTTCTGACTACTTATTAATGAACGAATTTTGCCAATCTTTATCCGATTATTTCCTTCAATTACATATAGGTTAATTTCTGAATTGATAAGTAGGACTCACCTTAAAATAAATAAATGGCTGCCTATTACAATTAGCTTGTACTCTTATCTACAAGGTTAATTAGGGGAATAATATCTATCGAAGTTCATACCAGGATATTCGCTTCTAAGGGAAGAACGAGAGTGGAAAAAGATAGAGGAAGAACAGAAAGAAACAACAAAATTTCTAGAACAAATAATAGGTATTAATATGTTAGGTTTTTACTTTATCTGGATATTCCTTCTTCTATATAGGGATGATAGAAAGTATTCGAAGCTGCCAATAGAAAGAACCACAGAACTCCCATTTCAGAGACCCCGGAAGAAAAGCACACAACTATACTCCTAACATACATAAAACCCCTGAGACGTCTAGACATATGATATTCACATCTCTACGTTTCACTTCTTTACTCTCTTCTCTACTGATATAAATATTTAGATATAGTACTTCTCCATAGCTACTAATTTCATGAATACCGAGCCCCGAAGGCGGCCCAAAAAGACAAGATAGGGTACCCACTCGATAAAGCCCGACTTCACAAAAATATTGTGCTTGTGTGTCCTTCCACTGTAGTGAGGTCCTTCCACAATATTGTATGTTTCTTCCTACTAACAAAATTCGTAACCCGCATTTGCGAACTCCTATTTCCCTATTCATATGCTAATGAATACTTATATTTAATTTTTTGTCAAACCATTAGGATCCAAGATTCATTATATCAGATCCCAATTGGGGAAAAAAATTGGAAACGACATTTCTTCATCTTTTTGTTCATTCATGAACGATACCTTTGCAATCTATGGACTAGGTGAGATATAATTTTTTGATGAAAAATATCATTTTTCTACTCAAGAGTGGAGTTATCACTACTTATGGAACATAAATACTTTAAAGAAAATACTGACCATAGTTCAAATGCTCAGTCAAAATGAGAACTTTATCATTATTAGGTGTCCTTTTAATGGCCTCGGTACCCGCAGGATCATTGACGATGCCTTTTCTAGAGAATGTGAATCAGTTTTAGAATCCATTTCGTCGTCCAATAGCTACTTGCACATCTACCCTAGCTTCTCGGGATCTTCGACCTTTAGCAACATAAACCTCTCCCAATGGTCGAGAAAGAAATCCCAACTTCTTCTCATCATTGTACGCCTGAGAATCGTACACTTGACAGTTCAATGATTTAGTTCATTGCACCAACTTCTCGAACATGTGTGAGGACCTGGTTCAAAATCTCCATACCTCATGTGTTTTATTTCATTCTACACTTTCTTTAATTAATTTTTGGTGCTTAAAATATTTAGAATGTCCACATTAGAACAAGATCATATTGAGTCGATTTTATTTATAAATATATCAATTCATTCTTACATACGTACTAGCTGAACCAAAATAAATCCCACTCATTTTATAGGCTATTAAGATGGTCATTTCTCATTTATAAAGTACCATTACTCCATGTAGGCAACACCGCTTCTCTAGGAAATAGTGGGTAGTAGCCTAGTTCATCATATCTTCAATCTAGTTTAATTGATCTGGGTTCAAAGAGAAATATTCCTATGCCTATGCCTTAACTGGTTATATCGACTTGATCCTGTTGCCTAATTCTGCTCATGAAAATATGGAGATTTTTCCTTATGAAGGAATGAACTTGCCCTTTGATAATTTTCCCTTTTATAATAAAGTGATGGATAAAACTACCATTAAAAACCTTATTACCAGATTAATAGATCACTTCGGAATGACATATACATCACATATCTTGGATCAACTCAAGACTTCAGGTTTTAAACAAGCTACTGACACAACTATTTCATTAGGAATTGATGATCTTTTAATAGCGCCTTCCAAAGGATGGCTCGTCCAAGATGTAGAGAAACAAGGTTCTGTTTCGAAGAAACATAATCATTATGGGAATGTACATGCAGTGGAAAAAATACGTCAATCGATTGAGATATGGTATGCTACTAGTGACCTAGCCTCCAGTAGCAAGCCAAAGAGAAGCAAGCCATAAGAGTTTGTCAAAAGCGATTATACAACCATGTTCGAAGCCCTCGAACCTACCTTTTGGACCTATTTGGTATCAGGGTTCATCGATCCTCTCCAAGTGCAGTTTTTTCTCAAGAAATTCATCGCTAATCAAGCCAACAAGAGAGCAAGAAAGCCATTCCCTCCAGCCACTGATTTCTCATTGGACTGGTGGTTAAGTGGATGGATCAAGGTATGTTAGAGAGCTTCTCAGAACTAACTCTTGCTTTGGGCATTGTTACCTACCCCAATTACTCCTTCCATTCTACTTACTAACCTTGGTCTGTGCCTCAGCCTTATGACCCTCTTGTTCGATTGCCTTTATGTTTCCCCTGTCGTGCACGTATGGATCTACACCACTTCTATCTATCTATAGGAAGAAACTAAATTTCAGAAGTACCTCCCTTCTAGGTTCTTCTTGGCGCGGTGAGGGGAAGGAACAACGGGCTATAAATCTCAAAATGAAATTGGTTATGTTGCATCTAATGATGGTGAATCAACCAATTAACATGAAGCTAAGTTCACTGGCTTATCGATGAGGTAAACAATTTTTTCCAAATATTATGGTTCAACCCTAGAAAGTAATATTTGAATTTGTAACAAACATTCTGTTGGAAATACTGAGGGGGGGTGAATCATTATTTCTTAGCAATTAGCACTTTTAATCATTTTAAGAGCATTAGTTAATCTTCAGTTAATATTATTGTTCTTCTTCAGATGATCACAAACAATAATCAACAATAAACAACACCATACAATAATGCAAAAAGATAAAACAATAGACACATGGTTTTATGTGGAAAACCCCCTGCGGGTCAAAAGCCACCGAACACTTTTTAGTAATTCTCTTCTCCTCCTCTTTAAAAGAAAATTAATTACATCAATATTTCAGCTACAGATGAGGGAGGCGTCAACCCCCTAATTCATAGACCACAACCTGTAGGATGCTACTAAACCCTAATATCATATTATAACCAGAAGGACGCCCCAATGCCATGTAGATCCGGACACAACCAGATGAGTTCCCCAACACTCTATTTACCCGCTGTTGTCCGAAAGGATTCTTCGTTGCCCTGTTAGTTTATCTGCCACAATTGAATGCAACACCCTGTGCAAGCCACAACTTTCCCTAGCACCACCTTGTCGCCCTGAAGTGTTCTCAGGCTACAATCTGAAGGTGAGTCCAATCACTTGGAAGAGTCAGTAGATCACGTTTCACAATTCACATTGGATCCCCAGTAATCTATAGAATAGTTGTAAGAAAGATGTAGAATAAATGTCGAATCCTAGTAGTCGTTGATCATTTTTCCCACAAAATAATCACTACATAATGCTATGCATCCATCTATCACTATTCAAATGTACATCACTGTTACTGCACATTGTATATCATTGTTACTACAAATCACCGCACAATTGTTGGTTATCACTACATGTCAGTGCTCATGAAGGAATATTCATCAATGCAGAACCACTTTCATCATCATATCAGCTGCACTCGATGCTACAACCATCTGGAACTGCTATCAAATAATGGCACAAACCAAGGCGCCTCAGGGAGTGCGCAGGCCATCCTAGCAACTGCCCAGAGAATAGAGGGAGAAATTCGAATTTTTCGTTGGCAGAGATGGTAGATAATGGGCTAAGAGATCAAGATCGGTTGGAGGGAGCCTTCAACTATGTGATATGGCAGGAAAGGATCAAATGTCTGCTAAATGACCATGATCTCAAATATTTTATCGATGGAGTAGTAGTTTCCCTCGTGGATGAAGATCCGTTGAAAGCCTACAAGAAGGATATGGCGAAGGCCAAGCATTTTTTAATCGACAGGGTGAGGGATCATGTAGTATGTCACATCGCTAGCAAAGGGACTGCCAAAGAGATGTGGTATTCCTTGGAGATGTTGTATCAAGGATCATTCGAGCAACATAATATGTTCTTGCAGGAGAATATGTGATCTATTAGGATGCAGAAGGGAGAACACATTGATTCGTTCCTTGTGAAACTTTAGGAAACCTGAGATCAGTTGGCAGTTGTTGGATCAACGCCTCAAGGGACTAAGATGGTTTGATTGGCCCTGAACTCAGTCTCGGAGGAATGAAAAGTCTTTGTCCAGAGCATCCTGGGCAGAGAAAGGTTGTCTGATTGGAAATCAATGTGGGCCGCTCTTCAGTAGGAAGAGATGAGGTGAAATATGATCAAGTGCAAAGTTGATGGCAACAACAGCAGTGGGTCGAAGCCTAAGGAGGAGAAAGAGAATGCATCCATTGCATATAAGGTGAAACAGGAGCAGTGGAGGCAGAAAAGGACATCTCGAAGATCAAGTGTTTCCAGTGTGGTGAGATGGGTCACTACGTTATGTACTGTCCTCTCAAGAAGAAGGACAAGGATGAGAAATATGATCTGTAGGTTGCGACTGCAAGGATCGAGGAGGAGTTCGCCATGATTTCCCACATATCTACAGGGGATAATTGGGGTGATCTAAAAATGTAGTTCGAAAGAACTACAATTGGATACAATCCTCGAGGAGTCCACCTCTTGGATCAATACCTTACTACGGGAGCCCATATGAGAAGTAGCAGGATGGACTAGTGTCAATTGGTGTAGAGGAGTGCCATAATGATATTGCAGTGGCTAGAGAGTGCCAAAGTCTAAGCAGCACAAAGCAGAGTTGGCAACAGTGCAACAAGGCACAACGCAAAGTCAACAACATCGCAACAACTTCAGAGGGTTAGCACAGAGACTAGCAGCATTCAAATCTTCAGTATCAGATGCATCATGTTGAACACTTAGTTCAATATTTTGGATGTTTTTCTGTTGCAGTAACAATAGAGTTACAGTGTGGATGCAGTTGGAAACATTATGTAGGGTTAGCAGCAGCACAGATGCAACAACGTAGTAGTTTGTGGGCAGAGGAAGATGCTACAGATCCAGTGTGATGCTTCAACATGATGCATTCCTAGAGCACATTCATCGCTAAGAGGGAGTGTTGATTTATGGTAGAATCGGATGTGCTCTAAGTCTCAAATTTTGCAGCGAGGCTTGGACACATGTATTCCAAAATACCTAGAAAGTGTTTTGGGAAATTCCACCCGGATGGGGTTTTATTAAAATAATTATTATTTTTAATGGGAGCCTAAGTCTAAACTTAGGGAATTAAAATAATTAAAGTATATTAATAGAACTGGACATGAATCTTCTTGAAAAAGACGAAGATCAAGTCAAGCTAATCTTATCCCCTTGATTATGTTTTAATCCAGGCCATTGATATCTCAACGAGAAGGTTATAAGAGAAGGCTAGATGGGAATTTTGAAAATCCATCGGAGAGAGTCTATAGATCGATTTCACAAGTGAGTAGTGCAGAGCAGCCGAAGAGATCATCGAGTTGATTCTTGTAGTGAGGGGAATAAATAGTTCCGGTTGGTGATTTTTCCTGAGTTGGGAATACAAAGCAAAGAAGACAAAGAGAGGATGCAGAAGAGGCAGCGTAAGGGCTACACTAGGCAGCGTAGTGCCATGCAGAGGCAACGCTGAAGCCTTGAGGAGATCCACAATTTTGGTGAGGATGAGGTCAGTTTCAGTGTCGGGAGTTGTGGTGTGAGACCAGAGGAACATAGATTGAAGAACCCAGCAAAAAAAAATATCAATCTAAGGAAGTGATGTAGTTCCCAGCTAGTGTGACAGAGATCTGCGTAAAGGCTGCGTGGGGCTTTTCAATTTAGAGCTGGATTAGTGTCAGTTATTCAGTGATAGTGTGAGGACATTTTCTCACTAAATCTCTGCCAGTTACTTTTCTTTGTATGGATGACCAGTAAGGCATCCTAGATTTTATTCATAACTACTGCATAATAATACAAACCCTCAGTTGTTGCACCAGTTTTCCCGCAATGGGTTTTTCTGGGGACATTTGTCTAAAAATAACAGTGTCATATGTGTGTCTATTTTTCTTCTTTCTCGGTTCTTGTTTCCACATATTATTTTATGTACTGAAAGTTACAGTGTGATGTATTTAGTGTTTGTCATAGAACAACTGTCAATAAATTGTTAAGTAATGAATAACAATTAGGTGAATATTTTCCAGTTGCTGCAATAGGATTCTAGTTTTAGGATTTTTCACAGCTACAACATGCTTGTCAACACAAGAATCTTAGTCATCACAAGTACATTCCCAAAAGACATAAGTCATTATTTCACTGTTGTCAAGGTCAATATATCATATCAATGACTAAGTGTCAACTTGTTGTCCTAAATGTCAGGTCAAAGTCAATACAACATTTCAATGTCAATCCATATCACTCTATGACATTTGATATCACTGGCAATTCATATGTCAACTCATTTCCATAAGACATTGGTGAATTCAAGTCAAGAGACCAAAGGATTGCTATAGTTAAGATACTAAGGTTAATTCTCTTTGTTCATGTGAATAGGGGCATTGTAATGTTGTAGGTGTCACTGTAACATGTTAAGCCAAGATGTTTTGTCATAGTCAATACACATACATAATTAATGCACAATATGACATATCGCAGTTCATGTGAGATGCTTTATATTACTACAAGATTACATAAGGTAAGTATTATGATATTATAATCATTTTCCACTGTGTTGCTAAGTCTTTATCTCACAGTCAAGTTACATGGTCAAATGTAAATGTCAAGTCTCTTATACAGGTTTTTCATATGTCTTAGATGGTGATATATAGGATTACTATAGTATGTAAGATTACAAAGGATAATAGATGCTATTGTCAAATATTATTTATGCCAAGTATATATAGAACCAAATCACAACAAATTTTAATGATTGGGTTAGTGCAATTATTCCTTGAAAATACTCACTGATACATAATGAGATTATGGTGAGAATTGCTATTATATATTGACAAACATAGGTGATCACTGTTTAGGCTAGGACAATTACAGGGATATTGTGACATTAAACTTCACAAGAACTCATTTGTTATTAAATATATAGAAAACAAGGATTTTTGTCTCATAACAAATCAATGACCGTTGATATGCTACAACAAATAAGAGATCATTATTATCTTCTGATTGAAGGCACTGTTAGATAAGAGTAGATGTAACTTTTTATTGGACAAATCATAGCTAAAAATGCCCATTCGATTCACAAAAAAAATTCAAATCTTCGCTGTCTTTTAGCAAGGTGATATTGAATAAAAAGAAAACTTCAAAACAGTGCTAGAAACTTCTTTACCTCAGGAGGTCAAAGATTCCAGAACCAAAATACATTCGTTGGTTAAGTTAGATTCATAAATAGGTTTGGATTGATCTTCGCTCTTCCTCAAAATAGATCTGGAGGGTAAAGTTCAAACAAACCACCAAAACCAATGCAAAAACCAAACCCTAGTGCTCTTGCATTCCTTCACTATTCGGTTCCTCATAAAAACCGAGAATTTCAAAGCTTATTTAGGACATAGGAAAGTCCTTGGATTGGTGAGTTTTCATTAGACGTCATTTTATACGTCATTTTATAGACTTAGGAAAGGTGAACGTTAGAGCTAGATGGACTCCATGAATTAAACGTTGATGACATAGAACCTTTAAAATTATATACCTTGTGAACTAAGAAAGGTCGTGAGGCATATGTGGGAAGAATATTAGTACTTGAATTTAATACTCATGAGAAAACTAATTTAATACTCCTAAGATGATATAAATGTTAGGCTTAGGAGGGTGTTCATGCAAAAGACGTTGAAGATGACTTGAGGATCTTAAACCCCTTTTAATAATGTTAATTTATGTAGCAAACATACTTTAATAGGTTACCTTAAACCCTAAGTAAATCTTATGTACTCTTTATAATTAGGAATTAAGTTAGTCAATGGTTGACTTGTCCACTCAATAGAATAAATAACCCTTAATAACTTTATTTAAATATTTGTTTTAAGGATTATGCCTAGAATTTTTTTTAATTCTACTAGAATTTTAAATCAATGATTGGCTTAGTGCATATGGTCTTATTGTGAAGTCAATGATTGGAATATTGTTTTTGGTTCTTGGAGTTATCTAACTTATATGTGGTGAGATTACGATGATAAACAATGTCATATGTTGACAACCGTAGGAGGAGGTGTCATGTCACTACCCCTTGGGGTTTTAGCCCAAAAACCGGAGTCACTAACATCAATTGTGAGTATCTCTCAAACCAGGAGGCCTCACGAGGGTGTACTACATATCAAAAGAAATATTTTTTTGAGGAGAATCTAATGACATTGATCTCCGATCCAAATTCAATGATTTGACCTACCAAAAACCATCGACAAAGTCAAGGCACATCCTCAATTTAGGGAATCCAAATCCTAGAACTTGGGTTTTTAACCATCCAACAGTATATCTGCCATCTTGATATAATTCGACAATTACTAACAACAACCATATGACATCAATGACTAGTGTTTTTGGTCAAAGTCAAACCCAGTCAACTCCATGGGTTGACATCAATGAAAACACCATCCAACACATTCTAAGAATCCAATAATCAAATAAATTAAACTATTCTAATTTCAAAATGTTTGGTTTAATTGTTGATTTGCTAAAAGATTCAAACTTTTTATATGCATATTACATTACTACTCATTTCAAATTGTCAACTAAAATCATTCTTAAATATTTTAAGTTTTTATCTAAATTTTTAAAGGTGATATATTAGTAACCATAACTCTTAAGGCTTAAATATAAATTTTATACTTTAATTACCATTTCGTATAATTTTTAATATAACATTTTTATGAAAATATTAAATTTATTAAAGATTTCCCAATCTTATTCATTTGAGCTAGGTCAAAAATAACAATTTTCTTTATCCAAATTCAATTCTTTGCTTTCCAAAAACATTTATTTTGAGTTGTGTACTCATAATTCAAGCATGCTTGTTACAATGCACACATTAATATAAAATAGTTAAAATACATTTATCTTACATATTATAATTTAGAGTAAAATATATGTTTTAAAAACTTAGAAGAAATTTGATCTAGATATTTTAATTGTTTCATATACAATTAGTATAGTGAAAATCTATGAGGTGTAGACCAATTAGTTTGTGTAGATTTTAGTTCCTATTAGGGTTGAAATTCAAATCTCATTGGAAGGGATTGAAGGTGGGAGCTAATTGTGAGGAATACAAATTATCCTAACAAACATCCAAGCTTAATTGACCTCGCACAATCTTGGTAACAACTTCCTGCAATTGGGAAAATATTTCTTCCATCCAACATGTTGATTGACCCAACCTAGATCTAAAAAAATAAAATTGATAAAAGAAAAATCACTTAAATTCATTTTCTTAGAAAAACTTATCATTATATTTTAATCCAAATATGCAATTTTACATTTAACCTGCTAAATTTTAATTCTCAATATCATCATTGTACTCTTATTTTTTCTTTTTTTGTTTCACGTGGAAAATGTCTTTATATTCCATATGAAAAATGTACATGTTGAGGTCCTCAAAAGACTCTTCATTTTCAATAAAAAAACATAAATCCATTTCATCAAAGTTTATCATGTCCATTATGAGAATTGAACTTGGGTGCGGAGGACTTTGGTCATTTCTCTCAACCACCCAAAATAAACCCAATTGACATCATTGTACTAATATTTTTAAATTTTAATTCTCAATAAATTTAGTATTTCATTTGAATAAATTCATTTTCTACTTTTTCTTCCTTATCAAAGTAAAATTGATATAAAAGTGAAAGTCCTTAGCATAATTTAATTAAATTGCACAAGTGATATAAAAGTGAGAGTCCTTAGCATAATTTCATTAAATTACACACTAAATGGTCAGAGAAAGAAGATATTGTATAATAAAAATATACATCAACAATATGCATGTGTGCAAGAGAGGGAGATATTCAAACCGTAAAAATGATGTGCACCAATAATGATGTTTCATGAGGAACAATTGCCACAAAACCACATGTCCCTACCTTCTAACATGACTTTATTGACCAACAATACTTGTTACTTCATTACATTTGTCACAAAGCCACTTTATTGAATAATAATGACCCCTAATAAATACATGATATCACCATTAGATTATGATGACTACCAAATTTAATTCCATTATAGAAGGATGTTTTTAGCACACTCGTCCAATTAATTAATGAAGCAACAACAGACATTATAATAGGTGTTTCGTTCATGAAGCCTTGAAATGGAAACTTGGGATGTGGGAAGCAAAAGGATGTTATAGTTTTCAAAGAATCATTGGATTTCCTTTAAATGTGGCTTTAGAAATGGTAAAAATGACAGTGATTAAAAACAATACCGAAAATTTATATCTTTTTGGAAGTAAAAAAAAAAAAAATCTAAAAAAATTTCAAGTTCGAACTCGAAAATTGGTGTAGTTTAGTGGATGATTTACAAATCAAAATGCTTTTTTATATAATTTTATGGGACAAAGTTATTTCTTGTTTTATGAATGATTTTGCTAAAAAGAGGAAGAGAATTATATGTGATTTTATTAGCGACGAAAACATTATGCAGTTGAAAAAATCATTCTTCCATCTAACATGTGGACTGACCACAACTTAGGCACAACAACCTAAGCACAACTCATATATATATATATATGAAAAGTCACTTAAATTCATTTCCCTCGAAAAAAAAATATCATTGTATTTTACATAAATATGCAAGTTTACCTATTGAATTTTAATTCTCAATAATATAATTGTACTCTTACATCTATTTGCAAGTTTTCATTCTAATCTTTTAAATTTTAGTTCTCAATGGGTTGGTTTTTTATTTAAATAAATCCATCTTCTTCTTAAAATCAATAGAAAAACAAGAATCCTTAGCATAGTTTCATTAATTACACATAAAAAATGGTTAGAGAGAGAAATTATTTTGCAATCATAATATAAACCAACAACATGCATACTTGTGAATGTCAGAGAAAAACAAAGATTCAAATAATAAAAATGACATGCGCCAACAATGATGTCTCGTGAGATACATTCATCCACACAACCACATGTCACTACCTTCTAACATGACTCGACTGAAGGGTTTTATCTTGGTTCAACTATTCGACACTTTGACACTGGGAAGTAGCAGGATTCCTGGAGTTGCAGGTGGAGACTATCCTGGCCAACCATAAGTCGTCGTGGAAGGTAAGCATTGTTGAGGGTTTTGGCTTGCGCTACTTGGGTGTCAATCAAGGCAGCATGAGCCTGTGGCTGGAGACGACGGTTGTTGGGGTTGGTGTCGTGGAATGGGTTTTGTTGTTTTATAGCATAGTTGTTGCCAGGAATTGTTGCCCCATCTCAAAGGTGACTCATGACTGGGATTATGAGCCACACAATCTACGACTGGGAGGAACGTGGAGAGTCCACAACCAGCCGACTCTTCTTATGAAAAGAGGTACTCTTTTTGTGATTATATATTTTATGCATATTTTTACGTGTTATGTGTTCTTGTTAATGGACCCAAAAATGGGTATTTGTTGTATTCTATGCCATGTGCTTATTTGTTTTCCATGAGGTTGTAAACCCTAGCTGAGGTTTAGTGTAATTACAACTATTAACTCCATTGTGTGTGCTTGAATATATTGGTCAAATAAATGTACAAATATACCATAAATTCCAGCATGTTACATAGTTTCCAGGAGAATGGCTTTGTATACGAGTATATGCCATCTTTAATTAATGTTCTGTTAATTTCTATGGAAGAATAATTATCTATGAGCTATGTTACTTATTTAGTTACATTTTTTATATAGCAGGGAATGCATTTATGGCATGTGGTATTGCGTTCCTATTAACCAGAGTTTGCCATATATAGTAGACAACTTGATTGGGTTGAAATATTAATGCTTCCACAATTAAATGTTGATGGTTATAGCACCATTGGTTGAGTGGCGTTGCCCAGCTGGGAGCCAGAACATGACTAATAATGCATGATGTTTAATTACATTTGTCATAAAGTCAAATTATTGATTAATATTAACCGCTTATAAATACATGATGTGACACTTAAATTATAACTACTATAAACTTGGGTTCCATTATGAAAGGAAATTTTTAGCACACTCATCCAATTAATAAATGAGACACCAATGAATTAATGAAACAACAATAGGCATTATAATAGGGGTTTCATTAATGAGGCTTCAAAATGGAAACCTAGGATGTGGGGAGCAAGATGATACTTGTTTCCAAAGAATCATTGGATTTCCTTTAGACGCGGTTTCAGAAAAGGTAGAAACAATTATGCCAAGTTGAAGGCACTTAATATCTCTTTGGAATTAAAAAATAAAGAAGTGTAAAAGAGATCCAAAATTGCTATAGTTTAGTGGATGATTTACAAATCAACATATTTTCTTGCATAATGCCATGAAACAGTTAAGAGAAGTCATTCTCTTCTCCAAAATATCCTTCAAGCACATCTTTTGAGAAAATAATCTAGAGGTGAATGATCTTGCTAAGAGGGCAAGCGAATCACAGGTATGTTTATTGGTGATGAATAAACAAGAAAGAAAGGAGATCAACAATCTCCCCTTGCAGCAGATTTTTTAAAATTGGTAACTAGGACCATATTCCACTTTGGGCAACTCATTTTATGAAGATGATTATTGCATTGAATTCCTCTTTTCGAGAGGACAAAAATTGACCTAAAGATCATCAAATTTGGACAAGGCGAAATATATTTTTGAGGTCAAGCCCACATGTGCAAATTGTCAAGGTTGACCACATCATCATGTAGGTTCATGAAGCCCAATGGACATGTCTCTTGACCCTCAATTACTTGTATAAATAAGATATATCTCCTCCCTCATTTGGCACCTCATCAACTCAACTTCTTTTCTCCCCTCATCTGATTGGTTCGTACAACTCATTGGGTAGCTTTTCTTCTCACACGTTTCGCTGGAAAACAAAGCTGAATTTCAGGGTTTGACCAGCATTGACTAGGGCCTTTTTGACCTCCCTTGACTGCGTTTTTTGTGCCAAAAATTAAGTTTTGTAAGGCTACATTGATTGGCACATGAAACGACGTTTTCTAGGCATGTTGACTGAGCTGGCTGCAAGGTTGATCGCAACACAGAAGTTCATATTTTGACCAAGTTTGACTATTGTTTTGTTAAATGTTTTGGGCTAACTTTGACCAGCAAAGAAGGTAGAGTTTGACAATGTGGATTGTTTGCTACTGTTTTTACCAGCGTTGAATTTATGGCTGGGGTTCTTGATTGCTGCAGGAAAATTTCAAATTTGATAGTGTTGTTTTGACTTTGATTTGGCAAGTCAATTTTGACTTTTGTACTCTCTCTCTCTCTCTCTGTTGAACATTTGATATATAATAAGAATAATTAATCAAAGGGTTTTCCCCATCTTGGGGCTTTTCCCTAACATTTTCCAAATCCGATTTTCTTTTGTCTTGGTTTGTCTTCTGCATTTTTCTTTTCATGTTCTATCTACAGTGACTATCAATGTGATTTATGGTTAATGTGATTGCTATTAGAAAACTAAATTGGAAATTGTCATTGGGCTGCTAAAAGTACATTGAAGTAATTGTGCTAAACATAGAACATACCATTGTCAACTAAAATTAACATGGTATCAGAGCCTAGGTGACGACAAAGCCCAAGCATGAGAGAGAAAAATAATCACTAAGAGATTTGTAGAACAAGACTATTGGACAAGTCTCCATGGCATCTACATCTTGCTTCAAGACTGAGGATAAGCTCAATGAAAAATCTGGCTATCATGCATAGAAGATGGCTTGGACCTGACTTTGGAGGAGCATGAAGCATTGGACTATGTGCAGGGAAAAGTAGCTGCTGCTAAGACAAAGTATAGAAAAGGTGAGGTCAAAGCAAAGAAAATTTTGATTGACTCTATTCAAAAGCATTTGGTTGCCTATATTTCTAATTTGGGAACTGTTGAGAATTTGGAGGGCTGAAGATTAATTCAAATTCTCTTACTTGATAATTACTTGTGAGCTTAATTCTTAACTCTTTTAATCTTTCATCAAGTCAATTACCAAAATACAAGAAACACACAATTAGGCTCCTCGAGGCAGGGCAAAAACCTCTCCCTCTTGGAGAGGAAAACTCGTAATAAAGTCTTCTTATAGATCTTCAAATGAAAAGTACCATGACCAAGACTCAGACCCTTGACCTATGAATGCCTCCAAGACCTTGTCACTGCTTCGAAGTCTTCTTCCAACGACGATCTTTTCCTTCACCAACATGCACTAACCTGCATCAACATTAGAGAACTCGGTCTCTAAGTCCTTGGCTTCTCCTTCTACTTCTCGGCTTTACCTTAACTCCACCTAGGTTCCTTCTTGGCTCCTTCTTGTCCCGATTGATATCGAAAACAGAGATATATATACTTATGCACCGAACCTTTCAGATGTATCTCGGTATTTCTAATTAGATGAGAGATATAGTAGCCCAAGGTTGAACTTGTAGAAGTTCTCCTTCACGTTGTGAACACCTTTAGCCTTCCTAGATTATGCGAGGAGAGAACAGACCCTTGACCAAATGTATATATATCATATTTACATGTTCTTGAAGTCCGCAAGTTTTATTGGTCGGTACACATACTTTTCTTCAGAATTATTAGCACATTTTCCAGGTTTCCTTTACGATGCAACAGTCTTTGAAAACCGCACCTTTATACCCCTGAAATCCGCACTTAGACTCCTGAAATCCACACTTATAATTACCTCTGTAATCCTCATAAAAATCTGCAATTTATGTGATTGCTTCAGAGTTGTCCAAAATTTTTCTATATTTTCTGTGAAGTCTACTAGGTATATATAGTTGTTTGCCCCTGTATATTAGCCAACCTATCTTTGTGAACCTATGTGACTACTTTTGGGAGCCGACATGACTGTAAGGACGACTTGATCATCTATTATGAGGTTGACTTCAACACATCACTTTAGTTTATCTTTTAGCGTTGTTGGAGGGCTGAATTAAGCCATTCATTCACGGTTTCTTTAGCAAGCTCTTGGATCGTTTCTTTAGACTATATCCTTCATAAATATGATACTTAATTAAATTTATACCTAGAAAATAAAAACCCTAATAGACATCAAGAATAATTCTATTAACCTAGAATAAAATCTTGCTCATGAAACCCATGAAGCAAGTACAACAAATATACATTTTATTATCTGTCTTAATCTTTACATAAATACATAATTGCATAGTCAATATGAATACTGATACTAGTTACACTTTTTAACAAGAACTTCTAAAGATATATATGATAATCTGGTTGGGATGTTCAAAGTAACCAATGAAAATCAAATCATCTTTCTCAAGAACAAGTCGAAGGACATCAACATGGATAAAGGGGAATCTATTCAATCCTACATCATGAGAATAACACAAATCAAGAATGGCCTACTATCTATTGGAGAAGTTATTGCTGACAAGGAGCTCACTCTCATTTCACTTAGAGGTCTTTCAAGACCTTAGGATGTATTTGTCACCACCATTCTCAACAATGACATGGTACCTAGTTTCTATGAGTTATTGGCTAGATGCACTCAAGAGGAGACTAGGATGATGAAGAGAGACAAACCCTCAAATGGAAATGAACCTAAACCTACTGCTTTATCCACTCAGGCACAGAGGAATAATATGTTGGTCCAAGGAGACAGGTTCAAGGATTCAAGGAAGGAAGAAAAGGAAGGTGCTACAATTGCAACATGCTCGAACATTATGCTAGAGAGTGTCCTCACAAGAGGAATAATCCAAGGGATGATGACAAAAAAAACCACAACAATTTCAAAGAAAAAGGGTTCAAGGGAGCATTCGTTGATGGAAAGGTACGTATTTGGCAAAGAAATCGTAAATATGCATTTACTCTTGGATTTAGGGTCGATGGTCTCTATCAAGTTGGAGGAAGTCTTTTGGGAGCTTTGGCAAGCGATACTTCTCTTCAATCTAAGCTATGGCACCAAAGATTTTCCCACCTACATTACAAAGCCTTACATGGGGTAAGGAAGATGGTCATAGAAATGCTCGCGTTTAATATGAACCATGAAGGTGTTTGTCAGGGTTGTGCAGCTAGAAAACATACAAAGGGACCATTCCCTTCTAGTGAAGGCAAGACAACCAATATTCTTCAATTTTTTCATTCTGACTTGTTTATTATGTTGCATGTAACATCATTGGCTCACATTATGCAATATTTGTGGATGACTACTCTTGCAAAACATGGATCTATTTCTTGAAGAAGGATGAAGTGTTAAAATGGTTATGTTCTTTCCAAGTATTGGTGGAAAATCAAACAAGGAAGAAGATCAAGATATTGAGGACCGACAATGGAAACATATATGAATCAAATGAATTCAATGAATTTTGCAGAGACTCTAGCATTAAGAGGGAGACAATTGTCGCATACACCCATGAGCAGAATGGTGTTGATGAAAGGAAGAATCGAACAATCATGGAAGCCACCCGTGCCATGCTCCATGATCAAGGTCTACCGAAGTTTTTATGGGGAGAAGTTGCCAACAATGTCGTATACATTCAAAATAGGAGCCCACATCAAGCCTTGGATTTCAAGGCACCCAAGAAAGACTTTACTGGTAAGAAACCCGATGTTTCTCATTTTAAAATATTTGGTTGTCCCGTGTATTTTCACGTGCCTAAAGAGAAAATTAATAAGTTGGAGTCTTCTGGGAAGAAAGGAATATTCGTTGGTTACGTTGGTTACAATGAAAATTCAAAGGCATATAAAATCTCTTTGCCTAGTCAAAGAGATGTGGAAGTAATTCGTGATGTCACCTTTGATGAAGAAACAACCCTTGGGAAATCTAGAGATCTCCCTATTCCAAGGACGAACAATAATGTTGTTGCAGAAAAATAGGATGAACCACTGACAAATGAACCTATGTTCAATGTTGGTGGCACGATGTATCCTATTAATCCACCTCCTGGTGATTCCTCTACCTCAAGGAAAAGGCCACTATGGATCAAAGATACTCTCCAAGATGTTGAAAGACATATTTCTCCAAGAGGAACATTTCGTCAAAGCAAGAAGTCGAACATGTATCAAGGGTACTTGGTTGCTATGAGTACTATCATCCAAGTTGAACAATGCATGCTCAAAGAAGCTGAAAAACAACAAGTATGGAAGGACGTGATGAATGAGGACTATGAATCTATCATGAAAAATGATGTCTGGGAAGTGGTGCCTAGAACCAAGGACAAGTTTGTGGTCAAATCAAAATGGCTTTACAAAATTAAACATGGAGCTGATGGAAGTGATGAAAAATATAAGGCTAGTTTTGTTGCTCGTGGCTTCTCTCAAAAAGAAGGAGTGGAATATGACGAGATATTTGAATTGGTTGCCCGTATATACCACTATCCGATCTATTATTGCTCTTGATGCCAACTAAGGATGGATCTTACATAAAATGGATGCCAAAATTGATTTCTTGGATGGCTCGCTTAAGGAGGAAGTCTACTGGGAACAACCTCGTGAAAATTTCATCTATTACAATAGCTGAAAAATATTATTCTAAATGGAAAGTTAATTTTGCAGTTTATTTGCTACGACAAATATCGAATAATTTTACTATTGCAATTTTCACAATAAATTACTGTGGAAATTAAAATGTTGGAAATAGAGAAATTCTAGCACACAAAAAATATTGACACAGTTATTTTTTGACAATTGTCCCCAGAAAAGCCCAATGTGGGAAAACCGATGCAACAGATGAGTGTTTTCTTATTAGTATTCAACAACAATTTGAGTACAAGAATTCTGACAACCAAAACAGAGGAAAAATACTGAGAGAAATTCTATGATAAATTTCTCACTCTCCACAGCGACTACCTAACCCCGAGATGGACCCTCTGCCCATACGTTGGTGTCTTTGTGCCACTCTCTACGCAATGACTGCGTAAAGCTCCTGTGTCTTGCGTCTTTCCTCATGTTGCCTCCTAAATTTGATCGGTACTTCCAATACTTCTTCTAATACCCTCTCTCTCTCACCTGCTACTCACCCTTTGTCTCTATCTCCTCTGCTGAACTTCAGCCACTGATAAAATCGATCTTCCTAGGCAATTGAGTAACTACACTGGTGTGTTCTCTATCTACCCATCGACTTCTTATAATCTTTTGTTGGAGCACCAATGGCCAAGATTAAAACATAATCGATGGCCCGGATTATATCCCTGTCGATCCGTGTAAGTTTCTAGAACATTCACACAATGACTTAATTAATTATGATTAATTAATCATATTTCCTAAGTTTAGAATTAGGAAATATTAAAAATTGATTAATAAATCTAATTAAGTCGTCTCTGGGTGGAATTTTTAGAAACTATTTCTGGGTATTGGAGAATACATGTATTCTAGCTTCTCCACCAAATATCGTGGCTAGAACACATCCGATGCTACAAAAACTAACACTCCCTTTTAGCGAGGAAAGTGTTCTAGTACTTCAATTGTTGCTACAATACACTGCCTATGCACCATTTCCTGTCACGCTGCTGATGTCTGGGTACTGTTTCCCACCAACAATAGCGCAACTCTGCTATGTGTTGCATCTATGCTGCTGCTGACCCTGCTGAACTGTTGTCAACACTGCATCTGCACTACAATTCCCTCTGATCTGTTGTTGCTGCAATTGAGTAGAACCCTCTCTGCTACTGAAACAGGTTCTCCACCATACCCATTTGTTCCCTTAACTGGATGAACATAGCTCTCCCTTGAGCTTTCGTGAGTATGCTGACTACCTAATTTCCAGTCGAAACTTACTGCAGCTGGAATGCCCCACGTTATACACAGTCTCTGATGAAATGACATTTGATATATATGTGTTTCGACTTGTCATGAAACATTGTATTCTCAGAGTTTTATGCAACTTCGATTATCACAGTAGACATTGGTCACTCCTATCTTCTTCCTGAACAAGCTCACAAGCAAATTCCTAAGCCATATAGCTCCGCATGTAGCTGTGTTCACTGCCATATATTATGCTTCTGCTAAGCTCAGTGCCACTGAATTCTGCTTCCTGCTACACTAAGAGACCATCCCTGATCCAACACTGAAGTAGTACTTGGAGGTATTTTTCCTATACACTAAACTTCCTGCCTAATCTACATATGTGAACTCGCATAATCTGACGTCATCTCCTCGAGTCGATTGTTCCGCGCACATATCTAAGAATGTGCCTTGTTGCTTCCCAATGTACCCTTTTCGGCTTTGCCATGAACTGACTAAGGGTATTGACAACGAAACAAATGCATGGCCTAGTGTTAACCAGATACATGAGAGACCCAACGATCTGCATGAACAAGGTGGGGTTGAATTCCTTGTCCCCTGATGCATCTATCTTCTTCCAATTGGTGATCATGGTTGTCGCCATGTGTCGAAAATCCTACATTATGAACCTCTTGAGAATATTTGTTGCATATCTCCCTTGCCTAAGGAAGATCTCCCCATTCTTCTGCCACACTTCCGTCCTAGAAAATAGTGCATCAACCCCATATCCTTCATGTCGAATTCTGCTGCAAGGTTCCTTTTGCAATCTTTTATGAGCCCTGATGATCCCGTTAAAAAGAGATCGTCCACATACAAAACCAGAATGAGAGGCTCATTCTCCACCACAAAATAATAGAGGTTAGGATCTGCATCACTCTTGACGAATCCCAACTACTGCAAGTAATTGTCAATCCGACCATACCACGCCTTGGGTGCCTGCTTGAGCCCGTATAGGGCTTTCTTGAATCTGCACACATGAGTGCGTTTCTCATGGGTTTCGAAGCCTTCAAGTTGCTCTATATACTCCTCTTCTTCTATCACCTTGTCCAAGAATGTTGTCTTAACGTCCATCTGGTGAATCTCTCATCCCATATGTGCTGCTAGGGATATAACAGATCTAATAGATGTATGTCTGGCAACTGGGAAGAAGGTCTCCTCAATATATTCCTTTTTTCTGTGCATACCCCTTTGCCACGAATCTAGCCTTGTACTTCTCTACATTGCCATATGCAGCATACTTGATCTTGTAGATCCATCTGGAACCTACAACTGATATGTATTTTTCTCTCGGCACTAGCTCCCAAACATCATTTGTCATGATAGAACTATACTCTTCCACCATGGCATCCACACACACCTGATGTTGAACAACTTCCTGAAAGCTGGAGGGTTTTGCAACCTGAGCTACCAAGGCTTGATATATGTCAGGTTTCTTGAGTTGTCTCTTATCCCTCCTAGGAGCTACGACAAACTCTTATGCGTCCCTCAAAGTCTGACGCACTTCCCTACTGGGTCTACCACTGGGGGTAGAAAGTTCAATCAGTTCCTCTACCTGTCCCTACTGCTCTGTCCACTGTGTTAGACTCCTGTATTTTACAATATTACCAGATGACTTTTTATTTCTTACATTTTGCTGAAAATAATATTCCCTGGCTATCATTTATTTTCAGAAATCTCACTGCCTTCATTATTTTCCATTTAACCTCTCCATTATCTCTCATTTTACCTCTTCTACCACTCTCATACTCTGAAATCCCATGTTTGACCTTAACCACTCATTATATCCCTTTCCCCTTCACCTATTCCCCTTCTTTCATTTAAAAAAATGTAAAAAACCCATTTTTTACATTGCTTTTAAGTAAATTTTAATCTATCGGGCCCACTTTAAAATAAAATTCGTTTATTTACCCAACCCCTTATATATTTGACCCCTCTGCGTCATTTTAAAACCTGATTCACACTATATTAAAACCTACGCTTTAAACATACCCTCCCCCTGCTTTAATATTTTACCGGGCTCCACTTCACATCGCTACCCGTTATGTTTTAAACCCACCGATTCATTAAACCCCGACCGCACCTGTCAAATCAACCCGAAATCAACCCATCACCCGACCTTCGTCCGATCTCCACCCCTTGATCTGATGGCCCTTGCACATTTTCGCAAACCCAAGTGCCCGATGGTTAAAACCTTTGGGGGGTTGCGAAATGAGTGGTTTCACAACCCTCCCATCCGCCATGCGTCGCCACCTCGCTTCATCGCATCCCTCTATCATATACCGCCTAACTGCCTATGCATCGTGTGATAAACCTGAAACCGCCCCCGCGCCATAATATGAAACCGCTGACCCCTTTGAAATGTTTTAAACTCTATGTTGTTGCAATAATCCCCCGAACCATTGTGATAACCCTTGAAACGTTCCTAAAAGACCCAGAGGGCCATTGCTAAATATGGAAATTGAAAGGCCCCATTATCCGGACTTTGTTAGCAGATTTCCTCACTGCCTTCAAGCCATATCGCTCCCCGACAGAGGTGTTGTGTTTTAAATTAATAATTGTTTTGAATTTTGCAGGTGATATACGTATAGGAAAATGCAATAATCAAATTGTGTTTATAATTCCAAGAATTGTTTAAACCGGGCTCTCCGAATGATGATTTAGAAGCTTTGTAAAGGATAAGGAGCGCAAGAATAAACCAAAAGAAGCAATGGATCATGATTATTAATGATCGTACGATTACTCCAAAGACAACGAAGTTTGTTCAAAGTAAATGACAGAGTAAGGAAAAAGAGGGTTTACTGTGGCAGTGAAAGGTGAAAGAAGTAAAACAGAGCAGTCACGAGTTAAGGATAAAAGACGGAGTTAAAGAACAGAGGAAGGGCAGTCAAAGAAAGATCAAAGATAAAACAATCAAGGGACAGAGGTAAAGAGAAAACAGATAAAAGATACAGTTGAAGACAGATTAAAGATTAAGAGACAAGTCAGAGAACAAATCAACGAGGAAGGCCAAGCCAAATGACAAGGAAACTTAGCATTTACCAATTCTCAAACACATAGGCCACCTCCAGCTTAAATTTGATTTAACAAAAGGCACCAAAGTCAATATTATAGTTAGAGATATTTTAACATAAATTCAGAAGTTATTGTAAAAGTTATTTCTACAGGCAGTTGGTTAAAAATATTTTCTAGTTAGATCAAGAGTTAATTTGAAAGTTATTACTACAGTAGGTCTGTCAGGGATATTTTTGGCTTGGGTCTTGCATGGTCTTAATTGTCAAAACTTCATTTACTCTGTAGTAAATGCAAATCTTCCACCCTAGATTAGGGCAACATCCTCAGTTGCAGTTAAATATTTCATGTACTATTCATTATCGTTGTTGGTTGCTGGGTTGGATTTTGTTTAGACTCTGAGTTGCAAAGATTATTGCAATGGAGCACTGTAACTATTTTGAGCTGGACATCAATAATAAAAGCACTTTCACAGGATCCTTGAGCTATGTTTAATGGTGATGTTATCATTCTTTGTTAATGTTTTTCCTTTGTTTTTCCATATTGTGCATCAATCTCCCTGATAGCAGAATAGAAATATTAGATTAAGATATGTTGCATGAGCACCTTAATTCTCTCTGTAACTGTTATCTTAATGTTTTCCTCTGCAAAGTATAGCTAAAGAATTCAAAGACTGTCTGCTCTTTAGTTTCACCTAGCTGATATCTTAAGGTTTCCTTTTGAAGTTTAACTAAAGAATTCTTAACTTCTCTTTAGTTTCTCTGAAACTGTTATCTTGAGGTCTTTCTTATGAAGTTGAGTTAAATAATTCTTAACTGTTCTTTAATTCCACTGAACTGTTATCTTGAATGTTTTCCTCTAAAGACCTGAATGCAAAATTCAGAGATTGTCTACTCTTCTTTTATGTTGAAGTATAGCTAAAGAATTCAAAGACTGTATGCTCTTTAGTTTTGCTAAAACTCACTATCATCTCATATTCATCTTGCCACAGAGATCCATTTGATATAGTTAGCTTGCCTTGTGAAAACCCTTGAAAGGTTTATGTACAATTTAACCCTTTTATGACTTCATAGCCCAATGAATTAAACTTCTCACATTCTATCTATCCAACTAAACAAACAATCAAAACAAACAACCCTAATCTTTATAACTAGCCTAAAATCAGGAAATATAATCATAAAGCTAAATATTTTCATCATAAACACACATAGAGCCCTCTCTAAGCCCAGGAAGGCTAGGTCCTGGACTCCAAAGTGGTTTGATGTGGTTCTCTGTTATTTGTTCTTGCCAATCTTACAAATTACAGGGAGCTAACATGCTGAGAACTCCTTGGATCTCCTACCTCTGAGGAGATAATGGTACTAGTCACTGTATGTGATCCCTGTGACTGTCCTCCTGCTAGTCCCACTTGTTGTCTCTGTTGCTGGACTAACGAAACTTTTGCTGACTAATCACATGCAGACATCTCTTATTGATCACACGCAGACCATACTAGGGAATTATTGACAAAAACCTAATATTATCAAAACTCAAAGAAACCCAGTCAAAATATTGGGTGAATGAAGTATTTTTCTTTCAAGATTGGTTTCTTTTCGACTGTTATAAAACTTTCAACCTCTCTGTGCCTTGGGTCTGAATTCTGGCTTCTACAATAATTTATACTAGATCTCATCATGACCCAAACCCTCCTGCAATAGTTGACAATCCAGAGAAAATCCTAAGGAAAACTCCTAGATTTGAGAATTCAAATGTTAGCAGGTCTATTCACAAGGCAAGTTCCCTATCTAAAAACCTTAAAAACTTGTAGGATATCTTATCTGACTCACACCTAGAGCAAAGCTTGTTCAGGACTGAATCCCAAAGTTGGATAACCCAAACAGTTTTAGACCCACCCATCTTACAGCAGAGTCATGTTGTAGGAACCTGTACCCCCACTCATACACTCACTGTTCACCTTCCTCCATTCAACCCTCCACCTCCTTTTGTTAACCCCCCTTTGTTCCTCAACCACCAGCCATGGAAACTTGGTATGCCCCATTATTCCTACCATTGCCTTTAGTAACTCTACCACAGGACTATCAGTCCAAAATCCCCATATTTGATGCAGGTGGTTCCACGACTGCTCAACAAAATATGGATAGAATGGATGACTTTTTTGATATACAAGAGATAGATGATGAAACTGTTAAGATCAAAATGTTTGCCCAAATCTTAGGGGGAGAAGCAAGAAAATGGTTTAAAGGCCTAACCCCTAATAGTATACATGACCTCCCTGCTTTTCATCGACTATTCCTAAACAAGTGGGAAGTCAAGAAAAATCCTCTCCAAGTCTTGTCAAAATACGAAAACATAAAGAGAAATGTTGGAGAGAGTGTCCAAAATTACTGCACTATGTTCAACAGTGTATATAATGCCCTCCCTCCTCACATGAAACCTCCATAAGGTCTAGCCCTAATGAAATTCGTAGATGGTTTGAACCATATATGGCTTATCAATTAAGAGAAAGAGACCCTCCTACATTAGAATACATGCAGAGGGGTGCAATAAGTGTAGAAGCAAATCTGATTGCCAAGAGGGCTAGAATGAAAAATGAAAAAAGAGTCACATATAGGGAGGAGGTTGTAGCCTCCACATCTGATACTAAGATTGATAACCTTGTTAGAACCATGGAAAGGATGATGGAGAGAATCGACCTAAATGAGAGAGCTTTCCCTAGAGAAAACCAAGCAGCTCCTCAGAATAAAAATCAGAACCAAAACCAAAACTTTAGGAGAAATCTCCCCCAAATAAGACAAAGGGAACAAAGAGGACTTGACCAGCAAATCAGGCCTCCTTTCCAAGAAAACTATGCTGATGAGGATGAGGGAGTGATTGAAAAGCCAGACGAAAGTCAAATTAATCTAATGGGAGTTAATTATGAGGATATTGTTTTCCTCACTATGGAAGAGCAAGGCATGTTTACCCCAACTCAAATTGAAGAAGAATGCCAAGAATTCGAGGACTATAAGCAAGGATTCGAAAATTCTATCATGGAAGTGCATAGACAATATGACCTCAAAAGCAAGAAAGCTCAAGACATTCCCAAGAGAAAGAACCCAGAAATTTCTTCTAGGAAGACCCCTGAAACTGATCCTAAAAGACAGCAGAAACTGCAAATAAAATGGTTAAGGTTCCGATAAAAATAAAAACAAAAATAGTGTAGAAAGCAGCACTAGTACATCAAAAATTAGCCCTAACAAAACTGATTCAACTGATATCCCTAGTGAAAATCAGCAATCTGAAATTGCTGTAAAAACAATGTCTGATAAAACTGATTTAAATCTACCAAAAGCATAGACACCATTCAGTATTGAGAATGAAATTGCCAAGATAAAGATTTCCATACCTCTCACTAAATTAGTTGGCCAAGATGTATATAGATCCCAAGTTTTGAAAGCTTTAAACATAAGAGAAAATATTGATACTGTAAATCTGAATGATGACAAACCTAAACTGTTGTTTGGTCCTGAAGTAGAAGGCAAATTCCAAGATGGAGGTATTTTATGTTCGTTTGAATATCCATGATAAAATCCTCCATAATGCCATGTTAGATTCAGGAGCTTCTCATAACCTCATGCCAAATGTAGTTATGGAGAAACTAAGCCTTGAGATAACCAGACCATAGAAAGACCTGTACTCTTTTGCCTCCAGTAGATTTAAATGTTTATGCCTAATCAAAGATATATGTGTTACTTTAGCACAAATAACAGCCAAAAGCCTAGTAATGGATATTGTAGTGGCTGACCATCCCCCTAAATATGGCATGCTTCTATCATGCTCATGGAGAGCCAAGCATCAAGGCACCCTCCAAATGGACATGACTTATGCTACCATACTAGTCTTTAGTAAACCAAGAAGACTATATAGAGAAACTCATAGGAAATACATGGTGGTCAGTCAAGAAAAGCCTGATAACTCCCCTCTCTACTATGTCCATTCAAACCTTGATTCATTTATCCTTTACAATAATGAAAACATTAATGAACAAGTAGCACTTAATGAACAAATAGCTGAAAAAGAAGAAGAAAAGAAAGGACAATCAGACCAAATAGAAAATGAAGAACACAAGTCTGAACCTGAACCTCTTTGGAGCATGAGCTTTGATGGTTCTTGTGGTAACACTAGATCAGGAGCAAGTGTCTGGGTACACAACTCTTAGAACAACCACGCAGAGTGTCACTCCTACAAACTGAACTTTCAGTGTACAAATAATATAGCAGAATATGAGGCACTCCTTTTAGGGCTACAATTACTAAAGAAATTAGAAGCCAAAAAGATCTCTGTCCATGGGGATTCCGAACTAGTCATTAGGAAAATTAAAGGAGAATATTCAGTTAGGCATCCTAAATTAAGAGCATACAGGAATGTTGTCCTTGACCTCCTAAAAACATTCAAAGAATATGATCTTTCCTTTATCCTAAGAAATCAAAGTATCCTCACCAATGGACTAGTGTTTGCAGCCAGTACTTGTCAACTACATCCTAACAAACAATATACAATACAGGTTAAATACAGAGCAGCAGTCCCTGATAATATAAGATATTGGCAAGTTTTTGAAGGTGACCCACAGATTGAATATTTCCTGCAATCCAAGAATGAGTTTGAGTTTCCAAATTCAGACTTACATCATGAAGAGGGATGCTCTACTGAGGAACAAATATATAAAGAAGAGTCCCCCCATGAGGTTGATATAAATCTGTTAGCAAAAGAAGACTCACATAAGACAGAAAGGTCTGAAGATCCAGAAAAAAAAGAGTTTGAAGTACTGCAGTTCAGAGATAATACCTTGCCAAGGGGACTTGTCCCTCTAGAGGAAATTTTTGATTTCAATGATGTTGCTAGAAAGCCAAAGATGGAATCCACTGAAGCAAATGTAAAAGAGTGCAATATAGGCAGTGAGCAAGAGCCCAAAATGGTAAAACTATCAAAAACATTGTCAACACTTATAAAGTAGAAATATATTGAGCTATTCAAAGAATTTGGTGATGTGTTTGACTAGAGCTATGAAGACTTGAAGTCTTGTGATATTAATATCATTCAGCACAAAATTCCACTCAAAGAAATCCAGAAACCCTTAAACAGAAACTGCGCAGAATAAACCCTGTTCAAATGCCACTAGTTGAGAAAGAGATAAAGAAAATGTATGATGCTGGGATAATAGTTCCACTCAAGTACTCAGAATGGGTTTCAAATCTTGTATTTGTGAGGAAAAAGACAGGAGAGATTAGGCTCTATATTGACTTCAGAAATTTAAATAAAGCATCCCTGAAGGACAACTGCCCTTTACCAAAAATGGACCACATATTGCAAAGGGTAATAGGCTCCAAAAGGATATCTCTGTTTGATGGCTTTTCAAGGTACAATCAAATGTTGGTACATCTAGATGGTCAACACAAAACAACTTTCATTACTCCTTGGAGCACCTTTATGTATGTAAAAATGCCCTTTGGGTTAATGAATGTTGGAGCCACTTTTCAAAGAGCAATGGATGTTGCTTTCTCAAAAGAAATAGGCTTTTTCATCATGATATATCTTGATGACATCACAGTCTATTAAAAAACTGATGACGGACATTTAGCTCATTTGAGAAAGGTCTTTGAAAAATGTAGAAAGTATGGTCTATCATTAAATCCCAAGAAAACCTTATTTGGCCTTCAAGAAGGAAAACTTCTAGGCCACGTCATACCCGAAGAAGGGATCAAAATTGACCCAAATAGGATTGAAGAAATATTGCAAATCAGTCGCCCAAAAAATATCAAAGAGCTACAATCTTTCATTGGAAAGATAAATTTTTTAAGAAGGTTCATATCAAACTTTGTAGAACTCCTAAGGAATATCACAAACATGCTCAAAAGAGAGTCAAGAGTCAAATGGACCAAGAAAGCAAAGCAGTATTTTGACTTAGTGAAGCGAACACTTACACAAGCACCGGTTCTGATCAACCCTGACTTCACCAAAGATTTCTTTATATTTTCCTTTCCATTAGTACACACAGTTGTTGTTGTATTACTGTAGAAAAATATAAAAGGACATGAATAGCCCATAGCATTCTTCAACCAAGCTTTAAGAGATGCACCTCTGAAATATAATATCATGGAAAAGCGGGCTTTTGCATTAATCAAAGCACTAAAGGATTTCAGAGTCTACATTCTGCATTCACACATCATTGCATTTGTGCCCCATACAATGGTTAAAGACATCCTTACACAAGATCCTGATGGAAAAAGAAGCAAGTGGATTGTTGTCATCTTGGAATATGATTTAGAAATCAAGCCCACCAAATTAATCAAAGAACAAGGACTGTCTAAACTAATGGCTGAAACAAACTTTCAAGCATTAGACATCAATATGATTCACTCATTGGATGAACAAGAGGAGTTGGCGACTCCACCTATTGACGAAGCATTCATGAATTCTCCTTTGTATGCAGACATACTGTATGTGCTTTTTAATCTAAATGTTCCTCCTGGTTTGTCCAAAACAAAGGCCAGATTCTTGAAGTTAAAAGTTGTAAATTTCTGCATTCTGGAAAAGGTTTTATATTGGAAAATTTTTGGTGGTGTATCGCTTAAGTGTTTGCCTAAAGAAGATGCAAATAAGATTATACATGAATTTCATGAAGGAGAATGTAGAGGTCACCTCTATTAGAAAACCATTGTCAATAAGATACTGAGAATTGGTTTCTATCGGCCTACCCTTTTTCAAGACATCCACAAAATGGTAGTTGTCTGTCATAAATGCCAAATCTTTGAAGGAAAAATAAAGCTACTACCTTTGCCATTACAACCAATCTCTGTTGAAGCTCCTTTTCAGCAATGGGGTCTAAATTTCATTGGAGGAATCCACCCTTCCTCCTCTTCCCAACATAAATGGATCCTTATTGCAACTGACTATTTCACTAAGTGGATAGAATCTATTCCTTCTAGGACTGTCACAGACTCAGTAATTATCATATTTCTTGAAACCAACATTCTATCCAAATTTGGCTGTCTTAAGAAAATCATTCTGATAATTTTGTTGCCTTTAAATCCAAGAAAATGATGGATTTTTGTCCCAAATATCATATTACTTTGGGCCATTCTACAACTTATTACCTTCAAGGTAATGGGTTGGTTGAATCCTCAAATAAAAGTTTTGTGAACATCATCAAAAAGTTGTTGGAAGAAAATAAGAAATCATGGCACAACAAATAGGTACATGCACTATGGTCAAACAGGCTAACAAATAAGAAATCAATTAATATGTCACCCTATCAGCTAGTCTATGGAACAGATGCAGTCTTCCCAACAATATTGAGAGTGCCAATAATAAAACTCATTCAAGAGGTACAGTCTGAAGAGAATGATATACAAAGAAGAATAAACCAAACCATTCAGCTGCAGCAAACCAGAGAAGGACTATACAACAGAACACAACTATTATAAGAAAATATGAAGAAGATCTTTGACAAAAGGACCAAAGAAAATGATTTTAACATTGGAGACAAAGTGCTGAAATGAGATTCCAGAAGAGAGGACAAAGGCAAACATGGAAAATTTGATAACTCATGAAAAGGTCCATACATCATTCATTCTGCAAGAAGTAATAATGCATTCTTTTTACAAGTGATAGATGGAACAAAGTTATTTGGAGTTCATGTCAATGACAGGATGCTCAAGCATTATTTCAGTTAAGAATCTCAGTTTAAGTTTTCTTCATTGTATATAACATTGCCTAAACCAATCTCAAAAGAAGTTGATCTAGAAAGAAAGAAAGAAAGAAAAAAAAAAGAGGGAAGATAAAAAGAAAAAGGTAAGCCCCATACCTAAAAAATGAATGTTTCTGAAAGTGTTGCAAGTCAAAATGCCACTACTTTTTAAGGAAGCCTTATTCAATCATACAGTCTGAACATGATTGTACAAATTTTGAATTTTTGTTGATAAGTTAGAAAATGAAGATTTGCCAAACTGTTCAATCTTGGCTTACCAGTAGGTAGGTAGAAAATGGCATTGGTTCAAAAGCCTAATCTTAACCAAATAAGAAAAGTAAGGGATAGGTGATAAATGAAAGATTCAAAACCAAAGCCCTTAGTTTAGTTTACTTCTGCAAATAATATTATGTGCAGCTTGTCCAAAAATGCCACAATTCAAGATGATCAAACTGCTTAATCTTGATTCATTCATGCTTTAAATTTCATGTTGATAGTTAGTGAATAAAGATCTAACCAAACTGTTTAATCTTGGCAAATCAGTAGTTAGGTAGATAATAAAAAGTAGGGAAAATTTTAGGGGCTAATATTCGTGGATGGGCTAATTTTTCATGTTTTTTCCAAAAAAAAAAATCGCCAATTCCCATTTTTTCCTAAAAGTGATTCGCCCAAATTTTATAAGAAAAAAATATTTTACCTTCAAAATCGCCAAAATTATAAAGAGACTATATAATATTTACTGGAAATTTTAATATTTTTAATAAAATATCAGTACTAATTTTATAGTTTGCATCTTATGGATTAGTAAGATTCGCCAAGGTATTTAATCTTTAAGATAAGTTTCCATCCTTAAAATTTTCCCTGATAAAAAGAGATCATTAGTTTAATCTAAGCCCTTTGAAGCTATAAGGTTAGAAATAGATAGTTTGCTTTCAAAAGAAAAAGATGTCAAGGTTTGCACCTCTAGATGCACCTTGTTAAAATTGGACAACTAGGTCCAAACTCCGGGTTGTGCTGCTCAGATGACAATCGCAATATTTTTATTGGATTCCTCTTTTGGAGAGGTGTAAGATTGATCTAAAGATCATCTCGATCGGATGAGCAGAACATGTACTTTGAATTTATTCCACTTATGTGTTAGGTCGGCCTGGATTAAAATATAGACTTAAATGTCTTAAAGGACGTGTCACACACTCCCAAAGATTCATATATATTGGAGAGACTTACAGTTCATTTGACACACATTGGTGTGGAGGAATTCTCTCTCTCTTGATGGCGTTGGAGCTGCGTATTCTTTGTTTGGGTTGTTCTGGGGTTATGTGTGACATGCTTCGCTGAATGACCTATTGGAGACTTTGCTGGTAGAAGCATCCTGCTGATCGTTGTAACGCCACCATTTCTTATCTCTGTCTTGGCTTGTCTTCTATCGATCTATTAGTATGTTCTATCTTCTTCAGTATTGTGCCCTAATCTAAAATGGCATAGAACATAAGTAGAAATTAACATGGTATCAGAGCTTGGAAGAAGACAACGCCTACAATATTGGGAAACTAGATAAGGGTTTTGCTTAACGCGTTTGGGTTACTTGCATTTCTGAACCACGACAATGGATATCGTGCTTGATGAGGGTGACACTCTAGAAAAATGCTGCCAAACAGAGAAGAGTAGAGAAGTTGCAGCAACAGGAAGTGCTCAGAAGATAACATGTTGAGTTTGTCTGAGATCCTGTGCAGTCACGCATAACAGAAGCTTGCCGAGATTTGAGATCGATTGGGTTAAAATATTTTTTCTTGATGAATGCCGAGATTTGAGACATATAGGGTTTACTTCTTTTATTTTACAGAAGGATTCTGTTGGGTTTGTTTTAACAGGGTTTCCAAGCCCCTTTTCGATCCTATTTCTGATAGAGCTTCTGAATCTTAACGCATATTTTAACTATGGCATTTTTCTGGCATGTGAATTTGAGTTTTGGACATAAGTCTTTTTTTTGGGCATACCTCAGATAAACTTCTTGCCTCTATCTAGGGCAGACTCCCTCACGCTGTTCCAAATTTTGTGGGAAGAATTATGATTTGATCTCGGCTCCAGAATTTTTTTTTATGTTTGTAAGATTTCTAAACGAAATGACGGATGAACTGCAGTCTTTCCTGGGATCTTTCGATGATACCAGGGTTCTTACATACACAGACGTCGATGAATTTTTTCAATCTTTGAAGGATTTGACGGCGTCTAGACTGAATCTGTTAAAATTCATAAATGCTCGACAAAACATAACTGGTTGTCTCCAAAGATAGCATGCGCCTCGTCAAAATATGTCACAAGCCTGATCGCAAAGGTTGGATGCCGACAAAATTGAAGAGGTTTCCATCAATAATCAAAATCATTAACGCGAAGAGCATAGATAATATTTGTCTTACGCATACAACAGTGATGTCTCGGGCGGCATTGGACGTGGCAGCAGTAAGCTGATATAGTTGCAGGTGGACGTGTGACGTCAAATCTGGTATGCTGTCATGACCATCGGATGAACCTGCGAATATATCACTGTATGCAGTGATGCCGTCGAACGATCTTGCGAACATATAAAATAATCGACGCGCCATGGATCTCTCATGCCACGGGGGTCTCGCTCGTATAGATCTGCGAGTGTGGACCCGCTCGAACATTCAACCACTCATATCAAGAAGGATGCAGACCAATACGTGGGTTCATCTTTGTTCGCTGCTCCTTGTCGAAAGCCATGACGGCAGATCACCAGATAATTTCAAACTGTTGATGCAGAATTTCGAATTGTTGTTCCTAAACTAGAAACTAGGTGTGAGCCAGCGTCACATGAGCCACAGATGGTTCTATTAGAATTATGATATGCAGAATATATGGGTATCGTTGCTATGTTGCTATGTTGAAATGCAGAACCGTATGGCCGCACATATGTATAGATGTATTACAGTACGACATCAGTAGTGATATTCATACATAGCTTCAGATAGCAGTTGCAGAGGCCTTGTTAGTTTAATATATGTCATGACTTCCATTATGATGTAACTCTCGATGGAGAATATATATAATACCTTGTTCCTCTGCAACATAGTCAGCATCTATCTATAGTACTTATCTGTTATATAGGTGGCTAAGCGTTGACCGAGGACTTTTTGGGACAGTTTGACTGCAATTTGACTTGGAGAAATTTTGTTTTGGTAGACCGCATTCACTAGCACACAAAACAAGGAATTCTGGACAGGTTGACCAGCATTGCCCGCAGGCTAGAGCATAGATTTTGACCACAAACAGCTGACCAAAATTTGATTGTTCTCTCTGTTTTGGGTTGACGTTGACCTATTGAAGAGGCTGAGTTTCTTGCTGCATTGACCGACAGTGTTGGAGGCTGTTTGACTAGGATTTGACCACCGTTGACTTGACTGGCATCAACCCTTGTGACTTGATACGTCTATGATCTTGGAAAGAAATTCAATTGAAGCCAGCATGAATGAACTTGCCAAAACTTGAAATTCTTGATTAAGGAATTCATGGTTTTTAATTCAAGTCAGCGATAGTCTGTGGAAGATTGCTGGAAGACTGTTTCCTGGGCAAGAAAACCATCTTGACTAGGTTGCAGGCTTGTAGGTGGCATATTACAAGGTCACCGGGGCTGCAAGAGTGCAAGAAGGTTGGATCATGCCCATGAACATTCTTTAGAGATTGTCTCATACCAAGAACTTCAGCCCACTCACAAGGCACCTTGCCTTGCCTTGACTGCAGTTTCAAAAGGCTATCCAATGACTGGTTAAGTGGACGGTACAGTCTGCAAAATAAACTACAACAATGTACAACAGTTTCAGTGAAGCAGGGACAGAAAATAAATAAGTTTTTTATTCAAAAGCGCTGAATGTAAAGATACCGGGCATAGTTTATATGTTGTGCACTATGGTTAGAAATCAAGATGAGGCATGCTCATCGGTAATGACTGCTGTGCACTTATGACTATGCTAGGTCTGCATAATGGAAACGTATCACATAAAGTATGGACTGACATGACGAAGGGTAAAATTCTGTGACTGGAACATCTGTCCCTAGATCTGTGCAATTTAGGAGACAAATTGCAGATCTGAGATCTAAAGACTTGAAGCCCTAGATCAGTGAACTTTTAACTGTAAATCTGAAATTGAGAAGCAGTGCTGGATGAGATGCCAGATGTAGTAGATGAAGCTCTCAAATGGAGAATTATGAAAGAAGGAATCATGTTTGGATTCCCAGTTCGGTGGGTAACAGTAATGAAGGCTGGTTGAGGAAGCTACAGCAGACCTCCTCAGAATAACATCACAAGCTGAGGCTTGATTGATATATTCTCCCTGTTGAACAGTGACATAGATAGACACCTATGTAGCAGTAAGCATGTGACAATAACAATTTCACATTGGAGCGCAATGGTAAAATGTATTTCTGCAGCCCATTGTTGGAATCTTTAGCAAAAGATAGTAGTCTTGGATGGTTTTGTCTATGGAGAATAAATCTCCTTTCCAAACTAATGTCTGGGATGCCCTCATTTAAAATAAATGTTTTCTCTCGAGAGAGAAGCTGGCATTAAGATGTCTATACTCCTGCGCAGATACCATTGCTGAATGGATGAAGATCCTCATGGCCCTAGACAAATGGCTTCAGAGGGGGAAATTTCGAAGGACAACCAAGAAGCCATATAAATACCAGGGGTATCTAGCTGCCATGGATACAATATGAGCCTGGATCATTTGAAGAAGCTATAAAACATCAAAGTCTGCAAGGATGCGAGGGTGATGTCTAGGATATGGTTCCTAGACCACAGATCAAAGTTGTTGTCACCTCTATATAAGATCAAGCATGGATCTGATGGGAAAATGTGTTGCCTGAAGGCACTGATTACTATTGCACCTATAATCTATTATTTTCCTTGCTGCTACGCTAGGGCGGAATCTTCATCAAATGGATGTAAAGACCGCATGATGCAATAAAGGAAGAGATGTATGTTGAGCAACCTTTGAGGTACGAAGTCCAAGACAGGGACACCCTTGTTTGCAAGTTGAAGAAATCCCTCTATGGGTTGAAGCAAGCACCCAGAGCTTGGTACGAGAGGATAGATAGCTACTTGATGAAGTTGGGCCTCACTCTAAGTAATGCTGATCCGAACCTTTACTTCAAGGTTGTCAAGGGAAAACCTCTCATCCTGGTGCTATATGTGGATGACCTCTTCCTGATAGGTGCTGACCCTCTCATTCATCAGTGCAAGAGGGAGCTCGCTGCTGAGAGTGAGATGAAGGACCTAGGACTGGTACACTACTTCCTAGGCCTGGAGGTCTAATAGAGACCTGGTGAGATTTTCCTTTCTCAAGGAATATACATTGTGAAGCCTCTGGAAATATTTAGCAAGTCCATGTCAACACCGATGGAACTCAACTTCAAGAAGCTTAGCAGCAACGTTGCTGGGCCTGTGTTAGCACGTCCCACTGAACATCGTCAACTTGTAGGACGTATGTTGTGTAGTGAACACTTTGAGTCAACACATGGTTGATCATAACATTCACTGGATTGGTGCCAAGAAACACTTGAGATATCTCTGAGGCACGATAGACCATGGCCTGAGATACACTGCCGGGAGTATGACACTTCATGGATATACTTATGCCGATTGGGTTGGCAGTGTGGTGGATCGTAAGAGCACATTTGAATGCTACTTCACAAATAGATCTACTTCAGGCAAGAAACGAAAGACGGTAGCCTTGAGCACCACTAAGGTCAAATACATTACAGCATGTATGGCCCGCTGTGAAGTCACTTGGTTGTGAAAGCTCTTCTGTGAGATGTTCGAGCATGTGCTAGATGCCACCGTTATTCTTTGTGATAACCAGAGGGGGATTCATTTGTCATAGAATCCCGTGTTCCACGATCGATCCAAGCATGTTGATGGCTGGTACCACTTTATCTAGGATATGGTACAACAAGGCGCCGTAAGGCTCGATCATAGGAACTGATGAGCAGGTCGTGGATATTCTCTCTATGCCCTCGGGGAAGGTCATGTTCCGAACCTTCCGTGAGAATCTTGGTATCGTGGAACAACCTTATGATGTGGGTCCTGTTGGACAATGAGCTCGAGGAGCTCTGGGGGGCTTTGGGGACAGCTTCTCGGAGCTATGAGCAACCACAAGGCTAGGCTTGCCAAAACTTGTTGGTGTGCTTGGACCCCACCGTTGTGATTATTGAGTTGGTTCACCTCTCATTATCTGTGCCCCGTATGCATCCTACCCATTGAGTTCAGGGCTCATGGGAAGTACCTCTCATTTGGCCAATGAGGTGGGAAAAGCTAGAGACTAGTAGCAAAGACTGATGGACACATTATAGATTGTCGTACTCTCTATCTAGGATGGCATGGTCCAAACCACTTGATCTGGGATCAAGTCTTGTGAGGTCTCGGACCTCCGCCTGACTTCGGGTCAGATGAACCAACTTCGGGTTGGTTGGAGACTCTTTGTGAGTCCGATAGAGGTTTTGAGCTCTGGGCTGAATCTGTCAGCCGGGAATGATGTCTTTGTGACTGACCCACTTTTGTTCTGAAATAAAGAGGCCAGCAAAGCAAGTTACGGCGGGATGACGCACGATGTTTGGATTGCACTTGTGGACGAAGTTCTCCCTAGTTGAGAGGGAGTGTTAAAATTGGACAACTAGGTCCAAACTCCGGGTTGTGCTGCTCAGATGACGATCACAATATTTTTATTGGATTCCTCTTTTGGAGAGGTGTAAGATTGATCTAAAGATCATCTCGATCGGATGAGCAGAACATGTACTTTGAATTTATTCCACTTATGTGCTAGGTCGGCTTGGAATAAAATATAGACTTAACTGTCTTAAAGGACGTGTCACACACCCCCAAAGATACCTATATATTGGAGAGACTTAGAGTTCATTTGACACATTGGTGTGGAGGAATTCTCTCTCTCTTGATGGCGTTGGAGCTGCGTATTCTTTGTTTGGGTTGTTCTTGGGTTATGTGTGACACGCTTGGCTGAATGACCTATTGGAGACTTCGCTGGTAGAAGCATTCTGTTGATCGCCGTAACGCCACCATTTCTTATCTCTGTCTTGGCTTGTCTTCTATCGATCTATTAGTATGTTCTATCTTCTTCAGTATTGTGCCCTAATCTGAAATGGCATAGAACATAAGCAGAAATTAACACACCTCAAAAGGAAGAAAAATCATTTGAATCATAGGTTGGGTAGGTATGAATGCAGAGGAACTCTTAACACTTGAGCATGTTCAAAATTTTCAATTTCAGGTTGTTTTATTAGCTCAAGAAAAGTGAGTTTCAAACCTTAGTTTGTTGTAAACATGGATTTTAGTTTTTAAAGGTCACAATCACAAAAGTTGCAGCACATCAAGATTACAGAGTGGAAATCAACCAAATAAAACAGGCTACTGCTCTACAAATGTTCTTGACACCTCCTAAAGGAGTTGCCCTCCCCAGCTGGAGCCACTGTTAGACTCCTATATTTTACAGTATCACCAGATGACTATTTATTCCTTAAATTCTGTTGAAAATAATATTCCCCGACTATCATTTATTTTCAGAAATCTCACTGCCTTCATTATTTTCCATTTAACCTCTCAATTATCTCTCATTTTACCTCTTCTGACACTCTTATACTCTGAAATCCCATGTTTGACCTTAACCCCTCACTCTAGCCCCTTCCCCTTCACCCATTCCCCTTCTTTCATTTAAAACAATGTCAAAAACCCATTTTTTACATTGTTTTTAAGTAAATTTTAATCTATCGGGGCCACTTTAAAATAAACTCTGTTTATTTACCCGACCCCTTATATATTTGACCCCTCCACGTCATTTTAAAACTCGACACTCGCTTTAATATTTTCCCGATGCCCACTTCACATTGCTGGCCATTATATTTTAAACCCGTCAATTCATTAAACCCCAACCCCACTTGTCAAATCAACTCAAAATCAGCCCATCACCCGACCTCCGTCCGATCTCCACCCCTTGATCTGACGGCCCTCGCGCCTTTTCGCAAACCCAAGTGCCCGATGGTTAAAACCTTTGGGGGGTTGCGAAATGGGCGGTTTCATAACCCTCCCATTCGTCACACATCGCCACCTCGCTTCATCGCATCCCTCCATCATATGCCACCTAACTGCCTATGGATAAACCAAAAGCAACAATGGATCATGATTATTAAGGATCGTACAATTACTTCAAAGACAACGAGGTTTGTTCAAAGTAAATGACAAGGTAAGGAAAAGTATAGTTTGCTGTGGTAGTGAAAGGTGAAAGAAGTAAAACAGAGTAGTCACGAGTTAAAGATAGAAGATAGAGTTAAAGAACAGAGGAAAGGCAGTAAAAAAAAGATCAAAGATAAACAGTCAAGGGACAGAGGTAAAGAGAAAACAGATAAAAGATATAGGTGAAGACAGATTAAAGATTAAAAGACAATTCAGAGAACAAATCAACGAGGAAGGCCAAGCCAGATGACAAGGAAACTCAGCATTTACCACTTCTCAAACACATAGGCCACCTCCAGCTTAAATTTTATTTAACAAAAGCCACCAAAGTCAATATTATAGTCAGAGATATTTTAACATAAATTCAAAAGTTCTATAAAAGTTAATTCTACAGGCAGTTGGTCAAAAATATCTTAAAGTTAGTTCAAGAGTTAATTTGAAAGTTATTACTATAGTAGGTCTGTGAGGGATATTTTTGGCTTGGACCTTGCATGGTCTTAATTGTCAAAACTTCATTTACTACAGAGTAAATGCAAATCTGCCACCCTAGATTAGGGCAACCTCCTCAGTTGCAGTTAAATACTGCATGTATTATTCATTATCGTTGTTGGTTGTTGGGTTGGATTTTGTTTAGACTCTAAGTTGCAAAGATTATTGCATTGGACCGTTGTAACTGTTTTGAACTGGACATCAGTAATACAAGCACTTTCACAGGATCCTTGAGCTATTTTTAATGGTGATGTTATCCTTCTTTGTTAATGTTTTTCCTTTGTTTTTCTATATTGTTCATCAATCTACCTGATAGCAGAACAAAAATCTTAGATTAAGATATGCTGCATGAGCACCTTAATTATGTCTGTAACTGTTATCTTAACGTTTTTCTCTGCAAAGTATAGCTAAAGAATTCAGAGATTGTCTGCTCTTTAGTTTCACCTAGCTATTATCTTAAGGTTTCCTTTTGAAGTTTAACTAAAGAATTCTTAACTGCTCTTTAGTTTCTCTGAAATTGTTATCTTGAGGTCTTTCGTATGAAGTCGAGTTAAAGAATTCTTAACTGCTCTTTAATTCCACTGAACTGTTATCTTGAATGTTTTCCTCTAAAGACCTAAATGTAAAATTCAGAGACTGTCTGCTCTGCTTTTATGTTGAAGTATAGCTAAAGATTTCAGAGACGGTATGCTCTTTAGTTTTTATAAAACTCATTATCATCTCATATTCATCTTGCCACAGAGATCCATTTGATATAGTTAGTTTGCCCTGTGAAAACCCTTGAAATGTTGATGTACAATTTAACCATTTTATGACTCCATAGCCCAATGGATTAAGCTTCCCACATTCTACCTATCCAACCAAACAAACAATCAAAACAAACAACCCTAATCTTTATAACTAGCCTAAAGTCAGGAAATATAATCATAAAGCTAAATCTTTTCATCAAAAACACAGAGAGAGCCCTCTCTGAGCCCAAGAAGGCAAGTTTCTAGACTCCAAAGTGGTTTGATGTGGTTCTCTGTTATTTGTTCTTGCCAATCTTACAAATTACATGGAGCTAACATGCTGAGAACTCCTTGGATCTCCTACCCCTGAGGAGATAATGGTACTAGCCACTGTACTTGATCCCTGTGACTGTCCTCCTGCTAGTCCCACTTGTTGTCCCTGTTGCTGGACTAACGAAACTTTTGCTGACTGATCACATGCAGACATCTCTTGAGATCTCCTGAAAGCTCTATCTTCCATGAACTTTACATATGTCTTCCATAAAATTTAGATCATGTATGCCTTTGAGGTCTCATTATACTCGACGGGGAACCGCTTCTCTGCAATTTGATCCAATTTGCTACACTTTTCATCTGACACGTGACATTAAGCCACACTCCCAAAATCCTCAAGTGACTTACTTCAAGCTTCATTCCTATGAAGACTCCCTCTAATGTTTTCTTCCCCAATGCTCTACGAGGTGTTCTGTTTTAAATGTACATCGTTGTGTTACATGCCTCTGCCCATAAAAATATGGGCATATCCTAATCATACAAGATAGCCTTTGCAGCCCCAACTATCGTTATGTTCTTCCACGCCACTACTCCATTCTATTGAGGGTTGTATGGATTTGTCCATTCTCTTTTGATGCCTTAATTTGCACAGAAGTCTGTGAAATCCTTATCAATGTATTCTCCACCATTATCTGAGCATAATACCTTAATCTTTTTCTTGGTCGCGTTCTCTACGAGTGCCTTAAACTCTTTGAACCACTCAGAAACCTCATCTTTGGTCTTTAAGAAATAGATCCAGGTCTTTCTAGAATGGTCATCAATAAAGGTGACGAAGTATTCGCCGCCACTAAGAGCTCTAGTGAACATAGGGCCACAAATATATGGGTGTATCAGTCCTAACATGTCGTTTGTTGTTTTGTCACTACTCAGAAATGTTGCCTTCGCGTACCTCTGTGCTGAGAACTGGAACTCCTGTTACAGTTTTTCTGAGCATCTTGAGTGCTCCATGGTGTAAATGTCCCATCGTCCAGTGCAATAATTCATTCGGCTCCTTTCGACTATTACTATCACTGCCTATTAGTGCCATTAGAGAATTGAGTTGCAACCTGTATAACTTGTTGCTCCGAGCTCCAATTTGTTTCACCTTCTTCCAGCTAGAGTGTTTGACATAAAATTTCTTCCCTATGAAGTGTATATCGTACCCCTTGTCTGGTAACTGGGAGACTGAAATTAGGTCCATACCCAATCTCGACACATGGAATACATTAGTAGCACTGGTGTTGGTTCCAGTCTTCGTCTGAAACTCTATGGTGCCTCTCCCTACCGTAGTACTTTAAGTTATATTGTCCATAGTGATCTAGAAGTCCATCTGCTCCTTCTGATAGCTAGAGAAATATAAATCTCTAGGCAAGAAAATTCATCATCCAACCTGGAAGATAAATCTGAAGCATCCTGACTGTTGATTTTGTCTATGATTTTCTGTGTTATTTAACTTTTCCTCCCAACGTCGATTTTGTTGCTGCAAAATTGTTGCGTCCAACAAGAGATGTGCTTTGCAAAAGATATGGTTGCTCCCTCTGCCTCTGATAATCCTCGATCTAGAGAAATCATATTTCTCTTTCGCTCTCTCAGAGAAATCAATTTTCCTCAAGAATTTTGACCCTCCTGGCCAAGGAACTGCGCTGCCTCTAGGGAATTCGAACTGTTGCTTACGTAGAGCAACGACCCTCCTCTTCTTTGCTACTAAGCTCTCTGGATGATCATGTAAGCTTCGATACCATGTGAAAATTTCATCTATTGCAAGAATTGAAAAATATTCTTATAACTAGCTAGTTAATTTTGCAGTTTATTTGCTACGACAAATATTGAATAAATGTACTACTGCAATTTTCACAATAAATTATTGCGGAAAATAAAATGTTGGAAATAGAGAAATTCTAGCACACAAAAAAATTATTGACATAGTTATTTTTTAACAGTTTTCCCCAGAGAAACCCAATGTGGGAAAACGGATGTAGAAAATGATGGTTTTCTTATTAATCTTCAACAACAATGTGAGTACAAGAATTCTAACAATCAAAACATAAGAAAAATACTAAGAGAAATTCTATGATAAATTCCTCTCTCCACAGCGACTCCCTGACCCCAAGATGGACCCTCTGCCCATACGTTGGTGCCTTTGTGTCACTGTCATTGTGCAAAGCTATAATGGACTGTGTCTTTCCTCATTTTGCCTCCTCCTGAATTCGATTTGTACTTCCCAGACTTCTGCTGATACCCTCTCTTTCACCTGCTACTCACCCTCTGGCTCTATCTCCTCTGTTGAACTTCAGCCACTGAGAAAATTGACCTGCCTGGACAACTGAGTAACGGCACTGGTGTGTTCTCCATCAACCCATCGACTTATAATCTTTTGTTGGAGCACCAACGATTAAGATTAAAACATAATCGATGGCCCAGATGATTTCCCTATCGATCTGTGTGAGTTTCTAGAACATTCAAACCATGACTTAATTAATTCTGATTAATTAATCATATTTCCTAAGTTTAGGCTTAAGAAATATTAAAAAATGATTAATAAATCTAATTAAGTCGTCTCTAGGTGGAATTTCCATAAATGATTTCTGGGTATTGGAGAATACATGTATTGTAGGCTCTCCACCAAATCTCGTGGCCAGAACACATTCGATGCTACAAAAACTAAAACCTCAACCTCTCATTTTGGTCCTTTATGTAGATGATCTCTTTCTGACTAGTGTGGACCCTCTCATTTATCAATGCAAGAGGGAGTTGACCTCTGAGTTTGAGATGAAGCACCTAGGATCGATGGATTACTTCCTAGGCCTGGAGGTCTAGCAAAAGCCTGGCGAGATTTTCCTTTCTAAAGGAAAATAAATTGTGAAGTTGCTAGAGAGATGTGGGATGGTTGATTGCAAGTCTGTCTACTCCGATGGAACTCAACTTCAAGAAGTTGTGAATGTGTTGGCCCTGAATTTGCAAACCCTTCTGAGTATCGACAACTTGTGGGGCCCCTGATGTTCTTGGTAAACTCTCATCCGAACATATTCTTCATTGTGAATACTTTGAGTTAGTTTATGGTTGAGCCTCATTGCATTCATTGAATTGTTGATAAGAATCTCTTGAGATATCTTCGTGGCACAATCAACCATGGGTTGAGATACATTGTCGGGATTTTGAGGCTACATGGATATTCTAATGTTGACTGGGTTGGCAGTGTAGTGGACAGAAAGTGCACATCAAGATGTTGCTTCTCATTGGGATCGACTCTGATTTTTTGGATGAGCAAGAAGCAAAAATCGGTTTCTCTAAGCATTGCTGAGGATGAATATATTGTTGCTAGTATGGCTTGTTGTGAAGCCATTTGGTTGAGGAAGCTCTTCAATGAGCTATTTGAGCGCATTCTAGATACCACCGCTATTTATTGCGACAACCAAAGTGGGATTCACCTTTTATAGAATCTCGTGTTCCGCGACCACTCCAAGCACATTGATATCAAGTACCACTTTATTCAGATATGGTATAACAAGGAGCAATAAGGCTCCAACACATCAGGACCGATGAGCAGGTTGCAGACATCCTCGTGAAGCCCTTGAGGAAGGCCAAATTTTTATCCTTCTAAGAAAGACTTGGAATTGTGGAAGTACCCTCGCGTGAGGGTCCCACTTGAGTTGGACATTGAGCTCTGGGAGCTCCTAGGGTTCTGGGTACTTCTTGGAGCTATGAGCGACCATAGGGTGAGTGGTTCACCTTCCCCTATAAGTGTGTTGTGTACATGAGTGTTCACCTTCCCTCGTGATACCCCATGATGGTTGACATGTGTGTAGCATGAATGGTTCACCTTCCCCTCTAATTGATGACATGTGTGTAGGGTGAGTGGTTCACCTTCTCCTATGGCATACGAGCAGGATGAGTGGTTCACCTTCTCTTGCGGATGCCCCAGCGTACATCCTACCCATGTAGTCCAGGACTCATGGGAAGTACCTCTCATTTGGCCAATGAGTTGGGAAAAGTGGATAGGAACCATAGCACTAAAGATGGACGCATCGTGTACTATTGTACTCGCTATGTCTAGGATGCATGGTGTTCAATAACTTAATCTGGGATCAAGTGTGATTGGGGTTCTAAACCTGGTTATGTGGATTGACTTTTGCCAGTGGAAAGTGGCAAGGTCTTGTGACTCACTCTCGATCGTTTCTTCTTCATTATCTATATCAGTGTTCAGCGGTGTTGAGATGAGATGGTTTATGATGACTGGATGACATGATGATGGATGGATTGGCAGGTGGAATTTTCAACTAGGGACAAATTCCTTTTTGGACAGCTCATTTGATGGAGATGATTATTTCATTGAATTCCTCTTTTCGAGAGGACCAAAATCGACCTAAATATCATCAAATTTGGACAAGGGGAAATATGTTTTTGAGGTCAAGCCCACACGTGTGTGAATTGTCAAGGTCAGCTACATCATCACGCAGGCTCATGAAGCCCAATGGACATGTCTCTTGACCCTCAATGACTTGTATAAATAAGAGAGACCTCCTCCCTCATTTGGCACCTCATCAACTCAACTTCTTCTCTCTCCTCACGGATTGGTTCATACAGCTCATTGGGCAGCTCTTCTTCTCACACGTGTGGCTGGAAAAGAGGACGAATTACAGGGCCGAATTTCAGGATCTGTTGCAGGGTTTGACCAGTGTTGAATATGGCCTTTTTGACCTCCTTTGACTATGTTTTTTGTGCCAAAATTTCGGTTTTGGAAGGCTGCATTAATTGGCACAGGAAACAAGGTTTTCTGGGCGCATTGACTGGGCTGACCACAGGACAGAAGTTCATATTTTGACCAAGTTTGACCACTATTTTATTGACTGTTTTGGGCTGAAATATAAATCATTCTTGTAAAAGAGAAAAGATTAGGCATGAGAGCTCATTGTTCACATATGGAAAAGTTAACAATAAATTAGAATAAGCATATTCTAATGCAAATTTCCGCAAAGCAAGATTATTTCCTTCAAAGCCTTTTCTCATGCAAACTACCTTTTTCCCTTGAACACATCAATCTGATTTGAAGAGATTAATTCTACAATGGGAAAATTAGACAAATGTTGTGCAGTACACTGAATGTTTACATAAAAATAAATCACATCGTACTTGTAAATTACTACATGTCTCTCATGGAATCCAAAGATGAAATCCGGTATAATTGAATGGACGTTCTATCAAAACTGGATAAGTAAGGCAGTAAGTTCATTGATCTCTGCTTTTCTCTTATATCTATTACACTTAAACCTGCTTCAGATGCTACTCTCAGAAAGCAATTGAAGGTATCAATGTTACGAATGGCATTTGCTATGTATGCAACAGGGTATGCATTGTTAGGAAATTTATTGTTCTTGTGATTCTTGTCAGGCTTTTCTAGCTCAATCGAACCAAACATGAATCTATTCTCATTACAGGTTATAAATTCCTCTGGAACTGATGTTCCATCGTTGCTCCCCAATGAACCCTTTTTGGTCCCCAAAAGTGCAGCCAAAACCCGTACAAGGTGTGGCACAGATGATGGGTCATAAATTACATCTGCTCCCAATCTGTCAAGAAATTAATTTCATCAGAATATATGCTGAAAATTATACTAAAGCCATGACGTGAATGAACACAAAACATGCACGCACATTACGTCTGCACCACAGTTTTGAAGCTCCTCTGCAGAGGCCAATTCCCAAGTTAGATATCTACATTCTACCTGCGTTGTCTGTAACGAATAAGGTTAGTACTCAGTGGAATATTCAGAATATCTGGAATAAGAGAGTATCCATCGCAAGACAAGTAATATATCTATATATAAGAATGTCGAATGTACAAGAGATATATTTTGGTTACCAAAAAAGGCCCTGTTTATATATTAGGCACAGAGCTCCACGAATAGTCATCTCCTTTAGGACATGGTTTCTTCAATATACTATTTATTAGTAATTATTAATTGTGTATTCATAACATTATTTATGTTCATAACATTGTCCAACAATGGCCTTTCTGTTAAGTAATTAAGATTCTAGAGCTATTAAACCTTCCAATACAATAACACAAACAGACATGACTCAACTCTGGCATCAATGACAACACTCAAACTTTGACATCAATGAGAATAGCTTTTGACAACAATGACAACACTTAGTTCAACATTAATTCCTTCTAACTAATTTTTCATATAAAATGTTTTTTTTCTTTCAATCAATCAAGGTATAAGATTTTAGGCTACTCTTTTGCTTCCAAACTGCTACCTTATACAAATAAGCATTTTAATTTCATGAAAAACACTTAACATTTTTTATCAATCAAATCAAGTTATGAAATATTAATCTACTCTTTCACTTCCAAACTGCCCCCTTATAAAAATAAGTATTTTAATTTCTTCTAACAAATATTTTTCATAAAAAATGCTTCTAACATTTTATATCAATCAATCGAGATGTGATATATTAATCTACTTCACTTTGTTTTCTTTTTGGTGAATGGCCCTTTGGATCTGGGGGTACCTATAATTCTATTCCATTAGCATATGGCACATCTGTGGGCTGACAGGGTCAGTGGGACTTGCAGAACATTTCAGATTTGGTACTTAACTCTGTCGCCAGTTAACAAGGCAAAACTTCTTTGCTGTTCTTGAACCTTCATTGATATGATATACTAATCTACTTCACTTTGGTTTTTTTGCTGGTGAATGGCCCTTTGGATCGGGGGGTACCTATAACTCTATTCCATTAGCATATGGCACATCTGTGGGCTGACAGGGTCAGTGGGACTTGCAGACCATTTCAAATTTGGTAATTAACTCTGTTGCCAGTTAACAAGGCAACACTTCTTTGCTGTTTTTGAACCCAAACTGAGCACTGAAAGTGCTTTGATTAACAGCTTCACCACATGTAATGTCCCCACTTACTTAAGCATTGAGATACCCTTCCTACTAGCCTAATTGTCTCCTTTAAGCTGACAAAAAGGGAAAATTGCTACGGAGACAAAGGAATATTGCCCAACTTTATTTTATGATATTATTATTAAATAAAACGGAGGGGCAAAAGTTACTTGGAGAAAATAAGTGAATGTATCAATAAAAATAATAAAAAGGGGGTTTCTAGAAGATTGGAGAAGGTCCTGCTAAAATTTATAAAAGGAGAGACGAGATCATTTCTCAAGCATTCGATTTTGGTTTATTATTTCTAGAGAATTGATCTGGCTCAAGCAAGTCTGGTTTGAGGGTTTCGAGCGCAATCCTTCAGCAGACTTCAGTGGACTTAGAGTGCCACCCTAGTTGGCTCTTCAACTGATTTTAGTGGACCTAGAGTGCCACCCTAGTTGGCTCTGAGGGAAGATCACATGAGGTCTTCCATTTGCATTTAGAGATTTTGCAGGGTCGGAGTTTATTCCTGAATATCAAGCTCATTACTTGGAGGACAAATTTTCATTTGTGGGTGGTTTAATGAAGCTGAATTCATCATTGCAGGAGGGTTGAATTGCTAAGGGGCCGATTTGTCATTTTCAGAAGGACCAAAGTATTGTTCTCAGAGAGAGCAAGTTTATCATCTGCTACTGAGTCCATCCATTGAAGAGGCTGATTGCTGAAGGCCGAGTTTTTCATCTGGAGGCTGAATCGATTGCTATTTTTGGAGGCCGAGTTGCCCATAGTTGGAGGCCAAATTGCATAGTGCTGGAGGACGAATTGTTACAGTATCTTCGATGCCGAATTGCTCAGATTTGGATGCCAAGTTGCTCACTCATTTTAAGGGCCAAATTCATCCGTTGTTGGGGACGAGTTATCAAGTTGTTGACAGGCCGATTTACTTGTGGACTGAATACATTTTCAGTGGGCCGAAATTATCGGATTTGAGGGACAAGTATGATTAGCTATTCGCCAGGTTATATCTCAGGTTCACAAATTGTTTTTCACTGTATATACTATATATTTCTGCTAGAAGTACTTATTACCTTGCTTGCAAAGTGTTCAAAGAAATGTGTGTGCACAAAGTGTTTGATAAAATGTGTCAAAGAAAATTTTAATATTTATCAGCGTTGTATTAGTACATTTTAGTAGAAGTATATTACAGTGGTATCAAAGCATGATCTTGGCCAGCTGTTGGTCTGAAGACAAGTAATGTTGAGGAGGAGGAATACAGAACCAAAATCAAGAGAGGAAGGGTCGATGAGGGACAAAAAGGGTTCAGATCAAAATGACACGGCAACTGCCATGAATGAGATGATGAAGATGCAAAAGACAGTGATTGATATATTGGGGCAGCTAGCTAGTGCCACCTTGGGGAATCAGAGCCATCAAGATAATAATGGAGAAAGGGCGTCTCACTCAGGCGAAGGGAGTCATGTTCATGTTCTCACCAACATGCAGAGAAATCCTCATTTGTATGGTAAACCCACTATACCCATCGTACCTCAATTCCTAGACAAGGTCTCAGGTTAACTGGACATGGTTACAACCGAAGTGGAGTCATTTGCAGCAAATTTGGAGGCATACCATGCATTGGGATGCAAAGTTCAGGCATCCTTCTCTTATGCAGATTTATGTAATTTGAGGAATCGACACAAACCAATGGGGTTTTACAAAAAAAACCAGAACAAAGATCTACAGCGAGCTGTGGGGAAGATGGCACTCCCAAATTTCAATGGATCATCCAAACACTCCGCAAGGACATGGGTGCAGAAGCTGGGCACTTATCTTCAGCTTAACCAGATGAAGTCGGATGCTATTAAATTTTCCACACTACATCTGGACAGAGATGCCCAAGAATGTTGGTACCACGGGTTGATCACAAAAGGACATGCAGGCATCACATCATATATGGAGCTCACACAAATACCCATTGAGACATTCGATAGGAAGGACCCAGAGATCTACTTCAGAGAGTTTACATAGCTCGTGAAAACAGGCAGCTTGGAGGCCTATATATTAGACTTTATGAGGCTATCGGTGTTGGTGACAGACATATCAACCACCTGACGCATCAACCTCTCATCCCCCGGAGCCCCAAGCAGTTAAACGAAAGAAAAATCAATAAAAGGCAAAAGGCATATAAAGAAGGGTGGAAAAACAAAGGTCGGGGTAACTCATGTACCATGATTGCTCCCTCCTACATCTATACACCCAATGTGTGGGCTTCCCTCATTACAACTACCCTTGTACCATGGCATGTGGCTTGAAGCCTCCCTGTTGCTCCATTTCGTTCCATCATTATTTCACGTGACATCTGCCATCTTATGGATGTACCATAGACCTGTCACACCCTTACAGGTTGAAACCACCTAATAGGGTCCTTGATTAACCGCTCTTGTTAAGCCTGGTGACACCTGTACACTCTAAAGCCCATTAGGAAGGGCATGCCACTATGAAATATCCACTTTTCCCCCCGATTTGCAAGCTTATTTACTCAATTGCACTAATGAATTGTTGTACTGGAAGGCAAGGAGACACATTGGATCTTATATAGGATTGCAATTCGGTCTGCATTTTGGAATTGGTTTCCCTATATGGGGTCCAATCCCTCCAAAGGGTCATAATGGCACTTATAGGGTGTGCATTGAGAGCCATGGGTCTCCAGAATAGCAGAGCATTGATTTGCACACCACGGGACCCCAACGCAGTAGCATGCCAATTCGCTCTTCAAAATGAGACCTCAAACACTAGATCCAACATCAATTCCACCCCTAAGCTTCTTTGGTTAGCGGCATTCCATAGGTCACTTGTTCTTCAAAACTCGTTGGAAGTTAATCATTCATTCACCTATCTTATCCTTGCTTGACCTAAGGTATCTTATTCCCCTATTGATTTTACAAACCCTAGGCCTTGCTTGGATTCCCCCAAGTCTCTCTTGTGGTCCCAAATATTTATATGATCACTATCTCACAAAACCCTAAAAGAGGTTTTTCCATTCCCTAGGAAGCCTTTGATTTTAGGAATATTATTTGTAGGGCCTCTCCTTTGAATGGACCTTGGAAATCACCTTATACCTTGCCATTGATCCTATTATTCTAGTTATTTCCTTCAATACCAAGCTCCTCCCATCAATGAAAGTCCATAAAGAGAAGGAGACATTGTCTGAGGTGACAGTGGGTCTTTGTCCTATTGTTGTCATTAAGTCTAGTAGTTGTCCCTTAGGTACCCCGCCTAAGACCCCAGCTAGATTGTGTAGCAACATTTTTGGCATTGTTGTTGGAGACAAAGCAGGTCTACCTCCCTTGTGAAACATTAAGGAATTGATTCATTGACGACATTATAAATATTCCTCTGGTGACTCCATTGATTGTCCAATCCCCTAGTTTGCTTGAAGAAGACACCATTCCTCCCATAACTAGGGTTGTTGCAAAGAGGGGAGAGAATTCCATCACCTATTAGAACTAACCTTCTCCCTAAATTTGAAAAGGTTGACAACACAACTCCCAATATGGATACCAATACCAATGTCAACCAAAATCAAAACAAACCCAAGATCCTGAGAAGCAAGAAGCACCTCTCTAGTGTTTTTAGGCCTTTGAATTTGAGTGACAACCTCGAATCTTTACTTGAGAAGTATCATGAATGGTTACCCAAGTTCAAAGGGAATGTTGATCAAACTACATGTGACCATATAGATAATTTCTTTTGGGCATTTTCCCCAAGGGGAATTGAGGATACCAACGTGCTAATAATCCTATTTGCTTTATCTTTTGAAGGGCAAGTAGGGGAATGCATCTTAATCTCTATCTTGGTAGCATAGACGACTTTGACCAATTTGAAGAAATATTTCTTAAAAGGTGGTCATCTGATGTTGAAGGGGCTTCTAACCCAAAGAAGTTTTACCAAATCAAAAAGGAAGGGAGAATGGATGTTAGGGAATTTATCCAAAAGTTTGATAACATTGTTAGGGACATTCTTGATCATCTTAGACCTCCTGATGTGCTTGTACTTGACAAACTCATTAAAGTTGTTGGAGGGCACCTAACATATCAATTAAAGGATAAGAAGCGCAAAACCCTTGTTGAGGCCAAGGAGATTGTCCTAGAGGTTGACCAAAATTTGAATGCTTCTAAAATTGAGATGTTTGAGCATCCTAGGGCTAACATTGAATCTAAGAAGAGCAAGTCTAAGGATCAGGTTGAGGAACATTGCCCTTAAGAAGCTTGATAAATTATTCGAGGACATGAACTCTAGGGATAGGCTATATATCAACAAGTTCACCACTCTTGAAAAGGATCAAAAATCAAGTTTTGTTCCCAAGAATAATCCTTTCGTCAAGAAAGCTAATGATGAAGGCAAACAGGTTCCACCACAAGTTCCTAACACATTGGCCCCAAGCAATGTTGTGGAACAAGATGAATAATCTTCAGAGGATGAGAAAAGTGATAATGAAGAAAGTAAAGGTGAGGATAGTTGAAACCGGAGCCTTCAACATCATGTTAGGTGACACCTACACTCATCCCCTGATTAGTGAAATAACACTTAAGGATGAAAAGGATGGGAAGGATGAGCCTATTCTCAATGCTGATGATAATGGGATCCTCTACAAGGGCGGCCCAAACACAAGACTAAAGAGAAAGGGGTTGAACTTGACATTGATGTAGGTGCTACTATAGGAAGGATGACTATGTAAGTTCCTATAAAGGAGTTAGCTAAGCTCCCATCCCAAAGATGGCAGGTAAAGAAAGCTTTTGGGTTTGAGGAAGAGGACCCACCAATCACATTACAAAATATACACCTCTCCAATACTAACCTTGGTCATGAGCCAGTCTTACTCACTTTAGTCATTTATGACCTCCTACACAATTTTATACTAGATTTTGGGGCTTCTGCGAACATCATGCCATTGAAAGTTATGAAGAAACTCAATCTCAATATTACTTGTAAATATAAGAATGTGTGTTGTTTTGACTTTGAGTTTGTTGAGGTTGAGGGCCTTATAAAGGATCATAAAGTGTCATTAGCTATGAACAAGGACATATCATTACTCATGGATGTTGTGTTCATTGATATACCTGATGTGTGGGGAATGTTATTGTCTAGAAAGTGGGGAGCCACTGTGGGAACCCCTTTCATCCTTTATAGGGAGCGTGAATATCCCACTCACATGGTAAAACCTAGCCCTATCCTGTATTATAAAATACCTGAGACCAAGGACCCTTCCCCTATTCTTTCCTCTCAAGAAGTTTGCATCCTGAAAAGACCTAATCAAAAGCAAATCAAGAAATGGAAACTTAAGAAAGAATTCAAGGTAGGGGATGTTATGTTGATTGATAAAAATCATGTCCCAGTCAAGATTCATGGTAAGGTTGGTGAGGGATATTATTACATTGCTATACTCGATGACGAACTTTGGTCGGACCCAGTAAAAATAAGTTGTATCACCTCTTTTCTCGACACTTGATGTTGTATCATATGCATGTTAGAGTAGGATGCACGACATATTGATTTTTGCATTAGAACTAACATCATATTATGTTGTCATGCTAGATTAGATGCATTTAGATTAAAATTGCATTTAAAATTAGAATTTATTTCCTGTTGATTTAAGGACTTACAAAAGCATGGGCAATCAAAGGACGTCGTAAAAACATGTTGACCCGTCTGTTTAATCTTCGATGTCCAGGTAACAGGTCCGTGGAGCCAAGAAATTGCCAGTGTTCTCATGACCTCCCTGTTCGAGTACATGATTCGTGCACTCCATTGAGAGATCATGTCCCAGTTGGAGCCAGATGTTACCCACCACCAGTGGGTGACCCCCATAAGAGAATTTTATCTCCTAGATGTGTCTTCAACTGGCAGCCAGCTGCTCCTTGCAGCCACCAGTTAGCTCAATGTGCCACCATTCTTCGCCATTTGAGCCAGTCGTTATGTGCCCTCACCCATCTATTATGATCATATGTTTGAAGGCAGGCCTTCCAACCCCAAAGGTATGGCTTTTCATTATGTAATGGGGTGTTTATGCTTTCTTTTCTTGGACACAATTGGACATGGATTAGTGGGGGGATTCAGCGGAAAGAATGGGCTTGGTTTGTACTCTTGTCCCCTAGTCCCAACATGGTCATTAACCTTGTATCCTAGTCTCGTGGGATCTCCTCTTTTGGTTATTGGCTTTAGGAGTGGCACTACGTGGGAAACCCCGATTTTGGTTGCATCGTCCTACTTCCCTGCGTTGTACATATCACTCCCCTCCGCTCATTATAACTCATTTTCACACCTTTCCCATACGGGTCCACAAGAAGATAGCCTCCCCTTCCCCTTGTACACACTTTGGGTCAGGCATGGAACGATACCTCGGAGATTGATGCATCTAAAAAGAAAGTTAAAAACATAATTTGGCCACTTACAACAGGATATGTACCATAAAATGCAAAGGATGCTTGGGGCATAAAAATTTAGCGCGTGGGAAAAATCCAAAATGAGCTCTACCCCTTATCATTATGGCCATCACCCTAGTTCCTAGGGCCCCTATGTGTGCCCCTACATCATCAATGAATCCATGATTGTCCCAACCCCTGGTGGGCGATGAACTGCCCAACCTTGAAGGGGTGTCAACTGCTTTATCATACGCATCATGATCTCATCCCCTGGAGCCACGAGCAATTAAAAGAAAAGAAAATCAATGAAAGGCAAAAGGCATATGAAGAAGGGTGGAAAAACAAAGACCGAGGTAACTCATGTACCACAATTTCTCCCTCCTACACTTTACACCCAATGTGTGGGCTTCCCTCAATACAACTACCCTTATACCATGGCATGTGGCTTGGCGCCATCCTACTACCCCATTCTATTCTACCACTATTTTACGTGACACCTGCCATCTGACAGACGTACCTGTGTTGAGAAATCTAGGGGAAGCTAAATTAGATGATTTGTCTCACTTTGATAACTGCTTGTCATGTATTTTACTTAACTTGATCATTTTCTTCTTTCACTTGATTATAATTAGTGTTCTTATCATCAAACAACTACCAAACAATAAAGAATAATGAGACAAGAGGACACAAGATATAGGCTATCAGCCAAGGCCAAAACCTCTCCTCTTGAGAGAAAAACCCACAAGAATTCTTTTCTTCTTATCGAACTTCAAATGACGAATTCCAAGACTTCTGACCCTTGACCAAGACTTCTCCAAGTCCAAGTCAAACATTCCATTTGAAGACCTTTCTTCTAGCAAAGTCAACCCAACTTTACAACCGCTGCAATTCTCTTATTTGACCTCAACTTCAGACCTGCAACTATGGCTGCAATTTTGGCTACTACAGAAACCCTAATTTCTGCACCTGTGGGAGAATATGGTGTTATTATCCTTTCTCTCTCCTTCACTTGAGATAGCTTCTTCTCTTAGGTAATTCGAGTTGCAAGGGATACTTCCTTTAGAGACAAATCTCGACTTCTTTGTGTGGTTGTAATTCGGTTCTTCATGCAACAAGATTGATGCCCTAATTTCGCACGTGTGAGTAAAGAAAGCCCAAAACAATCCTTGAAATACTTCGATTTATCTTCCTTCTTGTCTCCCCCTTCTTTGCTTGATATGAGACTTCTTCTTGTCTTTAGATCGAACTTTTTAGATGCGAATAGATGTCCTTTGAATGAGGTCGAGTACTCCTATTTATAGGCTTCTTCGAGTGCCCTAATAGGCCGACTTGTTCCACTTGGCAAGCCAACTTGTGATCCTTTGAAGGCTGACTTGTTGTAGCATTATGACAAGGTCTTGGAGGGTCTTTGAGTCTAATTTTGACTCAATTATATTTCTCTTTACAATATATAACATGCCCAAAAAGGGTCTTCCATAAATGAAATTGACTCTTATGACTTGTTGACTCAAAGGCAAGCCCTATAAGCACTCAATGGGTGCTTGACCTATAAATCAAATAACCCTGAGCATGAAAACCATGCCTCAAGAATGACAATAATAATTTTATTTTTCTCTTTACATCAAATACATAAAATCATGATTACATATGTCATTATGAAGACCAACCTAGTTACATAATTCAACACTCCCTCTTAACTAAGGAGGTATTCATAATCCATACAAGGTACTTGGACATTCTCAAACTAAAGAATTCTCATAAGAAGAGTCGGATTGGTAAGCCATCTCATAAGCTATGTTATCAGCTTATACTAGAGCATTTCATCATATCAACCAGCATTGTCACATAGCAAGGCCTTGACTAACAACTCTATCTCTCCACAAGATCATAGCACAATGTTAGCGAGACCAATGACTGATCGACACCATCATCATTGTCTCTCAAGGCACATACCCCACCTAGGTAATCAAAGGATATGTCCTTTTAGGACACTTCCTATCTTGAAATAACACATCCTCAAGGAATTTCCTCTTCGACTACTCTTGCCTATTGAATATGCTACCACATCCTCAAAGAGTTATCAAAATCAATCTCAGATGCTTACCCAATCCTCCATTCTTTCTTCATATCATGACGACAAGAATGATGCATCTATCTCTCCCTCTCAACTAGGGAGGATATACTCATTCCTATAAAAGGAATATACTCAAGCTCCCTCTTAACCAGAGACTTGCCCAAGCTCCCTCTCAACTAGGGACTTGTTTCCAACAACAATTTTCTGCTCTTTGGTGGAGTTCAAGGTACTATCAGCTGCTTGAAGAGTTGCATCTTTTGATGTCAGGAACTTCATCTTCTTCATTATGGAGCCTTCATCTTCTAGTTCTTCTTCGTAGGGCATCAATTATCCATCACTTTCCTTCACTGAACCATACGATTGAACCAATAGTAATGTCATCCTTCTTTTCATCGGAAAGTGATCTTCCAGTCCACATCTAGCTTTTCTTCCTACAACTACCTCTTTAAAGCCATGTTTCTTTCACGATCTTCCATCTAATCCCATGAGTAATAGTTGTATGTGACATCTACAACTCTCTTTTGGTAGCCCTGTTTCAACCTAGCCAAATGATTTCAAAAATCAAAATGAACATCAAATCAAAGTTACCTTTTATGATGGCCTTTCATCATTGTAAATTTTTGTAGATGTTCTATGCTTGATGCAACTTTACTTTTTATCCCAATATCAGTCAGCAATCACATAAACAAGAAAGTAAAATGCTAATAGAACATACCAGTAGATCGACAGAAGACAAGCCAAAATATATAAGTGTGTTGGTGCATTACGGTGGTCAGCAGGATGCTTCAACCAGCAAAGTCTCAATACGATCAACCAACCAAAAGTGTCACACAACCTCTAGGACATCGAGAACAGTCAACCCCAAAAGTCAACGAAAGTCGACTTTGTCAGTCAACGGTCAACACAAACAGCAGCAAGGTCAACGTAGCCGAGTCAAAGACAACGTCTAGCCTTGGGAATTGTGCCAAAAAATGCAAATTCAGAAAATCGAAAGTTTGGGAGAGTTTCGGATCAATTTGACCATGGGTTGACCAAAGTCAATGTTGGTCAACGTTGCGATAAACCCTAGGCCGAAAACAGAAAAGTCTCCTTGCTGCAGTTTCCCACGTGTGAAGAGAAGAGCCTCCAAGGTGATTGAACCAATCAGATGATGAGAGAGAAATGTGTGAGGATGTGATGAGTGAAAATGTCCTCCAACGTTGACCAATTTATATCCATCAATGAGGGTGTGTGCCACAACTGCTGGGGCTCCAAACCTTCAAGCCGACCTGCACATATTTTGAATAAATTAAAAATAAATGTTCTGCTCATCGGATCAAGATGATTGATCTTGCACCTCTCTGAAAGAGGAGTCCAATAAAAATATTGGCCTCTTTATCTGAGCATCACAACATGGAGTTTGGACCTAGTTGTCCAAAATATCTTGCACCTCTCTGAAAGAGGAGTCCAATAAAAATATTGGCCTCTTTATCTGTGCATCACAACATGGAGTTTGGACCTAGTTGTCCAAAATTAACACTCCCTCTCAACTAGGGAGAACTCCATCCACCTGTGCAATACAAACATCGTGCGTCATCGCGCCATAACTTGCTTTGTTGGCTTCTTTATTTCATAACAAAAGTGGGTCAGTCACAGAGACATCATCCTCAGCTGACAAATTCAGCCCAGAGGTCCGAAACCTCTATAGGACTCAAAAGAGTCACATACCAACCCGAAGTTGGTTTACCTAACCCGAAGTCAGTTGGAGGTTTGAAACCTGACTTAGACTAAAGAGAGTCATATACTAACCCGAAGTTAGTTTTACTGACCTTAAGTCAATGGGAGGTCCGAAATCTCACCAGACATGATCCCGGATCAAGTGGTTGGACCGTGCCATCCTAGATAGAGAATACGGAAATCTCTGATGCATCCATCAGTCTTTGCTACTAGTCTCTAGCTTTTCCCACCTTGCTGGTCAAATGAGAGGTACTTCCCATGAGTCCGGGACTCAAATGGGTAGGATGCATATGGGGCGCAGATCATGAGAGGTGAACCAACTCAATCATCATAACGGTGGGGCAGAAGCACACCAACAAGGTTCGGCAAGCCTAGCCCTATGGTTGCTTATAGCTCCGAGAAGCTATCCCCAAAGGCCCCCAGAGCTCCAAGAGCTCATTGTCCAATAGGACCCTCAGCATAGGGTCATTCCATGATACCAAGATTCTCACAGAAGGTTAGGAACTTGACCTTCCCCAAGGGCTTTGTGAGAATATCTGCGACCTGCTCATCAGTTCCTATATGATCGAACCTTACGGCGCCTTGCTGTACCATATCCCGGATAAAGTGGTACTAGCCATCAACATGCTTGGATCGATCGTGGAACACGGGATTCTCAAACTATCAAATCCCACTATGGTTATCACTATGTCATTATGAAGACCAACCTAGTTACATAATTCAGCACTCCCTCTAACTAGGGAGGTATTCATAATCCATACAAGGTACTTGGACATTCTCAAACTAAAGAATTCTCATAAGAAGAGTCGGATTGGTAAGCCATCTCATAAGCTATGTTATCAGCTTATACTAGAGCATTTCATCATATCAACCAGTATTGTCACATAGCAAGACCTTGACTAACAACTCTATCTCTCCACAAGATCATAGCACAATGTTAGTGAGACCAATGACTGATAGACACCATAATCATTGCCTCTCAAGGCACATACCCACCTAGGTAATCAAAGGATATGTCCTTTTAGGACACTTCCTGTCTTGTAATGACACATCCTCAAGGAATTTCCTCTTCGACTACTCTTGCCTATTGAATACGCTACCACATCCTCAAAGAGTTATCAAAATCAATCTCAGATGCTTACCCAATCCTCCATTCTTTCTTCATATCATGACGACAAGAATGATGCATCTATCTCTCCCTCTCAACTAGGGAGGATATACTCATTCCTATAAAAGGAATATACTCAAGCTCCCTCTTAACCAGAGACTTGCCCAAGCTCCCTCTCAACTAGGGACTTGTTTCCAACAACAATTTTCTGCTCTTTGGTGGAGTTCAAGGTACTATCAGTTGCTTGAAGAGTTGCATCTTTTGATGTCATGAACTTCATCTTCTTCATTATGGAGCCTTCATCTTCTAGTTCTTCTTCGTAGGGCATCAACCATCCATTACTTTCCTTCATCGAACCATAGGATTGAACCAATAGTAATGTCATCCTTCTTTTCATCGGAAAGTGATCTTCCAGTCCACATCTAGCTTTTCTTCATACAACTACCTCTTTAAAGTCATGTTTCTTTCACGATCTTCCATCTAATCCCATGAGTAATAGTTGTATGTGACATCTACAACTCTCTTTTGGTAGCCCTGTCTCAACCTAGCCAAATGATTTCAAAAATCAAAATGAACATCAAATCAAAGTTACCTTTTATGATGGCCTTTCATCATTGTAAATTTTTGTAGATGTTCTATGCTTGATGCAACTTTACTTTTTATCCCAATATCAGTCAGCAATCACATAAACAAGAAAGTAAAATGCTAATAGAACATACCAGTAGATCGACAGAAGACAAGCCAAAATATATAAGTGTGTTGGTGCGTTATAGTGATCATCATGATGCTTCAACCAGCAAAGTCTCAATACGGTCAGCCAAACAGAAGTGTCACACAAACTCTAGGACAGCGAGAACATTCAACCCCAAAAGTCAACGAAAGTCAACATTGTCAGTATACGGTCAACGCAAACAGCAGCAGCAAGGTCAACACAGCCAAGTCAAAGACAACGTCCAACCTCGAGAATTGTGCCAAAAAATGCAGATTCAGAAAATCGAAAGTTTGGGAGAGTTTCAGGTCAATTTGACCATGGGTTGACCAAAGTCAACGTTGTTCAACCTTGCCGTAAACCCTAGGCTGAAAACAGAAAAGTCTCCTTGCTGCAATTTCCCACGTGTGAAGAGAAGAGCTTCCAAGGTGATCGAACCAATCAAATGATGAGACCGAATGTGTGAGGATGTGATGATTGAAAATGTCCTCCAACGTTGACCAATTTATATCCATCAATGAGGGTGTGTGACACAACTGTTGGGGCTCCAAACCTTCAGGCTGACCTGCACATATTTTGAATAAATTCAAAATAAATGTTCTGCTCATCGAATCAAGATGATCGATCTTGCACCTCTCTGAAAGAGGAGTCCAATAAAAATATTGACCTCTTCATCTGAGCATCACAACATGGAGTTTGGACCTAGTTGTCCAAAATTAACACTCCCTCATAACTAGGGAGAACTCCATCCACCTGTGCAATACAAACATCGTGCGTCATCGCGTCGTAACTTGCTTTGTTGGCTTCTTTATTTCATAACAGAAGTGGGCCAGTCACAAAGACATCATCCCCAGCTGACAGATTCAGCCCAGAGGTCCGAAACCTCTATAGGACTCAAAAGAGTCACATACCAACCCGAAGTTGGTTTACCTGACTCGAAGTCAGTTGGAGGTCTGAAACCTGACTTAGACTCAAGAGAGTCATATACTAACCCAAAGTTAGTTTTACTGACCCGAAGTCATTGGGAGGTCCGAAATCTCACCAAACATGATCCCGGATCAAGTGATTGGACTGTGCCATCCTAGATAGAGAGTACGGAAATCTCTGATGTGTCCATCAGTCTTTGCTACTAGTCTCTAGCTTTTCCCACCTCGCTGGCCAAATGAGAGGTACTTCCCATGAGTCTGGGACTCAAATGGGTAGGATGCATACAGGGCACAGATCATGAGAGGTGAACCAACTCAATCATCATAACGATGGGGCAGAAGCACACCAACAAGGTTCGGCAAGCCTAGCCCTGTGGTTACTTATAGCTCCGAGAAGCTACCCCCAAAGGCCCCCAGAACTCCAAGAGCTCATCATCCAACAAGACCCTCAGCATAGGGTTGTTCCACGATACCAAGATTCTCACAAAAGGTTAGGACCTTGACCTTCCCCAAGGGCTTTGTGAGAATATCCGTGACCTTCTCATCAGCTCCTATATGATCGAACCTTACGGCGCCTCGCTGTACCATATCCCGGATAAAGTGGTACTAACCATCAACATGCTTGGATCGATCGTGGAACACGGGATTCTCGGACAACCAAATCCCACTATGGTTATCACAGGGTATCAGGGTGGTATCTAGCACATGCCCGAATAGCTCACTGAAGAGCTTTCACAACCAAACTGCTTCACAACAGGCCATACTCACTGCAATGTATTAGGCCTCCACGGTGCTCAAAGCCACCGACTTCTGCTTCCTGCTCAACCATGATATCGAAGCAGACCCAAGTGCGAAGCAGCATTCTGATGTGCTCTTACGATCCACCACACTGCCAGCCCAATCGACATCAGTATATCTATGGAGTGTCACGCTCCCGGCAATGTATCTCAGCCCATGGTTTATCATGCCCCGGAGATATCTCAAAAGTTTCTTGGCACCAACCCGGTGAAAGTGATGAGGCTCAACCATATGTTGACTCAAAGTGTTCAATACAAAACATACATCCGAACGGGTGTTCACTAAGAACATCAAGGCCCCTACGAGTTGACAATACTCAGTAGGATTTGCTAGCATAGGCCTAGCAGCGCTGCCACTCAACTTCTTAAATTTGAGCTGCATCAATGTCGACACAGACTTACAGTCCACAATTCCAAATCTTTCGAGAAGCTTCACAATATATTATCCTTGAGAAAGGAAAATCTCGCCAGGTCTCTGCCAGACCGCCAGGCCTAGGAAGTAATGCATTAGTCTAGGCCCTTAATCTCGAACTCAACAGCGAGCTCCCTCTTACACTGATGAATGAAAGGGTCGGCACCTGTCAAGAAGAGGTCGTCCACATACAGCACCAGAATGAGAGGCTTTTCTCTATCAACCTTGAAGTAAAGGTTCAGATCAACATTACTACGAGTGAAGCTCGACTTCATCAGGTAGCTATCTATCCTCTCGTACCAAGCTTTGGGTGCTTGCTTCAACCCATAGACGACTTTCTTTAACCTGTAAACATGAGTGTCCTTATCCTGGACTTCGAACCCCAGAGGTTGCTCCACATACACCTCTTTCTTTATCGCACCATGGAGAAATGCGGTCTTCACATCCATCTGATGAAGACTCCATCCTTGCGTAGCAGCAAGGGCTATGATAGATCGGATGGTGGTATATCGGGCCACAGGTGCAAATATATCATCATAGTCTATGCCTTCCTTTTGAAAGAAGCCACAGGCAACGAATCTCGCCTTGAACTTTTCAGCACTTCCATCAGATCCATGCTTGATCTTGTAGAGCCATTCGAGGTGACAACTGCTTTGTCCTCCGGTCTTGGAACCACATCCCAAACATCATTCTTCATAATGGACTCATATTCTTCGTGCATAGCATCCTTCCAGACTTGATGCTTTACGGCTTCCTCAAAAGATCCAGGCTCAGACTGTACAATAGTACTCATGGCTACTAGATACCCTTGGTATCTATTCGGCTTCTCGCCTTCACATTATGTCCCCCTTGGGGCCATATCTCCCTCGGCATCCTCAAGAGTGTCCCTCAGCCATGATGGCCTCTTCTTCATCGAAGGAGGTGCATCAATGGGGTCCATCAGTCCTTCAACATTGGGCATCGTCTAATCCTTCGGTTCTTCTTGATTTCCAGGCCTTGCTTCATGATCTTCCTCAGATCTCGAAAGATTGACTACTTTCCTCAAGGAAGCATCTTCATCAAAGGTAACATCGTGGCATATCTCCACTTCCCTTTGACTAGGCACATAGACTCTATAGGCCTTCAAAGTTTTGTTGTAGCCCACAAACATTCCCTTCTTCCCAAAAGCATCCAGCTTGCTCCTCTTCTCCTTCAGTACATGAAAATAAACAGGACATCCAAAAACTCTAAAATGTGAGATGTCACGTTTCTTACCAGAGAAAACCTCTTCGGGAGTTTTGGAGTCCAGAGCGGAATGTAGGCATCGGTTTTGTATGTACACAGCAGTGTTTGTAGCTTCTTCCCACAGAAACTTCGGTAGACCTTGGTCACATAGCATGGCATGGGCAGCTTCCAAAATGGTCCTATTCTTTCGTTCAGCAACGCCATTCTGCTCAGGAGTATAGACAGTTGTGGTCTCCCTCTCGATGCCAGCTTCTCTGCAAAAGTTCTTGAACTCGTTCGTCTGATATTCAATGCCATTAGTGGTCCTCAATATCTTGATCTTCTTCCCTGTTGAGTTTTCCACCAAGGCTTTGAAGGTACGGAACCACATGAAAGCCTCATCCTTCTTTTTCAAGAAGTATATCCAGGTTTTGTGAGAGAAATCATCTATGAACGTCATATAATAAGAACATTCTCTCAAGGATGTCACGGGCAGCATACCAGACAGATCCGAATGCACTAATTGCAAGACATCAGATGTCTTTGTGACGCTTGAGGGGAAAGGTCCCCTTGTATGCTTTCCTTTGGCACAGTCCTTACATACACCTTCATGATCATTTGTGAACTCGGGCATCCTCATCACCACCTTCCTTGCTTCGAGAAGGGCCTTGTAGTCAAGGTGTCCAAACCTCCGGTGCCATAGTTCAGTCTGTCGGATAGTATCACACGTCATCACTCCCAGTGGACTTCCTCCAACCTGGTGGAGTGTATCAACTCTAAACCCAATCGTGATAGCTTCCTTGAAACTCTTCTTCTAGATATGCACCTTCCCATCAATGAATGCCACATTGAAACCTTTGTCTTCCATGGCCGAAATAGACACAAGGTTCTTCTTCAAATTAGGTACATAGAGTACATCCTGCAAGCGGACGACTTGACCTTGAGACAAGTGGAGGGTCACAGTCCCTGTCCCTTTCACGGGATATGTGGCATTATCTCCAAGGATAATTTCCAGATTAGTATCCTTCTCAACCATATCAGAAAATGCTTCCTTGAACCCAATGATGTGTCTTGAGGCACCATTATCTATCAACCAGTCATACAAAGTATCGAGTGGAGATGCACCAGAGAGGGCACATACAAGAATGAATTCATTTCTTTTATCAACAACATTTGGTTCCTTATACCTGAAATTTCTCGACCTTTTGAAAGGTTGCCCATTTCTGCCTGAGGGAGCCTTCCTCTTCCCCTTGAACCTGTTGTTCCTTTGATTGCCATTCCTCCAGTTGTTGTTGTTGTCATCATCATCAGGAGAATCCTTCTTGAAAGGGCATTCTCTAGCATAGTGACCTGGCTTGTGACAAGTGTAACACTTGTCGTTCTTTCCTTGGGCCCTTGCTCTTCCTTTGTTCCTTGGACCACCAAAGTTCTTCTTCTTAGTATGAGCAGCGAAGGCAGCATTTCCATCATTTTCATATTCCTTCATCCTTGTCTCTTCTTGTACACATCTCGATAGTACTTCCTCAAAATCAGGTATGACATTGTTATTGAGAATGGTAGTGTTGAATACATGCCATTAGGATGAGAGACCTCCAAGTGCAGTGAGAACCATCTCTCGATCAGCTATTGTCTCCCCAATAGCCAGCAGATTGTTCCCAATCTCGGTCATCTTCAGAAAATATGATTGAACAGACTCATCCCTGCCTTTCTTCAGATTCTTCAATTGGTTCTTGAAGAATAGGACTTGATTCGCATTGTTGGCCTTGAACATGTTGACCAACTTATCATACATCTCCTTGGATGTGCCCAGCTCAGAGATGTAGGCAACCAGACTCTTATCAATTGAGTCCCTTATCATCAGCTTTGCTTTGATTTCCCCTTTTTTGTATTTTGTTTTGGCAGCAGCAGTTGCAGTGGATGGAGGCTCTTGGGTTTTACCTTGCACATAGTCCATGACATCTTGGTCTTCCAACATAAGATCCAATGTCATCTTCCAGGCATGGAAGTCATCCTTCCCAGTCAATTTGTCATCAGCCTTAAAGCCATTGTAGTTAGAAGAACCCATGCTCTTCTTCGACGATTGCTACAAACTAGGGCTTTGTCTTCACCTCAGCTCTGATATCATGTAAATTTTTGTAGATGTTCTATGCTTGATGCCGCTTCACTTTTTATCCCACTGTTAGTCAACAATCACATAAACAAGAAAGTAAAATGTTGATAGAACATACCAGTAGATCGACAAAAGACAAGCCAAAATATATAAGTATGTTGGTGCGTTACGGTGGTCAACAGGATGCTTCACCTAGCAAAGTCTCAATATGGTCAGCGAACCAGAAGTGTCACACAACCCTCTAGGACAGGCAAAACAGTCAACCCCAAAACTCAACGAAAGTCAACATTGTTAGTGAACGGTCAACACAAACAGCAGCAGCAGCAAGGTCAACGCAGCCGAGTCAAAGTCAACGTCCAGCCTTGGGAATTGTGCCAAAAAATGCGAATTCAAAAAATCAAAAGTTTGGGAGAGTTTCAGGTCAATTTGACCATGCATTGACCAAAGTCAACACTGGTCAACGCTGCAGTAAACCGTAGGCCGAAAACAGAAAAGTCTCCTTGCTACAATTTCCCACATGTGAAGAGAAGAGCCTCCAAGGTGATCGAACCAATCAGATGATGAGAGAGAAATGTGTGAGGATGTGATGAGTGAAAATGTCCTCCAACGTTTACCAATTTACATCCATCAATGTGTTAATCAAGGTTGTCATTGATGTCAATATTCTTGAGATGCCTGGGTCCAAATGATGATGTCATAACTCTTGGTTGATAACGATGCCATGAATGAAGATGTCAAGCCACTAATGAAAAAGTCTTGCCCAAACAAGTCCTTGAACTAACTATAATGTTTTCGAGTGTCAATCATGTGCCTTGATTGGTGATCTAGACCATAGGTGCCAATATACAAGCCTTTGAAGTGGAGAACTATAATTGATGAAGTCATACACGTGATGATGTCATACTCTTGAAGAATGACCACAATTTCACATAATTGGAAGATTGCTTTGGAGCTTTTGACAAATTAATGAAGGTTGCACTATGACATATCACTACACTAGTATATGATGACATTGTTGATACATGATGCTACATGAACGCTGCACTCCTACATAATGACTCTATGATCCTATGATGACATTGATTGTAGGAACCCTCTTTTGAATTTTCCTAACTTCTACACTTAATTTTTGAGTTTTGCTAGAGAGGGACTCAGTGCTAATTCGACCAACAGGGTATATCACTGCTACAGCTATCATCCTTTCCATGAATACAATCTAAGACATCCTTTCCATGAATAAATCTAAGCATATATATATAAAAGTCAGCAGTAATACGATTAAATGCAGATCAGCAATGAAATTTTAATCTTTCATAAGGAACTAGTCTATACATGGGAAAATACCTGGAATAAAGCTGATGATTTAATGGTGGTTCTCCTCCTTGTGATGCTGTGAACAGTTTACCAAAACAATCAAATCCTCCCAGCCAATCTAGGAACAATCCTAGACCCAGAGGATGTCTCCTCTGCCCCCGTGCCCAGAATCCCAAGAACGATGAGACTCCCTTCCAAAACTGTTCGTATCCTTCAATCCTTCCTTTTTGACAGAATGCAGAATTTTCCCAAAAGACCATCCTCCTCCCACTTCACATCCTCTCCCTTATATCATTTTTCTCCACCACCCTCAACTCCCGTAGATATTATGGCATTTAAGAGGGTATGCATGCATTTAAGGAGATATTATATTCATGTAAGGAGATATTGACTTAGAGATAAGGTTTTGGGGTTAAGTGCATGAAATATCCATATTGAGTCCTTATCTAGTTACGTAGATGTGATGGCTTTATGTAGAGCTTAACTTGGATTTAATTTGTATTATGTTTGTTTTTTTTAACTTAATTAATTTTCCTTAATTAAATTATTTTATTATTTTATTGGTTCACCCACATATAATTTTTACTAAATTATAATCTGATTTTCTTAAATAACACTCTCCCATGCATATGCAGATAGAGCGGTATACGTGTTAGGTATCCTGTTGATATTTCGTTATATCATGGCGAGATAAAATATATAGTAATATTCAATTCGTTATTCTTACTTAGGTAGTCTTAATACTAGTGCAGGGTATGTGATATAGGCATGTGTAGCTATCATATGCGTATGTCGTCTACTCGCTAATGTTATTTTACTTATAAATTAGGAATGGGTCGTTACATTGATAACAATGAAGAAACCAAAGAATGAAGAAGACATGCTGTCCCAAACATTCCTCATCCTGTCCCAAACTTTTTATCCATAAAATTTAAGTACAGTCACAAAGAAAAATATGTTTCACCATCTTAGAGGCAGAATTTCTTTGTGAGACCTTCACCATCCTTTAGAGCATAATTTTAGGTTTCCAATGAGCCCTTATTTGTCCCGAAACTCCTAGTAGTTTTTGAGATATTGAATTTTTAAGTTTAGAATAATATATTTTTTAGCCAGCCGACCTACACTCACAGATTCATGTCAGCCTCCCTCCAAAAGACTTGACACTTCATTTACAGTCGAAAATCCACTATAATTATGGATTCAGTCTTCATTTTTTCATCATGATTTCAGTCAAAAAACACAGGGAAGAGTAATTACAGTTCAGAATTCATAAATTTGAAGAAAAGAAGCATATAATTTAAGGAGTAAAGCATACGGTTGGATAGTTCTTGGTTATAAAATAGAGATTGGCACCTCCAGGCAACTGTATAATTCTCAGATTCACTGTAACAGTTTCAGACCTATTCTTAACATCTATGAATATATTTGAAGGATTAAATTTGTGGAAATGTGCATAGATTTCCAGTGGCATAATCCGTGACATAATTGCAGAAGCTTCAAAGAAATTCAAACTTGTGATGAAGCCACATGGACCTGTGATTCAGTGTTGATTCGGATCTATAATAATTATATTGATTTGTCCTCAAGTCCAATAATGGATGTTTGGTAAAATTGTGCAGGTACAATACAGAAACAAATTTGAATTGGAACATACCTACTATATCACTCTATACAAAAATTTGAGCAGTGAACAGATAGCTCAAGTTGTGGCTTTGAAGATTGAATAGGCATCTATTGAAACAACCCTTAGAATTACAAGGTTCAGTCCCATATGAAGGCTTTGAAGACTTTACAACTGGCTGTGGTAAACTAAACATAGAATTCTTGGATCTTGCACTGTCATTTGTGAAGTTACCTATAGGAGCTCTGTCCTGTAGCTTGCAAGGGACTGTTACCATTGTAGTAGCCCAGATTTCTAGCTAGGGAAACATTACAGCTCAGCCTGTAGATGCTCTTCCTGTGGTAACTCGATTGATTAAAGAAGTCTTGCACCTGTTTGGAGGACATAATTACTACAGTGGTTTTGAGCAGTGATTGAAATTATTGTAGACCCTTTCTGAAGGCTTTGTTAAGCCTTGTTGAAGGAGAATTGAGGACTTAAGAAGTTTGGAGCATCTCTAGTACTGTTGAAGATCCCTTGAAGTCTAGTGTGTAGATATTGTGAAGACTTGATTTGAAAAGACTTGTGAAGACTTTGCTGAGCATACTTGAAGATTTAGAGCACACCTTGGAGAAGCCTTCACTTCTTCGACAACTTATTGAAGCAATCATGAGGTGACCTTGGAGAAATAGCTTGGGTAATATGAAGAGCAGTGGTGACACCTTTTGAAGCGATCAAGGTTGTCATTGATGAAGTGACGTGGAGACTAAGTGAGTGGATAGATGAAGATTGTCAGAACTCGTTGAAGAAGACATTGGGAGCCGTGAAGAATAACCAAACATATTTTGATGAAGTGAAGCTGAGGGTTGGGACCCAAGAGGTTAGAGCCTCATAGAGACAAGGTTGGTGCCTTGAAAGATAGGGCTGGATCCCTAGAGGATAGGAGTCCTCAAGAGACCAGGTTGGAGCCTGTACCAAATATAGGGTTGGAGCCCTTGCGGTTGGTGCCTCAGAATTGACAAGGTTGGAGCCTTGGAAAGACCAAGTTGCTGCTTGGCACAATATAGGTTGGAGCCTGGAAGATTGGAGTCTTCATCTAGGGTTGGAGCCCTATATCATTATTGTACTTTACTTATTGTAAAGAAGAAATTAATAAAAGTATCTATTCCATCATTGTTCATTTTGTGTTCTAAATATAAGTAATCTAATTGGTAAAATTAACAATTGAAAAGAAATATTGATTCACCCCCCTCTCAGTATTTCCAACACAATGAGGGTGTGTGACACAACTGCTAGGGCGCCAAACCTTCAGGCCGACCTGCAGATATTTTGAATAAATTCAAAATAAATGTTCTGCTCATTGGATCAAGATGATCTTTAGATCGATCTTGCACCTCTCCGAAAGAGGAGTCCAATAAAAATATTGGCATCTTCATCTGAGCATCACAACATGGAGTTTGGACCTAGTTGTCCAAAATTAACAATCATGACAATTGCTTCTTACAACATCAACGTCCTACACATTCATAAACACATCTCCAAGACTTTCAATGTCAAGGGTCTCTTTCCTTATAGACTTTATCAAGGTCTTCATATATTTTCTATGGAGATGTCATAGCTAATTCTTTTAGTTATCAAATGTTGATCATTTATCTTATCTTACGTGACTATAGTTGCATCTTTCACGAACTCTTATTCCTTTCTTCACATATTGCTTCCCCAAGAATTTCTATACATGGTTCCTTCATCTTGTCAACCACCTCATATTTCATATGAGGTCATATTATGTTGATATCATCATATCAATATGTGAACTAGTTCAAGGCATATGCCTTCATGCATCTTTCTAAAGGAAGAGATCCTTCTTCGATCATGCTTATGAGATAGAGCATTCAACCATGTTATCCGCAACTATATGATGACATGACTTAATTTGTGAAATACATACATACCTCTTTTCTCGTTTTGGTCATCTAGACTTCCTTCGGCAACTTCCTTTCCTAGCTTGAAAGTACTTCAACCATCTTGACATGTTGCACTCCTTTGTCACCATACCATCATCCTTCTAAATAATGGATCCCACACAATGTGGAATGTTGACTATCAACGAGACATTTGCTTCTTCCAAGTAGAGGTGAACCTTCTAATGAAGATTCCAATGGAGGATCTTGATTATCCTCATCCTACAAATGTTGCTTCCTAATGATGATGATATATGATGATTTCTTTCTATCTTTTATCATGTTAGATGACTTTCTTCCAACCATATATACTATTACTTTGGTTTCCTTTTCATAGTCTCAATGAGAATACCATGAACTACTTTCTTTTTATCATAATGACTGCTACAACAATGTAGACTCCTACTTCAGCTACCCTTTCAAGCTTCTATAATGATGTCGTGAGCTATATTCTTCTTCAATCGTATGCTTCTAATATGATGCATCCTATCACACTTACAATGCTTCTCATCCTGACTGCAATCTTTAACCATAGTAGAGGTCTTTTCATCTCCTACTTCTCCTTGCTATGTATCGGAAGATAAATTGTGTGAGAAGTCTTAATAGTGAATATCTATCCCTTCTTCCTTCCTAGATTTCTTCTCATCAGGTTCTTCTACTTCTTCGATGATATGGGCTTCATTCCTTTCTTTCCTTTTCATGTTTCTCTTCTTAAGTTTAGGACAATATCTCTTGAAATGTCAATATTCCTGACATCCATAGCATTTGACATATCGATCTTCTTCTTTTTCTAAGGACCAAACTTTCCAAACTTTCCTTTTCTCTTGGTCATGGTAGCAAATGCTTGAACTTGTTCATTTGATCCCACGTCACTTTTTTCCTTCAACCTAGTTTCTTCAACAATGACCAAAGTTCACTAAATAGGGTGGCTTCCTTCTTTCCATAAATACTTGATACGAAGTTACCCCATTCATCAAGTAATGCATTGAGCACAACAGTGGTCATCTCTTTGTCGAACATTATTTCCCCCAACTCTTGTAGTGGGTCTCTTATTTGTGACACCCTCATAAGATATGAGTTTATCCCTTCTTTTGATACCTTCATCTTGTATAGTTGGGTTCTCAAAGATATAACTTCTCCTGCAGTGCTTACGGAGAACAATCATACCAGGGCAGCGCAGAGGCCAGCAAGAGGGACGCAGCCCAGCCAAGCTAACGCAAAGGCCACGCAGAGGGTGAGGCAGAGGCAGCGCAAAGCCTTCTAGAGTGACGTAGGGCAACCTGCGCTGCGCTGGACTAGAGGGTTGACACAGAGGCTGGAGAAGACTGCGCTGAGGGTTCCAGTGGGCCAGAAAGGGCTCGTTATCTGTAAATCCTGATTGAGGGTGTGATTCGGCCATATTTTCTGTCTCCGAGTGAAAGGTACAACTACCGTGTAATTTCTCTGTAGGGCAGACCGTTTCTGGTGCCCAGATTGTTGTATTCAGATTTTGCATAATCATAAAACACTCTAGAGTTGTTGCACCTATTTTCCCACATTGGGTTTTTCCAGGGACATTTGTCCGAAAAATCTGTCTAATTTTGTCACATGTGCATGCTGTTTAGTAAATGATTTGTAGATGTGTAGGTTGCAGTTTGTATTTTCTTTAATGTTTTTCTGAATACTTCAGTTAAATAACTTGTTAAATTAATTAAAAAAGTAGGCGAAGTAGATCAAGACACTGCAATAGGGTTTCTGTTTTGAAACATTCACATGGTATCAGAGCATTACAAATCAAGTTGATCCACCCACCAGCAAAGCGACTGAAGATATTTACTGCAGGAAGGGCAGTTGAAGCAGCATAGATCCAAAAGGAGGCAACACAGCACCAGGATGGACGCAGACCCTGCAAGGGTGACGCAGAGTCAGTTTTCTCACGCAGAGGCTGACGCAGCTCCAGAGAGATGACACAGAGCCAGTCTACTCACATAGAGGTTAACGCAGCACCAGAAGAGGGACGTTGATCCAGTCTACTCACGCAGACGTTGACGCAGCACCAGGAGGGTGACGAAGTCCAAGTCGGGTAGTCTCTGTTCAGTTTGCCGATATCGGAAGTGTTGTTTCGTATCTTCAGAAGTTGCTGGTGTGGCACAGGTTTTGTCAGTGCAGAACAGTGCCTAGCAGAGGTGACAAAAGTGGGAGGAGAACAGTCGCTCAGCAAATTCTCTAGCCAAGGAATCTGAGTTTGATGAAGAGGAGTGATCATAAAGGACTGATTCATTAGAATTGGTGAAGGATTTTCGGGAGGGAAATCACTTGTCAAAGGGAGCACATTCTCTAGAGGGGTTCTTTCCCCAAGAAGCCCAGATCCAGTCTTTTGTTGAGCGTAACAGCAGCGGAAGGGAGAAGAGTTTATGATTCGACAGTTTGAGCAGAGATGGTTTCTCATGGGCTGAGAGATCAGGATAGGTTGGATGGTGTGTCCAACTTTGTTATCTGGAGGGCCAGAATCTTGACAATCCTAGATGAGTACGACATCAAGGACCACGCAGAAAATGTCCTAGTTGTGCCTATCGATGTAGATCCCTTAAAGAAATTCAACAAGAATCAGGCACGGGCAAAGCACTTGATCATGAATGGAGTAAAGGATCACATGGTCCCACATATTGCTGGAAAAAACATGGCAAATGAGATGTGGATAGCATTGAACACGATGTATCAGGGGAGCTCTATCCAGAGGAAGATGCTTCTGGAGAACCAAATGCGGTTGTTCCAAATGCAGAAGCGAGAGGAAATTGATCCCTTCCTCTTTAGACTTCAAACTAACCAGGACCAGCTGATTGCTATGGGGTCAACTCCGGATGAAGGGCTTATGGTGAGGACTGCCCTGAATGCAGTCACCGATGAATGGGATAGGTTTGTCCAAAGCATCTTGGGCAGAGCAACGCTACCATTTTGGGTGGACATGTGAGCAATCCTCCGTCAGGAGGAAATCAGGAGAATAACCAAGAAGCAAAGCAGCGACGATGGAGTCAAAGTAAAGAAAGAGGAGGAGGAGGATGCAGCACTTGCATCTAAGGGACAAAGGAAGTAAGGGAAAAAGAAGAAGGACCTATCAAAGGTCCGATGCTTTAAATGTGGCGAACAAGACACTTTGCCAGCTCTTGTCCTAAGAGGAAGGACAAGGAATCTTTTGATTCCAAGGCAGTAGCAGCGAAAGGGGACGACGACAGTGACGATGACGTAGCCATTAGTGCTCATGAACCAAGGAAGTGGGGCGATACTAATCTATAGAGAAGCTACAGATGGAGGCAGGATCCTTGAGGTGCCCAGACTCTTGGATCACATACGAGCTACGAGAGCCTTAAGACAGTAGCATAATGACTGAAGCAGTGGGTGCAGAAGATCACAGTGAAGCAGACGCAGAGCTGGGACACTGAAGCCTGGAGCAGAGGTAGCAGCAACGTGGAAGCAAAAGCACATAGGCTAATGGGATTTCAGTAGCACATAGGCAATTCTTACGCAGTGCTTCAGAGATACTGAGAAGAGCAGCAGCAGAGGATGCTTCAGTGTTGAGTTGCAACCCCACTGACTTGTCTGTCAGTATTTGGGTGATGGTCCTTCAGTTTCTTACTTCTTAGCAACTGAGTTGCAATGCAGCAGTTAGCAGTAGATGTGTTATAGGCGGCATGATGCAGCGATTTGAGAGGGAGCTACAGTACAGATGTAACAATGTCGATGGCAGTGACATGGGCAGCAGTACAGAGAGCAACATTGCAGTGGATGGAATGCAGCAGGACAAGCATCAGCAGCGTGGAGACCGATGTCGAGATCAGGTGATGCTTCAATGTGGAAGTATTTCTAAAGCACACTTCTCACAAAGAGGGAGTGTTGAGATTTCGAGGTAGCATCGAGTGTGCTCTAGCTCTGAAACTTTGTGGAGGGGCTAAGACACACAAGATCTCCAAGACCCAGAAAGCGTTTGGAGAAATTACATCTGGTGTAATAGTTATTTAAATAATTAAATTTTTTAATGGGGACCCTAAGTCTAACTTAGGGAAATTGAAAAATTAAAGTGAATTAAATTACACGTGATGAAATGTTCCAAGGGACATGGATCGAGCTTTCTTTTAATCTCAGTCGTAGATAAGAGATTAGATCATGACTGTTGGTTTGCCAACGAGAAAAGTATAACAGAAGGGCTTGGGGTCAATTGGAAAACACACACACGTTGCAGACACTTGGGTTTCTGCAATTTTCTTCTTCGACCACAACTTCGGACTTGCAACTATGACAATGATTTCGGCTATTGCAAAAACCCAAGTTTCTACATGTGTGGGAGAATATGGTGTTATTATACTTTCTCTCTCCCTCGCTTGAGATAGCTTCTTCTCTTAGGTAATTCGGCTTGCAAGGGAGACTTCTTTTAGAGACAAAACTCGGCTTCTTTGTGACGCTGCAATCTAGTTCTTGATGCAACAAGATTGATGCCCTAATTTCACACGTGTGAGTAAACAAAGCCCAAAACAATAATTGAAATACTTTGATTTATCTTTCTTCTTATCTCCTCCTTCGTCGTTTGATATGAGGCTTTTTCTTGTCTTTAGATCAAATTTCTTAGATGTCAATGGATGTCCTTTCAATGAGGTCAAGTACTCCTATTTATAGGCTTCTTCGAGTGCCCTAATAAGTTGACTTGTTCCTCTTGGCAGTCTGACTTGTGAACCTTTGAAAGCCGACTTGTTGTAGCATTATGACAAGGTCTTGGAGGGTCTTTGACTCTAATTTTGACTCAATTAAATTTTTCTTTACAATACGTAACATGCCCAAAAAGGGTCTTCCATACATGACAATGACTCTTATGACTTGTTGACTCAAAGACAAGCCTTATAAGCACTCAATGGGTGCTTGACCTATAAATCAAATAACCTTGAGCATGAAACCCATGCCTCAAGAATGACAATAATAATTTTATTTTTTTTCTTGACATCAAATACATAAAATCATGATTACATATGTCATTATGAAGACCAAAACAAATTAGATATTTCACACCATGGACCTATCACTCCCTTAGAGGTTGAAACCACCTAATATGTCCTTGATTAACCTCTCTTGTTAAGCTTGGTGACACCTGTACACTTTAAAGCCCATTAGGAAGGGCATGCCACTATGAAGTGTCCATTTTTTACCCTGATTTGCAAGCTTATCTACTTAATTGCACTAATGAATTGTTGTACTAGAAGGTAAGGATTGTTGTACTGGAAGGTAAGGAGACACATTGGATCTTAACAGGATTGCAATTGGGTCTCCCTTTGGACTTGGTCTCCCTAAACGTGGTCTAAGCCCTCCAGAGGGTCATATGCTAATTTATCATAGCATCGAATGTGCTCTAAGTCTGAAAATTTGCAGGGAGGCTTGGACACAAGTATTCCAGAATACCCAGAAATAGTTTTGGGAAATTCCACACGGAGGATAATTTATTAAAATAATTAATTATTTTTAAAAGATGCCTAAGTCTAAACTTAAGAATTAAAATAATTAAAGTGTATTAATAGAACTAGGTGTGAATCTTCTAAAAAAAGACAGAGATCTGTAGAAATTTATGAATCTTATATCTTATGCAAAAATTATTACTGTTAATCCGGTTATGCCCCTCCAACTTATACAAGTTATTAACTGAATAAATTCAAGTTAAAATCGAAACAACACACATAACCGATCTCTACCAATTCAGATCTAGAATAAGCACATGCACACATAGACAAAGTGACACATTTATTTCCGAACAAATAGTCCCCGGGAAAACCCAAGGTGGGAAAACCGGTCTCTGGCTGTTGGAGGGTTCTATTATTAAGAATATTTTTGAATACACAACTTTGGGTTCCAGATCTGGAAAACCCGACAGAGAAAACTCTAGATCTACAACTTATTGGCTGATCTAGGGCCAAAATAATGACTGATCCGCACCATCAACCGGGATTTATAGAACTCAGCCAAATCTAGGCCTAGAAACCCTAGTGTTGCCTCTAAAAGGCTTTGTGTCAGCCTCTGAAGCCCCTGAAAGCCTCTGTGTCAGCCTTGGATGGCCTCCAAACCCTCAGCGCTGCTCCAGAAGGCACTGCATTGCCCCACACTGGGTGACGCAGTCCATACGCTGCCCCTAAGGGTCTCTACGTAACCCCTGAAGGGTTTCCTGAAAATTACGTTGTCCCTGCTGCTGCTGCTACTACTGCCTTCCTCTGCATTGTCCTTGAGTTGATCTCTTTTCTGCCTCTTGTGCATTCTAAACCCTAGGATCAGATCATCCCTTTGGTCTAAATTCCCCTCTCTACAGCTGAAACACTTCTAAGCATTCTTAGCAAACCCTACCCTAGAATCTCAGCTTAGTTTCAGTGCTCTATGACCCCAAGTCTTTCCTTTATACTTTTCTCGTTGACAAATCAACGGCCATGATCAAATCTTGAATCAATGGCTAAGATTAAAAGAAAGCTTGATCTGTGTGACTTAAGACAATTTCATCACATGTTTAAATAAATTCACTTTAATTATTTTACTTTCTTAAGTTTTAACTTAGGAAATACACTTAAAATAATTAATTAATTTAATATCTCCTAAACCAGATGAAATTTCCCAAATCCATTTCTGGGTCTTGTAGATCAGGTGAACTCTAGTCCTTCCTCAAAATTTGGGACCTAGAGCACAACTGATGCTACCCCAAATACACAAAATCTCAACAAAGTCAATATGATCTGAACCATTGATTAGAATCTAATCTGGGCCATTGATTTCTCAACGAGAAGACTATAAGAAGGACTTCGATGGGCATTTGGAAAACACATTGAGCAGGATCAAGAGATCGATTTCTCAAGTGAGCAACACAGAGCAGTTGATGAGATCATCGAGGAGATTCTTGCAGTGAGGGGCAAAGATAGTTTCCAGTGGAACATTTTTCCTAATCCGGAGCGTGGAAGGCAGAGAGGGCAAAGAGTAGTCCATAGAGGCAGTGTAGTGCCACGCAGAGGCAACGCAGAGCTATGATGTGGCAGCGCAGAGCTTCATAGGTAGTATGTATTTTTGTACGGGAACAGTCGGGATCTAGTGTCGGAGCAGGGGTGTGAGACCGAGAGGACAGAGGACTGAAGTTTTCAACTAGCAGAAGATCGAGAGGAGATGCAGCGCAGTCCCAGCTGTAGTGACGCAGTAACAATGTAGGAGTGACACAGTACTGCGCAGAGACAATGCAAAGGCTCATCTCCAATGCAAATCAGTGCTGAATTTTGCAGTGACGGGGTGAGATCATCTCACTATCTTTTTGTCTAGTTAGATCTCTGTATAGGATTGCCAATTTGGGCATTCGAATAATTGTATTCAGAACTACAGCTTAATAATACAAACCCTTAGTTGTTGCACTAGTTTTCTCGCATTGGGTTTTTCCAGGGACATTAGTCCAAAAACAACGGTGTCATATGTATGTTTGTTTTCTTCTTGCTCAATTCTTGTTTCTGCATATAATTTTAATTAGGGAAGGTTGTAGTTGCATCTACTTCGATATTTAAAGTGAACACAGTAAATAACTTGTATGGAATTAACAAGTAGCAGGAGTAATATTAGTTTGTGCAGTAGGGATTTGGGTTTATAGAATTTTCACATCATAATAGCACTTATAGGGTGTGCGTTGAGAGCCATGGGTCTCCACCATAGCTGAGCATTGATTGCCACACCATGGGCTTCTTCAGCACCATACATTACTTGTTCATGCCCCAACTATACATAGATGATGATGTGCTTGGACCACATTGCCTAGCCGGCCACACACTTGGCAGCCTATACAGGGCCCAGATGGGGTGTTGTCTCACCCGGAGAGACATGGGAGGGCTTGTATCACCATTCTATCCCTTATTGATGGAGCATCAACATGTTTGATCTAGTTGGAGACCCAAGAGACCATTCGTCGTACCCCACGAACCACAAATGTTTTTCTTGGAAACCAAGGGGCCAACCTGTTGGTCATCTAGAGAGCCCTCCTTTTCATCTTAACACATGGAGGACTCAACCTGGCCTTCCGGCGGCTCTTTGCACCATCATTTTATCATATAGGCCTCTTTGAGAAGGCTTGCTGTGTATTTTGGAGCTATTTGGTGGGCTTGTCAACAACAGGGTTGTTATTTTGCACATTAGCCATTTTTAGGGGCTTATTAGGCTAATTAGACTAAATCGAACTCCTAAAGGCTCATATAAATACAAGTAGAGTCTCATTTGTAACCCATCGTCATTTGGATTGGGATTTCTCTTGTAAAAAGAATTCGGACCTACAATTGATGGACAAAATTGGACGTTGTTGATGCATTTTGATGTTTGGATTTTCGTTATTCTTGTCTTGTAGCTTCTAATTGCAATTATGATGGATGGATATACTCACACTTCTTCGTAAGTGTGCTTTTGATGCAAGATCTTTGTATCATTACATGTCTATTATATGGAATGTCTTATAATAATCTCATTTATGCCCTAATTTAAAGAAAATTATTGAAAGCACTTGATTATTGAAGCATTGCATGCATTACTCATTAAGAAATGTGAGTGAATGTTCCTGAAGGCTTGTTTGATCTTACAACCTTAAAAATCCATCATTTCTTACCAAGCAAAGTATAAATTCCTTTGTTGCAGGGTAGCTGCCTCATTAGGGTTATCGAAAGCTACATTGGACTCCTTGATAGAGTGGAGTTCCTTCATCAAGTTCAATCTTGACTCCATTTCTCCCAATTGTCAAGGCACTAGGTCTTAATCCTAATTGATCAACCTTGAACCTTTTCTTTGACTTTTTCCCATTTTCTACCCTAACCTTAGAAAGCCAACTACGACATCGTTCCAAGTGCATTAGGGTGGTCATCTTGAAGAGCGATTTGGCATGCTACTGCGTCGGGGTCTCCTCTAGGTGTCCTCAAAGTTTGAAGCAATTCTCGTGACTAGATTAAGAGAAACCTCAAGCCCTAGCTCCAACATCAATTCCACCCCTAAGTTTCTTTGGTTAGCGACATTCCATAGGTCACTTGTTCTTGAAAACTCGTTGGAAGTTAACCATTCATTTACCTATCTTATCCTTGCTTGACTTAAGGTATCGTATTCCCCTTTTGATTTGACAAACCTAGGCCTTACTTGGATTCCCCTAAGTCTTTCTTGTGGTCCCAATCTTTATATGATCACTATCTCACAAAATCCTAAGAGAAGTCTTTTCCATTCCCTAGGAAGCCTTTTATTTTAGGAGTGTCTTTGTACATGGCATCCTTCCTCCTAGGTCTAGGCCTCCCATAAGCCTTTCTTGGAGAGCCATTACCTTGTTTTTGAAGCAATCAAACCATTATTTGAGCCTCTCCTTTGAATGGGCCTTGGAAATCACCTTATACCTTGCCATTGATCCTATTATTCTAATGATTTCCTTCAATACTCAGACTCCTCCCATCGGTGAAAGTTCATAAAGAGTAGGGGACACTGACTAAGGTGACAATGGGTCTTTGTCCAATTGTTGTCATTAGGTCTGGTAGTTGTTCCTTAGGTACCCCTCCTAGGACCCCTGTTAGATTGTGTGGCAACAAGACAGATGGAGATGGAGTTCATGGGACCAGATGGTAAGAAGGTGATTTTGAGAGGCATGCATACATACCCACCAAAAATAGTATCAACAAACAAGATGGAGGCAGATCTAAGGCATGGGGACGTTATATGGGCGGTGAAGTGTCAAATAATTAATAGCGAGTCAGCCGTCGCAGTATCTAGGAGATATTTTGGGTCTTCTACAGAAGCATCAGAAGGTTTTTGAAGATATTCCCCTAGGTATACCTCGCAACAGGGGCTTTGAGCATATCATTGAGTTAGAGTAGAGGGACCAGGAAGTATCACCACTCCATATCAACATCCAAAGGCCTACAAGGACGAGATTGAGAATACAATCCATGAGCTACTTATATTGGGCCATATTTGTCCAAAATCGAGCTCGTTTTCCTCATCGGTGGTTTTGGTGAAAATGAAGTACGAGACCTTATGGATGTGTATAACTATAGACTACAGAGCCTTGAATAAGAAGACCATTAAGAACCAATACCCAATCCCCAGGATTGATGAGTTGATGGATGAGTTTAAGGGATCTTGATATTTCTTCAAAATAGATCATCACTCTGGGTAACATTAGATTTGAGTTAGGGAGAAAGATATTATGAATACTTCCTTTTGGTGCCACTATGTAAACTATGAGTTTTTGGTTATGCCCTTTAGGCTAACAATTGTGGGTTCTCTCAATTGGCAGCACCTCTTACAGATCTCATGAAGGGGCTTTTGTTTGGACTGACGCAGCATAGGGAACGTTTGAGCGGCTCAAGGAGGTTATGAGCTCATGTCGTGTATTAGCATTGCCAGATTTTACATAGCCATTCGTTCTTGAGTATGGCACCATAGGAGAAGCCATTGGAGCAGTTTTGATGCAGAAAAATCATCCCATTGCATTTGACAACAAGAAACTCAGAAACTATGCGCGCCTCTACTCCATCTATGATAAGGAAATGTTGGCCATCATGCATGCATTGGCCAACTTGAGGCCATACTTGGTGGGGAACAAGTTCAAGATAAAAACAGATCATAAGAGTCTCAAGTTCTTTCTGGATCAAAGGAGCTCAATGATAGGCAGCAGAAGTGGGTCAACAAGATCCAAGCACATGATTTCTAGATAGAATATATTAAAAGCAAGAATAACATAGTTGCAAATGTCTTGCCAAGGAGTCCAACAACATTTTCTCTCATGGGCATCTCGACAGATTAGAGATCTCACCTTCTAGTGGAGTACTCAAAGAATAAGGATGCTTGTGAGATATTGGATGGTCCACTTGGAGAAAATTTTACTTTCTCTCATTTTAATTTTTTCACTAATTTCTCGCTAATTATTTTGCCATTTTTTGCCAAAAAATAAAAACAATGACTTTAGAGGGGTTTAGACATATTTTTCCACCCTCAAAGTGTGTCTAGAATCTAGATAGAAAGTTTAGGAGTTGAGGTATAATTTTGAGTACTCGCACCCCTTAGAACCTCTATAGACAACACCTTTTACATCTTTACATGAAATATTACATAAAAGTCCCATTTTAGAAGGGGAATTTTGACAATTAAAATATGACCTCTAGACTCAACCAAATTATGCAACACTTTTACAAATGATCTAGTATGATAATTTACATAGACTTTATACACTAAGACTCACCTAAGACCTTACCATTAAGTCTCACTTTAGCTTTGGGGCATTCTCAAGAGAAAAACTCTACCCATTATAAATGTTTAAAAACACAAATAATTGGCAGGAAAAAAAAACTTCCTAGAGTGAAACTCTTCAGTAAAAATCATAGGCATACCTAGATGTTTTACATGGCTTTATAAACTTGCTAGAATCATTTTTACATAATGGCCCACCGGGCTACACAATTTTGATTACATTTTGATGATCTAAACCTGCAAGATGATGAAATTTGAAAAAAAATCTGACTATTCTGTATTGTACTCTACTCAAGGGGTAGTTGACATCGAGTAGTCAATAGGACCAACATTTCCTTATGTCAAGTATTGTGACAATAGATTAGGAAATGGTCCTGTCAAGACATACTTTAGTGAACCTAGGTGGAGTATGTTCCTTAGAGAGGTGGTATGGTGTCCTATTGAATGCCTCCCAGCATTGTGCTCCGATCTAGTGGAGAGATGGAGCGTACTTGTCAAGGCATTGGTAAATTGATAATCTTCGTTATGATGATGTTATTGTTGATTTTTGTAGCATCAAAAAGTGCTCTAAGTCTCAAGTTTTGTGTGGAAACTTAGAAACCAGAAACAGTTTGTGGAAATTCCACTCGATTCATGTTTTATTAAAATAATTAATTATTTTAATAGAGACCCTAAGTCTAAACTTAGGGAAATTAAATAATTAAAGGGTATTAATAAAACAGAATGAGAATCTTCTAGAGAACGAAGATCAAGACATGTTTTAATCTTAGCCATCGATTAGACATCTAATCTGGGCCGATGATTTGTCAATGAGAAGACTATAAAAGAAGGCTTGAGGGCCATTTGGAAAAGACATCGTGTTAATTTTGGGCAACTAGATCCAAACTCCATGTTGCCAATATGATGATGATGATATTTTTTTGGATTCCTCTTTCGGAGAGGTGCAAGATTAATCTAAAGATCATTTTGTTTGGATGAGCAAAACATATATTTTGATTTCATTTTCCACCCATGTGCATATTGTCAAGGTCGGCCAGATTTGTAATGTAGGCTCACAAGCCCAAAAGACATGTCACACACTCTCATTGATGGATATAAATAGGAGAGAGATGATGTTATTTTCATCATCAACTCATCACACATTCTTCTTGTGATCTGATTGATTCGTACAGCTTAGGAGAGGCTTCTCTCTCTCTCACGTGTGAATCTGAAGTTGGAGAAATAGTGGATTGTTTTAGGGCTTTTGCTGAAGCATTGATTGTGGGTCAAATATTGGAGTTTGACCTTCATTATTGGACAGAAATTCTGATTTCTTGAGGCCGCATTGGACGGCACAAAAATCGAGGTTGGACGTTGGCTTTGACTACAGCCCATTGACCGCAGCGTTGACCGGCATTGACTTCTTCGTTGATTGCTTTATGTTGACTTGCGTTGACTTTTTGGGAGCTGTCTTTGAGGAGTGTGTGTGACACTTGGAGAAAGGTTGATCTAGTATGTTGGAGAAGTTGGTTTGACCAACTAAAGGCTTTCTTGGCTACGACATCTTTTTTACTGTTGTAACAAACATTCCTCTCTATATTTGTTGGACAAGAAGAATTAAAAATTTTGATATATTATTTGGCTTGTCTTCTGTTGATCTATTATTATGTTCTATCAGCATTTTATTTTCATGTTTATGTGATTGCTAAAATGAATTGGGCCTATAAGAAAGATTGAAGTAAAACTACATTAGGCATAGAACATACCATGGTTATCTAAAATTAACATGGTAACAGAGCTAAGGTGAAGACAAAGTCTAAGCTAGTGTGAAAAGAAACCATCGAAGAAGTTGTCTTATCAAGGACAAATTGCCTCCTCAACCTACAAGGGTTTCAAATATGATGATAAGTTGACTGATAAGTCTGAATATCATGCTTGGAAGATGTCTTTGGATTTAGTATTGGAAGATCAAGATGTCATGGATTATGTGCAGGGGGAGATAGATGAGCCTCCATCAACTGCACTGGCTGCCACAAAGACGAAGTATAGAAGAGGGGAAATCAAGGCGAAGATGATTATCCGAGATTCTATTCATAAGCACTTGGTTGCTTATATCTCCGAGCTAGGCACATCTAAAGAGATGTATGATAAGTTGGTTAGCATGTTCAGGGCTGGCAATGCTAATCAAGTTCTTTTCTTCAAGAACAAGTTGAAGAATATCAAGAAAGGAAAAGATGAATCCATTCAATCCTATTTTATGAGGCTCACAGAAATCAGGAATGAACTCCTAGATATTGGAGAAGAAGTAGCTGACCGAGAGCTCGTCATCATTGCTCTTTGAGGACTCCCTCGAGACTGCTATGTATTTAATACTACGATTCTTAACAATAATATGATTCATGATTTTGATGAATTGCTGACGAGATGCACTCAAGAGGAGACAAGGATGATGGAGAGAGACCATCCCTCGAATGGGAATGGAGGTGACCCTACTGCCTTCACCACTCATGCAAAAAAAAGGAACAATGGTGGTTCGAGAAATCAAAACCATGGAAGAGCAAGTATCAAAGGAAGAAAAGGAAGATGTTACACTTGTAACAAGTTTGGTCACTATGCAAGAGAGTGCCCCAATAGAAGGGACTCTCCTAGAGATGATGACAACAACAACTTCAAGGGGGAGTGGAAATCAAAGGAACAACAGGTTCAAAGGAAAGAGGAAGGCTCCCTCTAATCGAAGTGGAAATGGGCAACCTTTCAAGAGGTCAAGAAATTCCAGGTATGATCAATCTAATGTTATTGATAGGAAAAATGAATATATTCTTATATCTGCCCTCTCTGCTGCATCTCCTTCCGATACGTTGGATAATTGGTTGATTGGTAGGGGTGCCTCAAGGCACTTCACTGGATATAAGGAAGCCCTCTCTGATTTGATTGAAAAGGATACTAATATGGAAATTATCCTTGGAGACAATGCCACCTATCCCGTGAAAGGGACAGGGACTAGAAACCTTCATATAAATCAAGGTCAAGTCCTCTGCTTGCAAGATGTGTTGTGCGTACCTGACTTGAAGAAGAATCTAGTGTCTATCTGGGCAATGGAGGAAAAAGGATTCAAGGTGGCATTCATCGATGGAAAGGTACGCATTTGGAAGAGGAACTTCAAAGAAGCAATCACTCTTGGTTTTAGAGTTGATACACTCTATCAGGTTGTTGGAAGTCCGCTAGGGGCCATGACACATGACACAACCCTACAATCTGAGCTATGGCACCGGTGGTTTGCACACCTTCATTACAAGTCCCTTCCCGAAGCAAGGAAGGTGGTGACAGGGATACCCGAATTCAAATATGTGTGAAAATTTCCGAGCACAGAAATCCTACTGCTAAATATTGATTTACTTCTCCTACTTGATTTATTATACACAAGTTATGTAACTAAACATGTTCAGAAAAACTTCAAAGTAAACACAACTAGCATCCTACATAAATACAGATCATTTATTGAACATCACGCACATATGACAAAGGACATACAAATTTTTCGGACAAAACAATGCGAGAAAACCAGTGCAGCAAATATGAGGGTTTATTATGATAAAGCAGTAGTTTCTGAGTACATCTAGGGTTCCATAATCTAGCTCACCCAACAGAGAAAACCTCGACTACAGAGAAAAATGTGAGATATACTTCACTCTCACAAGTCCCGGCTGATCCGGATGAGCAACTGGTGAAACCCTAGCTAACTCTGCGCAGTCTCTACGTTGCCACAACGTAAGGCTATGTCGACCTGGATGAGACACTGCGTCACCCTAGCTCTGCGCTAATCAACTTCTCCCGGATCTACTTTCAACCCTGCCGGCTTAGAAACCGCAGCTTCCAGTGAATTTCAGACTTTTCCTAGGAGGCTCTGTGTTGCCCCTGTGTGGGCCTGCGTCACCCTCTCTAGGGACTGTGTCACACCCTCTGATGGTTGCACTACCTACACTGCGTCTCTACTACCCTTGCTCTATGTTGTACTCTTGGTCCTCCTGACCAATCACTGCATCTGCCCCTCACTGCTTCTTTGAATCACTCAGATCTTATCTTCATCCGAGCACTGCTCCGTCAGAAGAATTCGATCTCTTAGATTATGTGTGTCCTCCAATTGACCCCAAGCTCTTCTTTTATACTTTTCTCGTTGACTTTAAATTTTCAATTTTCCTAAGTTAGACTTAGGGTCCTCATTAAAAAATCTAATTATTTGAATAACTTTTACACCAGATGGAATTTCTCCAAACGCTTTCTAGGTCTTGGAGATCTCATGTGTTCTAGCCCCTCCACAAAGTTTCGGCGCTAGAGCACATCCGATGCTACCCCAAAATCTCAACACTCCCTCTTAGCGAGGAGTGTGCTCTAGCAATACTTCCACACTAAAGCATTGCTCTGATCTCTGGCATCAATCTCTGCACTGATGCTTGGCATGTTGCCCTTCATCCAATGCGTTGTTGCTCTCTGTACTACTACCCATGTCACTGTCATTGACACTGCCACATCTATACTACAACTCCCTCTCAAATTGTTGCACCATGCTGCCAACTGCTACACTGCAACTCAATTGCTGAGAACTAAGCAACTGAAGGACCGTGACCCAATCACTAACAGACAAGTCAGACGGGCTGCATCTCATCACTGAAGCACCCTCGGTTGTTGCGTTGTGCTGTCTTTGTAGAGCCTCTATGCTGTTGTTGCTCTACACTGTGTTAGCACACCCCCTTTGCGCTGCTGAAGTCCCATCAACCTCTGCATTGCTGCTTCCACGTTGCTGCTACCTCTGCAATGCGTTGCTCTATTATTTTGCGTCCCAACACTGCCTCTACTTCTCCATGATCTTCTACACCCACTGCTCCAGTCATCCTGCTATTGTCTTAAGGCTCTCGTAGCTCGTATGTGATCCAAGAGTATGGGCACCTCAAGGATCCTGCCTTCCCATCTGTAGCTGCTCTACAGATCTATATCGCCCCACCTCTTCTCTTGAGGCACATGAGCACACATGGCCACATCATGCTCACTATCACTGTCCCCTCTAGCTGTTGCTGCCTTGGAATCTGAAGATTCCTTGTCCTTCGTCTTAGGACAAGTGCTGGCGAATGTCCAATTTCACCACATCTGAAGCACCGAACCTTGGATAGGTCCTTCTTCTTCTTCCCTTGACACTTCTGCTGCTGAATTCCTTCTTGGTCACCCTCCGGATCTCCTCTTGTCGAAGGATAGCCCACATGTCACCCCGATTTGGGAGTTGTGCTCTACCCAAAATGCTTTGGACAAAGGTCTCCCACTCATCCCTGACTACATTTAGGGCAGTCCTCACCAAGAGCCCTTCATCCAGAGTTGCCCCCATGGCAATGAGTTGATCTCGGATCGTCTACAATCTAGAGAGGAAGGGATCGATCTCCTCTCCCTTCTGCATCTCGAACATCCTCATCTAGTTCTCTAGAAGCATCGTCTGTTGGACGGAGCAGCCTTGATACAACGTGGTCAAAGTTGTCCACATCTCATGTGTCATCCTCTTCTCGGTAATGTGTGGGACCACGTGATCCTTCACCCCATCCATGATCAAGCACTTTGCCCGCGCCTGATTTTCGTTGAACTTCTTCAGAGTGTCCGCATCGATTGGCACAGCTAGGACATTTTCCGCGTGGTCTTTAATACTGTACTCCTCAAGGACTGTCAGGATTTTGGCCCTCCAGATCGCAAATTTGGACACACCGTCCAACCTATCCTGATCTCTCAATTCATACGGGGCCATTTCTGCTCAAAAACTATCGAAGTGGGTACTCTTCTCCCTTTTGTTGCTGCTACACTCAACAGAAGACTAGATCTGGGTTTCTTAGCGATAGAAACCCTCTAGAGTAGTTTCCCCCTTTGACAATTGATTTCCCTCCCAGAAATCCTCCGCCAAATCTCCTGAATCAATCCTCTATGATCACCCTCCTGATTGAATCTCAAATTTCCTTGGCACAAATCTGCTGAGAGATTGTTCTCCTCACTTTGTCACCTTTAATAGGCACTATTCTGCACCAACAAAACTGATCCCCCACCAGCAACTTCTGAAGATCAGAAGTTGCACTTCTAGCCCCGGCAATCTACACAACTCTCTAACTCGGACTGTGTCACCCTCCTGGTCCTGTGTCAGCCTCTGCATGAGCAGACTGGCTCAATGTCCCTCTCCTGGTGTTGTGCCAGCCTCTGCATTAGCAGACTGGCTCTACGCCACGTTTTTGGAGCTACGTCAGCCCCTGCGTGAGCAGACTGACTCTACGTCACCATTGCAGGGTCTATGCTCTCCCTTTGGTGCCCCGCTGCCTTTTTTTGGATCTATGTTCCTTCAACTACCCTTCCTGCAGCAAATATCTTTAGCCCCTTTGCTGATGGTTCAGCCTAATCTATAATGTTCTTATACCATGTGAAAATTTCTAAGCACTGAAATCCTACTACTAAATATTGATTTATTTCTCCTACTTGATTTATTATACACAAGTTATTTAACAGAGCATGTTCAGAAAACTTCGAAGTAAACACAACTAGCAGCCTACACAAATACAGATCATTTACTGAACATCACGCACATATGATAAAGGACACACAGATTTTTCGGACAAATGTCCCCGGGAAAACAGAATGCGAGAAAACCGGTGCAGCAAATATGAGGGTTTATTATTATTAAGCAACAGTTTCCGAGTACATCTAGGGTGCCATAATCCGGCTCACCCAACAGAGAAAACCTCGGCTACAAAGAAAAATGTGAGATATACCTCACTCTCGCAAGTCCCGGCTGATCTGGATGAGCAAGTGGTGAAACCCCAGCTAGCTATACGCAGTCTCTACTCTACCACTACGTAAGGTTGCATGGCCCTGGCTGAGGGACTGTGTCACCCTGGCTCTACGATGATCAGCTTCTCCCGAATCTAGTTTCAACCCTGTCGGCTTAGAAACCCCAACTTCCAGTGAATTTCGGGCTTTTCCTTGGAGGCTCTGTGCTACCCCTACATGAGCCCTGCATAGGCCTATGTCACCCTCTCTAGGGACTGTGTTACACCCACTGATGATTGTGCTGCCTCCACTGCGTCTCTGTTGCCCTTGCTTTGTGTTGTACTCTTGGTCCTCCTGACCAATCACTACATCTGCCCCTCACTACTTCTCTTAATCACTCAGATCTGATCTTCGTCTGAGCACTACTCCATCAAAAGAATTCGGTCTCTTAGATTCTGTGTGTGTCCTCCAACTGACCCAAAGCCCTTCCTTTATACTTTTCTCGTTGACACATCAATGGCTAAGATTAGAACTAGCTTGATCCACGTCATTTAGAATGTTCTCATCGCATGTGTAAATTAATTCAATTTAAATTTTTTATTTTCCTAGGTTAGATTTAGGGTCCTCATTAAAAAATTTAATTATTTGAATAACTTTTACACTAGATGGAATTTCTCCAAACGCTTTCTGGGTCTTGGAGACCTCATGTGTTCCAGCCCCTCCACAAAGTTTCAAAGCTAGAGCACATTCGATGCTACCCGAAAATCTCAACAAGATGATCATGAAGGTGTGTGTCAGGGTTGTGCGAAGGGAAGCATACAAGGGGACCATTCCCCTCAAGTGTCATGAAGACATATGATATTTTGCAATTGATACATGTTGATCTATCTGGTATGTTGCATGTAACATCCTTGGGAAGATGCTTATATCTTCTCCTACAAGACTTGGATATATTTCTTGAAGAAGAAGGACAAAGCATTGAAATGGTTTTGCACCTTCAAGGCCTTGGTTGAAAATCAAACAGGGAAGAAGATCAAAATTTTGAGGACCGATAATGGGACCGAGTATGAGTCAAATGAATTCAATGACTATTGCAGGGAAGTTGGCATTAAGAGGGAAACCACCATTGTGTATACTCCCGAACAAAATGGTGTTGCTGAAAGGAAGAATAGAACCATTTTGGAAGTTGCTCGTGCCATGCTCTATGACCAAGGTCTTCCAAAGTTTCTATAGGGAGAAGTTGCCAACACTATTGTCTACATTCAAAATAGATGCCCACATTCCGTATTGGACTCCAAAACTCCCGAAGAAGTCTTCTCTGGTAAGAAGCCCGATGTCTCTCATTTTAGAGTTTTTGGAAGTCTTGTTTATTTTCATGTGTCGAAAGAAGAGAGAAGCAAGTTGGATGCTTCTGAGAAGAAGGGAATGTTTGTGGGCTACAGTGAAACCTCGAAGGCATATAGAATCTATGTGCCTGGTCAAAGAGAAGTGAAGATATGCCACGATGTCACCTTCAATGAAGATGTTTACCTCAAGAAAGTGAGGAATCTTCCTAGCTCAAAGGAAGACAAAGAAGAAGAGGAAGAAGCTAGAAGGCGGGAAGAATCGAAGGATGAACCGATGTCGGATGTTGAAGGACCGATGGATCATATAAATCTCTGCCTCCTTCAAATAAAAGGAGACCCTCATGGCTTAGTGACACTCTCGAAGATGCCGAGAGACATCTTGCTCCAAGGGGAACATTCCGTGAAAGTAAGAAGCCGAATAGATACCAAGGGTACCTTGCAGCCATGAGTACTATTGTACAATCTGAACTTCAATCATTTGAAGAAGCCGTAAAGTATCAAGTTTGGAAGGACGCTACGCTATGCACGAAGAATATGAGTTCATTATGAAGAATGATGTTTGGGATGTGGTCCCGAGACCAGAGGACAAATCTGTTGCCACCTCAAAATGGCTCTACAAGATCAAGCATGGAGCCGATGGAAGTGTTGAAAAGTACAAGGCAAGATTTGTTGCTTGAGGCTTCTCTGAAAAGGAAGGCATAGATTATGATGATATATTTGAACCTATTGCCCGCTATACCACCATTCGATCGATCATTGACATTGCTACAACGCAAGGATGGAGTCTCCATCAGATGGATGTGAAGACTGCCTTTTACATTTTTCAATCAAGGAAGAGGTTTATGTGCAACAACCTCTAGGGTTCGAAGTCCAAGATAGACACATATGTATGCAGGTTGAAGAAAACCCTCTATGGGTTTAAGCAATGTTAATTTTGGACAACTAGGTCCAAACTCCATGTTGTGATGCTCAGATGAAGATACCAATATTTTTATTGGGTTCCTCTTTCGGAGAGGTGCAAGATCGATCTAGAGATCATCTTGATCCGATGAGCAAAACATTTATTTTGAATTTATTTTTAATCTATTCAAAATATGTGCAGGTCAACCTTAAGGTTTTGTGCCCCAGTAGATGTGTCACACACCCTCAATGATGGATATAAATAAGGTCAACGTTGGAGGACATTTCTCTCATCTCATCCTCACATATTCTCTCTCCCCATCTAATTGGTTCGATCACTTGGAGTCTCTTCTCTTCACACGTGGGAAAGTGCAGCGAGGAAGAAAAATGTTTTCGGATTTCTATTTTCAGCTAGGGTTTCTACAGCAACTTTGACCAGCATTGACTTTGGTCAACGCAAGGTCAAACAGACTTAAAACTTTCCAAAAATCTCGATTTCCTAATCCGAATTTTTGGCACTATTTTCGACGCAAAACGTTGACTTTGACTTTTCAACATTGAACTTGCTGCTGTTGTTTGCGCTGACCGTTGACTGACAGCGTTGACTTTTGGGTTGACTTTTGAGTTGACTGTTTGGTTGTCCTAGAGGGTTGTGTGACATTGCTGGTTGGCTGACCATATTGAGACTTTGTTGGTTGAAGCATCCTGTTAACCGTCATAACGCACCAACACAATTATATATTTATGGCTTGTCTTCTGTCAATCTATTGGTATGTTCTATCAGCATTTTACTTTATTGTTTATGTGATTGCTGTCTGATATTGAAAAGAAAGTAAAGTTGCATCAAGCATAGAACATCTACATAAATTTACATGGTATCAGAGCTGAGGTGAAGACAAAGCCCTAATTTGTAGCAATCACCAAAGAAGAAGATGGCTTCCTCAAACTACAATGGCTTCAAACCTGATGAAAAATTGACTGGGAAGGATGACTTCCATGCTTGGAAGATGACATTGGATCTTAACTTGGAAGACCAAGATGTCATGGACTATGTACAAGGTAAAATCCAAGAGCCTCCATCCACTGTTACTGTTGCTGCCAAAACAAAGTACAAGAAGGGGGAGATCAAAGCAAAGCTAATGATCAGGGACTCAATTCACAAGAGTCTAGTTGCCTACATCTCTAAGCTTGGCACATCCAAAGAGATGTATAATAAGTTGGTCCACATGTTCAAGGCCAACAATGTGAATCAAGTCCTATTCTATAAGAATCAATTGAAGAATCTGAAGAAAGGCAGGGATGAGTCTATTCAATCATATTTTCTAAAGCTGACCGAGATCAGGAACAATATGCTGGCTATTGGGGAGACAATAGTTGATCGAGAGATGGTACTCACCGCACTTGGAAGGCTCTCATCCGAATGGCATGTGTTCAACACTACCGTTCTCAATAACAATGTGATACCTGACTTTGACGAAGTACTATTGAGATGCGTTCAAGAAGAGACAAGAATGAAGGAGTATGAAATGAAGGAAATGCTGCCTACGCTGCTCAATCTAGAAAGAAGAACTTTGGTGGTCCAAAGAACAAAGGAAGAGCAGGGTCCCAAGGAAAGAAGGGCAAGTGTTACACTTGTGATAGGCCAGGTCACTATGTTAGAGAATTCCCTTTCAAGAAGGATTCTCCTGATGGTGATGACAACAACAACAACCGAACGAATGGCAATCAAAGGAACAACAGGTTCAAGGGAAAGAGGAAGGCTCCCTCCGACGGAAATGGTCAAACTTTCAAAAGGTCGAGAAACTTTAGGTATGGGGAATCAAATGTTGTTGATAAAAGAAATGAATTCATTCTTGTATCTGCCCTCTCTGTTGCATCTCCACCCGACACTATGGATGTCTGGTTGATAGATAGTGGTGCCTCAAGGCACATCACTGGGTTCAAGGAAGTACTCTCTAATATAGTTGAGAAGGATACTAATCTGGAAATTATCCTTAGAGATAATGCCACATATCCCGTGAAAGGGACAGGGACTATGACCCTCCACTTGTCTCAAGGTCAACTCCGCTTACAGGATGTACTCTATGTACCTAATTTGAAGAAGAACCTTGTGTCTATATCAACCATGGAAGACAAAGGTTTTAATGTGGCATTCATTGATGGAAAGGCGCGCATGTGGAAGAAGAGCTTCAAGGAAGCTATCACGATTGGGTTTAGAGTTGATACACTTTACCAGGTTGGAGGAAGTCCACTGGGAGCGATGACATGTGATACTATCCGACAGACTGAACTATGGCACCAGAGGTGTGGACACCTTCACAACAAGGCCCTTCCCGAATCAAGGAAGGTGGTGATGGGGATGCCCGAGTTCTCAAATAATCATGAAGGTGTATGTTAGGGTTGTGGCGAAAGAAAGCATACAAGGGGACCTTTCCCCTCAAGCGTCACAAAGACATCTGATGTCTTGCAATTAGTACATTCTGATTTGTCTGGTATGCTGCCCGTGACATCCTTGGGAGGATGTTCTTATTATATGACATTCATAGATGACTTATCTCGCAAAACCTGGATATACTTCTTGAAGAAGAAGGATGAGGCTTTCATGTGGTTCCATACCTTCAAAGCCTTGGTGGAAAATCTAACAGGGAAGAAGATCAAGACACTGAGGACCGATAATCGCACTGAATATGAGACGAACAAGTTCAAGAACTTTTGCAGAGAAGTTGGCATCAAGAGGGAGACCACAACTATCTATACTCCTAAGCAGAATGGCATTGCTGAACGAAAGAACAGGACCATTATGGAAACTGCCCGTGCCATGCTATGTGACGGGTCTACTGAAGTTTCTATGGGGAGAAGCTGCGAACACTATTGTGTACATACAAAACCGATGCCCAAATTCCACACTGGACTCCAAAACTCTCGAAGAGGTTTTCTCTGGTAAGAAAACTGACGTCTCACATTTTAGAGTTTTTGGATGTCCTGATTATTTTCATGTGCTGAAAGAGGAGAAGAGCAAGCTGGATGCTTCTGGGAAAAAGGGAATGTTTGTGGGCTACAGCGAAACTTCGAAGGCCTATAGAGTCTATGTGGTTGTTCAAAGGGAACTAGAGATATGCCACAGTGTCACCTTTGACGAAGATGCTTCCCTGAGGAAACTAGTCAATCTTCCAAGATCAGAGGAAGATCATGAAGCAAGGCCTGGAAATCAAGAAGAACCGAAGGATGAGATGATGCCCGATGCTTAAGGATCGATGGACTCGATTGATCCACCTCCTTCACTGGGGAAGAGACCATCATGGCTCAGGGACACTCTCGAGGATGCCGAGGAACATATGGCCCCAAGGGGGACATTCCGTGAAAGCAAGAAGCCAAGTAGATACCTAGGGTATCTAGCAGCCATGAGTACTATTGTACAATCTGAGCCTGGATCTTTTGAGGACAACATAAAGCATCAAGTCTGGAAGGATGCTATGCACGAAGAGTATGAGTCCATAATGAAGAATGATGCTTGGGATGTGGTTCCAAGACCGGAGGACAAAGCAGTTGTCACCTCGAAATGGCTCTACAAGATCAAACATGGATCTAATGGAAGTGTTGAAAAATTCAAGGCAAGATTCGTTGCCTTTGTCTTCTCTCAAAAGGAAGGCATAGACTATGATGACATATTTGCACTTGTGGCCCAATATACCACCATTCGATCTATCATAGCCCTTGTTGCTACGCAACGATGGAGTCTTCATCAGATGGATGTGAAGACCGCATTTCTGCATGGTGCGATAAAGGAAGAGGTGTATGTAGAGCAACCTCTAGGGTTCGAAGTCTAGGATCGGGACACCCATGTCTGCAGGATGAAGAAAGCCCTCTATGGGCTGAAGCAAGCACCTAGAGTTTGCTATGAGAGGATAGATAACTACCTAATGAAGCTGGGCTTCACTTGTAGTAATGAAGATCCGAACCTTTACTTCAAGGTTGATAGAGAGAAGCCTCTCATTCTGGTGTTGTATGTGGACAACCTCTTCCTAACAGGTGTTGACCCTCTCATCCATCAGTGCAAGAGCGAGCTCGTTGCTGAGTTCGAGATGAAGGATCTACGATTGATGCATTACTTCCTAGCCCTGGAGGTCTAGCATAGACCTGGCAAGATTTTCCTTTCTCAAGGAAAATACATTGTGAAGCTTCTAGAAATATTTGGTATGGTGGACTATAAGTCTGTGTCGACACCGATGGAGCTCAACTTTAAGAAGTTGAGTGGTAGCATTGTTGGGCCCGTGTTAGCAAATCCTACCGAGTATCGTCAACTCATAGGGGCCCTGATGTTCTTAGTGAACACCCGTCCGAACATATGTTTTGCAGTGAACACTTTGAGTCAATAGATGGTTGAGCCTCATCACACTCACTGGGTTGGTGCCAAGAATCTTCTGAGATATCTTCGGGGCACGATAAACCATGGGCTGAGATACAATGTTGGGAGCATGACACTCCTTGGATATACTGATGTCCATTGGGGTGGCAGTGTGGTGGATCGTAAGAGCACATCGAGATGCTGATTCACACTTGGTTCTGCTTCGATATCATGGATGAGCAGGATGCAGAAGTCGGTGGCTTTGAGCACTATGGAGGCCCAATACATTGCAGCGAGTATGGCCTGTTGTGAAGCAGTCTGGTTGCGAAATCTCTTCAGTGAGTTGTTCGGGCATGTGCTAGATACCACCGTGATACTCTATGATAATTAGAGTGGGATTCGGCTGTCCGAGAATCTCGTGTTCCACGATCAATCCAAGCATATTGATATCAAGTACCACTTTATCCAGGATATGGTACAGCGAGGCACCATAAGACTCGATCATATAAGAACTGATGAACAAGTCGCAGATATTCACACAAAACCCCTGGGGAAGATCAAGTTCCTAACCTTCCATGAGAATCTTGGTATCTTGGAATGACCCTATTCTGACGGTCCTATTGGACGATGAGCTCTGGGAGCTCTGGGTAGTCTTGGGGATAGCTTCTCGGAGCTATAAACCACAGGGCTCGGCTTGCCGAACCTTGTTGGTGTGCTTCTACCCCACCATTATGATGGTTGAGTTGGTTCACCTCTCATTATCTGTGCCCCGTATGCATCCTACCCATTCAGTTCAGGGCTCATGGGAAGTACCTCTCACTTGGCTAGTGAGGTGGGAAAAGCTAGAGACTAGTAGCAAAGACTGATGGATGCATCAGAGATTGTCGTACTCTCTATCTAGGATGGCACGGTCCAACCACTTGATCTGGGATCAAGTCTAGTGAGGTTTCGAACCTCCTACTGACTTCGGGTCAGATAAACCAACTTCGGGTTGGTATGAGACTCTTTGTGAGTCCTATAGAGGTTTCGGACCTCTGGGCTGAATCTGTCAGCCAGGAATGATGTCTTTGTGATTGACACACTTCTGTGCTGAAATAAAGAAGCCAGCAAAGCAAGTTACGGCGAGATGACGCACGATGTTTGCATTGCACAGGTGGATGGAGTTCTCCCTAGTTTGAGAGGGAGTGTTAATTTTGGACAACTAGGTCCAAACTCTATGTTGTGGAGCTCAGATGAAGATACCAAAATTTTTATTGGCTTCCTCTTTCGGAGAGGTGCAAGATCGATCTAAAGATCATCTTGATCCGATGGGCAGAACATTTATTTTGAATTTATTTTTAATCTATTCAAAATATGTGCAGGTAGGAAGGTTTTGTGCCCCAGCAAATGTGTCACACACCCTCAATGATGGATATAAATAAGGTCAACGTTGGAGGACATTTCACTCATCTCATCCTCACATATTTTCTTTTCTCATCTCTTTGGTTCGATCACTTGGAGTCTCTTCTCTTCACACGTGGGAAAGTGCAGCAAGGAAGAAAATTGTTTTTTGATTTATGTTTTCAGCTAGGGTTTCTGCAACAACTTTGACCAACGTTGACTTTGGTCAACGCAAGGTCAAACAGACCTAAAACTTTCCCAAAATCTCGATTTCCCTAATCCGCATTTTCTAGCACTATTTCTGAGGCAAAACGTTGACTTTGACTCTTCAGCGTTGACCTAGCTGCTGCTACTGTTTGCGTTGACCATTGACATTTGGGTTGACTTTCGAGTTGACTATTTGGTTGTCCTAGAGGGTTGTGTGACATTGTTGATTGGCTGACCATATTGAGACTTTGTTGGTTGAAGCATCTTGTTGACCGTCGTAACACACCAACACAATTATATATTTCTGGCTTGTCTTCTGTCGATCTACTGGTATGTTCTATCAGCATTTTACTTTATTGTTTATGTGATTGCTGTCTAATATTGAATAGAAAGTAAAGTTGCATCAAGCATAGAACATCTACATAAATTTACAAGCAAGCCCCCAGGGCTTGGTATGAGAGGATCGATAGCTACTTGATAAAGTTTGGCTTCACTCGAAGTGATGTTGATCCAAACCTTTATTTTAAGGTTGATAAAGAAAGGCCTCTCATTCTGGTTCTCTATGTGGACGATCTCTTCCTGACAGGTGCTGACCATCTCATTCATCAATCTAAGAGGGAGCTCGCTTCCAAGTTCGAGATGAAAGACCTAGGACTAATGCACTATTTCCTAGGCTTGGAGTTCTAGCAAAGGCCAGGTGAGATTTTCCTTTCTCAAGGAAAATATGTCGTGAAGCTACTGGAGAGATTTGGGATGGTGGACTGCAAGTCTGTGACGACTCCGATGGAACTCAACTTTAAGAAGTTGTGTGGAAGTGTTGCCGGGCCCGAGTTAGGAAATCCCACCGAGTATCGTCAATTCATGGGGGCCTTGATGTTCTTAGTGAACTCACCTCTGGACATATGTTTTGCAATGAACACATTGAGTCAATATATGGTTGACCCTCATCACATTCACTGTATTGGTGCCAAGAATCTCTTGAGATATCTTGGGGGCACAATCAACCATGGGCTGAGATATATTGTCGGGAGTATGAGGCTCCATGAATATATCAATGCTCACTGGGCAGGCAGTGTGGTGGATCGTAAGAGCACATCTCGATGTTGCTTCACTCTTGGTTCTGCTTCGATATCTTGGATGAGCAGGAAGTAGAAATCAGTTTCTTTGAGCACCGCTGAGGCTGAATACATTGCAGCGAGTATGGCCTGTTGTAAAGTTGTTTGGTTGAGAAAGCTCTTCAGTGAGCTATTTGGACATGTGCTAGATACCACCGTTATCCTTTGTGATAACCAGAGTGGGATTCGTCTTTCTGAGAATCCCTTGTTCCATGACCAATCCAAGCACATTGATATTAGGTAACACTTTGTCAAGGACATGGTACAACGAGGCGCCATAAGGCTCGATCACATTGGGATTGATGAACAGGTCATAGATATTCTCACGAAGCCCCTGGGGAAGGCCAAATTCTTAACCTTCCGTGAGAAGCTTGGTATCGTGGACAGACCCTATTTTGAGGGTCCCGCTTGAGTTGGACTATAAGCTCTAAGAGCTCCTGGGGGTTTGGGGATAGCTTCTTGGAACTATAAGCAACCATATGGCGAGGTTCGCCAAACCTTGTTAGTGTGCTTCTTCCCCACCGTTGTGATATTGAGCTCGTTCACCCTCTTTTTGATCTATGCCACGCATTCATCCTACCCATGGAGTTTTGGACTCATGGGAAGTACCTCTCATTTGGCCAATGAGGTGGGAAATGTGGATAGAGACCGATGGACGCATCGAGTATTGTCGTACTCTCTATGTCTAGGATGGGATGTGTCCAATACCTTGATCTCGGATCAAGTTCTGATGAGGTTCTTACCTCCAATCTGACTTCGGGTCAGAATGTGACTCTCTTGAGTCCAATGAAGGTTTTAACCTCTAAGCTGACATCGGGTCAACAGAGTGTGATGTCTTTGTGACTCACTCTCGTTTGTTTGCCCTAAGAGCCAGCAAAGCATGTTACAGCAGGATGACACGGGACTACAAGATGATGATGATGATAGTACATGATGGTACTAGATGACAGGATGGCACGAGTGGACAGAGGGAGTTCTCCCTAGTTGAGAGGGAGTGTTAATTTTGGGCAACTAGGTCCAAACTCCATGTTGCATTCCCAATATGATGATGATGATATTCTTGTTGGATTCCTCTTTTGGAGAGGTGCAGGATTGATCTAAATATCATCTAGTTTGAATGAGCAGATCTTATTATTTGATTTTATTTTCCACAAATGTGCATATTGTCAAGGTCGGCCAGATTTGTAATGTAGGCTCACAAGCCAAAAATATGTGTCACACACCCTCATTGATGGATATAAATAGGAGAGAGATGATGCTCATTTCATCATCATCTCATCAAACATTCTTCTTGAGATATGATTGGTTCGTACAGCTTAGGAGAGACTTCTCTCTCTCACACGTATGAATCTGAAGCTGGAGAAATTGCGGACTGTTTTAGGGTTTTTGCTGAAGTGTTGACCATCATTGACCGTGGGTCAAACCTTGGAGTTTGACCTTCATTCTTGGACAGAAATTCTGATTTCTTGAGGCCGCATTGGAGGGCACAAAAATCGAAGCTGGACGTTGACTTTGATTACAACTCGTTGACCGTAGTCTTGACCATTGACTTCTGCGTTAACTGATTTCTGTTGACTTGCGTTGATTTTTTGGGAGCTGTCTTTGAGGGGTGTGTGTGACACTTGGAGAAAGGCTAATCTGGTATGTTGGAGAAGTTGGTTTGACCAACTAAAGACTTTGTTGGCTAGGGCATCTTGTTGATTGTTATAACAAACATTCCTCTCTATATTTGTTGGAGAAGAAGAATTACAAATTCTAATATATTATTTGGCTTGTCTTCTGTTGATCTATTATCATGTTCTATCAACATTTTAATTTCATGTTTATGTGATTGCTAAATTGAATTAGGCCTATAAGAAAGATTGAAGTAAAATTGCATTAAGTATAGAACATACCATGGTTATCTAAAATTAACACATCAAGACACTAAATTGATCTAAAGAGTTCGAAATTTCTGGGGCGCAGTTTGCTGAGAAATTTGAGCTAGAGATCCGAGCAGTGAGGGGCAGAGATAGCATCCGAAGAGAGAATTTCTCAATCGATGGAGCATCAGTCAGAGAGAGGCAGAGGTGATCTAGCCTAGCCAACATTGAAGGAAGGGGTTGACGTTGTGACTACGTAGGCTCACACAAAAGCAGCGCAAAGGCAGAGGCAGAGGAAAAGGTTTCAAAATTTTGTTGGTGGATCAGTTTCGAAGGCCGAGATCCGGAAAGTGGTACTCGGAGGCTGTTCCTCAACATCCACAGAGGAAAAACGACTTAAAAGAGGGCCAATGCTGAGCCTAGAAGGGGATGATGCAGTGGCTGGAAGTTCCAGTGCTAGATCTGCGCAGAGCCTGTCCAAGGCAGTTTTTTCCTTCATCCGAATCAGTCAGAAACTCAATGATTGAGTGAGGTATTTCTCACATATTCTTCTGCCATTATTTCTCTCTGTAATTGAATAACCCTTGAGGGTATTCAAAGATGTATTCAGACATTGCTCCCGCTTAATAATAAAACCCTCAGATCTGTTGCACCAGTTTTCCCACATTGGGTTTTTCCTGGGACTTGGTCCAAAATAAAAGTGTCATATGTGTGAATGATTTCCTTGTCTAGTTTCCTTGCTTCTGAATCAATTTTAGTGCAGGTTGCTTGAATGGTTGCTTCAATAATTCATATCTAAGTTAATTATGTAATGTAATTTACTTAATAGGAGAAGTACACTCAGTTGTTGCGATAGGATTCATTAGATATGTTTGGATGTAGGAATTTTCACAGTTATCATCATTGATGCTTATCAATCCGGATCCTTTCTTATAAAGTCGTCAACTTGAGAATATCTCGATGGATCATTATGAGTAACTCCCTAGTTAAGAGGAGTGTTGAAGTTGTAACTAGGTTCGGCCTTCATAATTGTTAACCTATCATTATGTATTTTATGTAAAAACAAAAGAAGAAAAACTTATTATTTTCTAGCATGTTCTTCATGCTTTATTTTGGTCAAAAGAAAAATGTAGAAGGGCATGTTCTTCACGACCCTTGTAAAGAAGCAAATTTGAATTTTTGAAAAGCATCATTTGTCCTCCAACTTGCGAAGGTGGCCCTCCAGAAAACAAGTCATCCTGCCCAAATGACGTGTCATTTCTGATGAAGGAATAACTATATATTGGCACCTATCCTCCATCATTTGGCAAGCAATTCAGTACTCCTTTGTGGAAGAAGAATTTGGATGTCTGAGGCATATCTTTCTATGGCATACGAACTTACTAAAGCACCATTATCTCTGAAGAATACGAGCTACAGGAGGGCTGTAATCTCTGCGAAGTGCGACCTACAGGATGACTGTAATTTCTGTGGAATGCAAGCTACAAGAAGACTACTATATGAGTGGGACGAGGCATCTAAAGGACAAACATGTGGCAGATTGGTTGACTATCTTGTGGACAAAACATGGCAGAGTTTGGAGGGTTGACTTGGCACTTGGATCACTAATTAGTTTGACATGAATTTCTCTTGTTGACGAAGAATCTATCAGGAAAGGATTGATGGGTTTTCCCCTTGTGGGTTTTTCCTTGGCCTCTAGCCTAATTTTTGGTGTCTCTTGTCCTTTTGCGCATTGTATTTGTATGATTGCTTGATGACCAAATGAATAAAGAGAATGCTAAAGGAAAAACAGATATAAACAATCACAAGTAATTATCATGCTTAGAAATTCAACACTCCAATTGAATTTCAACGCATTCAACATGTATAAATAAGATAATGTGATGCCTCATTTCACCAACAAGAGAAATTCTCTCTCTCTTCATTATTCTTTTATCTCCCTTTGACAGCCGTGCATGTGAACAAGAAAGACAAGTTTGACCGCAGCAATTGCCCGAGTTTGACTCTTTGACTGTGACCTTTAACCAAGCTGATTTGACCGGATTTTACCACAGGGCATTGACCGAATATGACTACAGAGCTGACTGCAGGAGGGCCATACATGCAGATTGCTGACTGCAGGGATTTGACTGCAAACCATAGGGTTGACGGGAATTGACCGCAAGGCTGAAGCTTGAAAGCAGGCCTGTTTTACCAGGCCAAGTTGACCAGCATTGAATTTCTAATTTTTGGATGGTTTAACTATCATTGACCAACAGATGTTTTGATCAGGTCTAGACAAAATGCTGATTTGTAAACCTTGTTGTAGAATAATTTCTCCTAAGAAAATTTGTTGTGTTTTCTCCCAAGGTTGGGTTTCCCAATGTAAAATTATTGTATCTATGGTGCATGGCTGTCTTTCTATGATTTTTACTGATTCTGATGCATTTACTGTTGCTATTTTCTGAGTATAATTATTCAATGATAGCAGTGGCATATAATACTGTGTGAAAAAATCATTAGGAAGTAAATATCTGGCAGCAAATTGTATTCTACTACACACCATGTAGAATTTCAACATTATTGTGGTAGCATTTTATCATTTAGGAGTCTTCTAAAGAATCCCATACTCTAGAGACCATTATTTCTACACTCTCCACAAATTGGTTGTTCACAATCTAGGGCACGAGGTTCATCCTTAGCAATTCTAACAAATGGCTAGCATAAATCTGCAAACCAAGTTAATTACTGCTCCATGTTCAGCCAGTATTGTGAGGCCACAAGATTGTTTTAATCATGTTTGATATATTGTCTTATCTTGTCTTTGTTTTTTCCTTCATGAAATTTATCTAGGTTGTAAAAACATCTGCTCTGTTGTCTTCACTTTGCCCTTATTGAAATTTCTGTCAATCGGCTGGTGTAAAGACACATTTTATGAAGGAAAAAAATTATTCAATGATTGGATCGTTGTCATAATCAAAACAAAACAAGTCACGATAGTAATTAAGTGATTGAAAGTTTGGCAAAATGAGGATGGTTCTAAAGTAAAATATCAGCAGTCACTTTAAGCAACCCCTGGATCTGCATTAAAGAGAATGAAGACACTTAAACAAATGCACTATGCCATTTAAGACAGTTTTCATGTAGGTGCTAGGTTGAGAATTCTTACCACCAGTTCAAGTAAATTTAAATACATGTTGGCATATTTTCTTTGTACAAAAAAGGACTTCAATAGTGGAAGAAGCATGTAGAACTCACAGATGTAGGATCCTGATAATCCTTTTGTTTTAACTTTCCCATGATGGCTACCTGATTTGTTTCTAGGTTAAACTTCATATTGGATAAACTAGCCAAGTCTCCATCAGTCAGTATGACCTGCACCAAACATTATTTAGTCAGTAAACTAAGCAATGAATCACATATCTAAGGCAGCATTAACAATTTACTAATGTTAAGGTTTTGCAAGAGAAGATAAGCTTTCTTTGTCAGCATCTAAGTAGCAACATCTTGACGAGTAAGCTTACAACATAAAATAGATCACACATGAATGACTTTTTTGACCTAAATTAGCACCTAGTAAAGCGCTCATCTCTCTCTCTCTCTCTCTCTCTCTCTCTCTCACACACACACACACACATATGTACAAAGTAGAAAATGAATACACACAAGACATCAAGTGATATCGCAATCAACAAAGGACTTCATGAACCCATAAATAGTTGCAACAAATAATCATTAATTAGCAAATTAGTGTATCTCCATGCTCCAAAATGTTAGCCTAAATATGGCACTCTAGGAAAATTATGGTATTAAAAATACACATGCCAAAAATAGAAACCTCATGCATGCCACCTAAAATAAGCTCATTCGAGCTATATGACATAAAACAACAACATTATGCCATCAGATCCAGCATACAAGCATTGCAATCCCAACCGCTGAAAATAGCAGTATCACAAAACTTCAAGTGTTAATAAAAATAGGCTCATTAGATTAGCATTACACCAAGGAACAAGAATATCCCATCAGATCTGACATGCAAGCACTCATTGCCACCAGCTAAAAATAATAGTACCATAAGATTAGAACCATGTCACAAGCAAGTGCAATGGGATCTCTTCGTGCACCTTCAAATTTCACTGCCAAATCTACCTGCACCTAAAATAATAACCTAAGTATCAAATCCTGCTTGCAAAGGATACATGCATCTGTCCAAAAGTGGAAAAACTAAATATTGTCATGCATGTAACCAAATTGAAATTCTGACTGAAGCTGACAATGAACCAACAAAAATGGTCCCTCCTCAACCAATAAACCACATTAGATAAAATTTAAATTTAAAGCATAAACCACATTAGACAAGGACAAGGAGGAGACCATTTTCATTTGTCATCACCATGTTATTATGGAATGGGGATATATTTTCTCAACTATGGATTCATTTGCAAATATGGGCAACAATTTCTACTGTTCTTTTTTTTTAAGACTTTTCATAGTTTTCCCTTTACCCATTAATTTTCTTTCATCTTGCCAAGGTGAAAGTTTGTTTATTTTCTATCATCAATTTATTGTGGAGTGGGGATTCATCCACACAGCTGATGGTATCTTTGTAGGTATTTTTAACAATTTCCACCCTTTTCTTGTTTTCAATTTTTTGATAGGTTTTATATGTCCATCAATTTTCCCAATTTCTTTTAAAAAATTTAGAGTTCTAAAGGAGATCTACCATTTATGTATCATCTAGATTTGCATTTCTTAATGCAAAAAAAATGTACTTTTATTTTAACTAGAACAAGAATTTCTAAAGAATAGATAACTTCAAAAGATCGACTGCCACTATTACACCAGATACAACTATTTCATAAATGCCACAAATGGGCCAGTTACAACAAATCCTTGGAGACTTGAACCCATGCAGTTGGGGAAATGAATTATTCACCAAACCACTCGAGCCAAGATCCCGTGACGTAAAACTTTTGTATTTCAATTCTCAATGTTGATTTTAATTTTTTACAAATTTCCGTAAGTTTAATCATTATATTTTATGCTATAAATGCAAAAGAAAATTGGACCCTATGTGAGAATATGGTGAACCTGAGGCAGGGTTTCATCGACAAAGATTGAGTCGCAAGCTGTGTGAGAAGGGTATCAGGTGGGGAATCAACCGACTAAAATACCACCTTACACAAATATCAAGAAATGAAGTGGAAATGAAAACCCAGAAATCATTCGTATTGCCAACAAATCACTTGCAGATTTGGGTATGCTCAGAGATAACAAAGAAATTGTGGAAATTGAGCTTCTAAGGGTATGTAATGTTCCTAATTGGAAAATTAACAGTAATTACCAAAACATGCACTAGCAACAACATTTAAAATTTCACCATGAAAACACAAATCAGTACACCAAAGAAATGAGGCAAAAGTGTTGAGCCATTTTATTAAATTTCAAGCTGGAAGTGAGTACAATGGAGTGAAATGATGGAACTTTGGATTGCTACTGCAAGCATGCAATACCCAGGTGAAAAACTAAGTGGAAACTCCAGCTGAAATGGCCTAATCTGCCCGAACACACTTCCCAGAAATTATTGCTGCTGATGTGGCTGCTGCTGGAGGCAAACTGTGATATTAACCCTCAAAATTGCTCCAAAAATTCTGAAAAATTAGACAGAGGCTTCTCACACCCCAAACAACAAAACCCACAATAATCTCAAAAACCCAAATGGTAGAATGGCTTCACCAAATTACTGTGCTCTGCTCTGGAAATACTACTGTTGTTGGCTGGCTTCAACCATCCGTTTTGGTCCTCAAAAAAGTGCTCAAAAAATTCAGCCAAATTAATAGGAGCCTCTCCTCATAAAACCCACAAAAACCAAAAAATACCTTGGGCCAATTCCAGCTGACCCAGAATGCCCAAAATAGTGTGAAACTCCCCAGATGATGTGTTTTGCACCCAACTCAAAATCTCTGCTGCAATAGCTCCAATTTCCTCCCTCAAACTGCTGGAAATTCCTCTTCAAAATTCTTCCGAGAATGAGTGAGAAGTTTCAACCCAACTCCTGCTCGAAATCTCCTCTTCAAACCACTGCGTTGTATGGTGCCCAGAAAATGTCTTCGCAGGCTCTAGAAAGGAAAAATTCGGCCCTCTAAATAGTAGTGCTCTCAGCCCAAAAAATTCTCAACTGAAACTCGTCCTCCCCTAAGGAAATTTTCTGCAAATTCTCTAGCCCAAATTCCATCGGTAAGCTACTCTCCTAATCTCCACGAATTATTTTACTCTGTCCTGCTGAAATTCGCACTAGCCGAAGATACGCTGTCAATTCGCTCTCCAAATGCTCTTAAATTCTCTCCTAGGGTGACACTAGAAATTCACCGATGAAGAGGTGGAATCCCCACTTGGAAATTCCTTGTGCTAAACAACACTGGTTAACTTGGCTAACCAGCTCAAACAAACTCTCTAGTTCTGAAAATGAAATGCCAAAAAGATGTCCAAAATGAGATTCTTATCCCCCTTTTATAATTAATGCTCATATATTCCTTGTGGGCTCCACCAATTTAAACCTCCCTTTCTCACTTCTACCTTGGTGTTCAATTTTCCCAAGGGGGTTTGAAATCCTTTTCCTAAGTGGCCCCCACAACCCATTACCACTATGAGATTCTTATCCCCCTTTGATAATTAATGCTCATCTATTCCTTGTGGGCTCCACCAATTTAAACCTCATCTTCTCACTTCTACCTTGGGGTTCAATTTTCCCAAGGGGGTTTAAATTCCTTTTTCTGAGTGGCCCCCACAACCCATTACCACTTTAATTTTTATCTTCTCCTAAGTTTAGGCTTGTTTTCTCCCCAAAAACAATATTGAGCCTCCACAACCCACTTTTCCTAAGTTTATTTGCCAAAATATTTATCCATCACCAAAAATACAAAATTGAAGATTTTACTTAGCAAAATTATTTAATGGGGATATGACAGTTCTCTCCACAAAAAATTGCTTGTCCTCAAGCAATATCACCCTATGTTGTGTTTTGTACGCTGGCCTAGCTAATGCCAGGGTCCAAAATATGCCACTGAACTACTCCTCGATGTGGCAGTACCACCACATGAATAAATCTCGTGACACCAGAGTCCCAAACCATCCTGACCCATGGGAAGCCTCCTTCGCTCCACTCATAGCCCCATAAGATAAAGTCGCGAGAAGCCCTTTCCTTAAGTAGAGCACCCTGACAATGTAAAATCCTGAGTAGACCCACGAGAATCTGCCACCCTGAGTAAACGATCTCGTGCACTTTCAAGAGTAGACTCCTAAAGATGTAGTCCAATCCCTATGGACATCAACCCTTGCCTGCATGTGCTCCCCTTGATCTCCTCCTGCTGGACACCTTGCCATACTAGTGAAGTCCCACATGTCATCAGCATATCACTAAATCCCAATGGAAGGTCATGTCATTAGCATATCACTAAATCCCAATGGAAGATCTGCATGATCTTCCCATGTAGAAACCAGCTCATACTTAAGGGTAGTTGCACTGCCAAGTCCTGTCATGCCCGGATCCCATGCTAGCCTCAAAATGGTGCCACCAGGTTTTCGTTGCGCCACTCTGATCATCATTGTTTTCCCATCATGCACATATTGTATCCTCCTCTCCTGGATCCCGATGGAGAAATATCTGTGAAGGCCAAGCCTATCCTCCCCAGGCATCTCCATGATGCCAACGTGTACCCATCTACAACCAATCCCGACCTTGAGCAGCAAAAGGAAAAATATGCCTAACCATATCATGAAGGCCTCAGTGCTCCCCCATATGTCAAACCAAGAATGGGCTAGATCATTCTCAGCCCAGATTCCTTTCATCCCGAAATAGAACAACCAATCAACCAATTGAATCCCTAGATCACATAGCCAGTTCGGCGACGACATAGTCCTGACAACTGGTGGGACCCACCTATGCCACGTCCCTAGTCCTTGCATGTATCCAATAGATAGACTATGTATACCATGAATAAATCTGATGCATGTAAAACTGCCTTGCCCCTGCCATATCACACAATGAGATTTGCTATCCTACCTCCTGGTGGCGCACCCCAATATTGCCTGGAGTCTAAATATCCACTTGTAAGAAAAATCCATGAAGCAACAAAACTTATAGCTTGTTAACTTAATGTGTAAAATACTCAAAATGGTATTTGTAATAATAATTATATTAATATATAAAATGTATAAGTGATGATGAATGTTACAATGAGGCCCTGCTTATATATCTAGGTAGGTGCCTTTTCATGTTTGGGGCATGTCTTTTCACTTAACTACTGACTACTTAACATAATCATCATTTGATTATTTATTATTTGCATTTGTTCTTATTTATTCTACTTGTTATCAATTATATTCATAACATTGCCCCTTCCTTCAAAAGCTTTGTCCTCAAAGCTATATTGCTGACAATTTTCTTCATTTTGCAGTTGTCATCTCGGCATATGTGACTCAACATCACTAGTACCTCTGTCTGCATAGTTTGATGGTACAATTTTCTTCATTTTTTTTAATAATAATTAAATTATGATTATTATATATATATACAATTAATTTAATTTAATTATATAAATAAATTAATAAAATTAATTATATAGTTTGTAGTTTTAACATATATAAGGTTATTATATATAAAGGGTCTGAATCAATTCGTACAACAGTCACACTTCATAGTGGCATGCCCTTCCAAGTGGGCTTATACCTTGCAAATATCTTGGTATTATTTGTAAAAATTTCTGAATATAGAAACCCTACAGAAGTATCTTGAGTTAATTCTACTTGTTTGATTTAATTAACAAGTTATTTTCTAAATATTCAATAAAATATCAAACCAAACACAACTGCAGCCTACACATACATACAAATCATTTACTTAAGCATAACGCACACATGACAAAGGACACAGTTTTTTTGGACAATGTCCCCAGAAAAATCCAATGCAGGAAAACCGGTGCAGCAGCTCTTAGAGGGTTTGTTTATTAAGCAGAATATCTGAATACAATCAAGGGTGCCAGTAATGGTTTGCCCAACAAAGAATTCACGACAGATGTACCTATGACTCGGAGACGAAAAATATGGTTGATTCAAACGAGGAAGCACTCCTCTAAAGACAATGAATACGAGCCCTTTTTGGCCCACTGGAACCCCAACGCTGCTCCTCCAGCCTCTATGTTAGCTTCTCCTGCCCAACGTAGCCACTGCGCAACCTCTGCGTAGCACAGGCTGCCTGTGCGTCACCCTTATGGGCTCGGTGCTGCCTCTACATCACCCTAAAGGCCCTGTGTCAGCCTTTGCACTGCTCTCTACGTGAGCATGGTTGGGTTGCGTCCCTCCTATTGGTCTTTGCGCTGCCTGGTACGGGTCTTCCTCTCTACCTTTGTATTCTTGGCCTCAAATCAGAATAATCCCTCGTCGATCTGCCCCTCACAAGCACTGCAAATTCTCAGCAAACCGCGCCCTAGAATTTCGACTTAGCTCAGGTGCTACCGCTCTGTGTTCTCCAACTGACCCCAAGCCTTCCTTTAATACTTTTCTTGTTGAGAAATCAACAGCTGTGATCTAATCTCTAATCAACGACTAAGATTAGAAAAGACTTGATCCATGTTACTTAGAACATTCTCACCCACATGTTGAAATTAATTCCCTTTAATTTTTTAATTTCCCTAAGTTAGATTTAGGGTCCCCATTAAAAAATTTAATTATTTCAATAACTTTCACACTAGGTGGAATTTCACCAAATGATTTCTGGGTCTTGGAGAACTCAAGCGTTCTAGCCCCTCAACAAAGTTTTGGAGCTGGAACACATTTGATGCTAGCCAAAATCTCAACACTCCTCTTAGCGAGGAATGTGCTCTAGCAACACTTCACACCAGAAGCATTACTTTGATCTCTGGCATCTGTCCCATGTGTTGTTGATGCTTGGCCTGTTGCCCTCCATCCACTGCGTTGTTGCTTTCTGTATTGTTGCCCATGACTCTGCCACAGTCACATTTGTACAGCAGCTCCCTCTCAAATTGTTGCATCATGCTACCCATAGCACTACCACTACTAACTGTTGCACTGCAACTCAGTTGCGGAGAAGTAAGCAATTGAAGGACATCACTCAACAACTGACAAACAAGTCAGTCTAGTTGCATCTCATCACTGAATCACCCTTTGTTGGCTCTACGTTATCTCTCTACAGCCTCTGCGCTGCTACTACTCTGCACTGTGTAAGCACTGCCTCGTTGCGTTGTTTAAGTCCCATTAGCCTCTGCACTGCTTCTTCCACGTTGTTGCTACCATTGCATTGTGTTGCTCCAATCTTCAGCGTTCTAGCACTACCCTGTGCCTCTCCATAATCCTCCGCATGTTGATTTTTGTAGCATCGGAAAGTGTTCTAACTCTCAAACTTTGTGAGGAGACTTGAACATCAGTATTCCAGAGAACCCAAAAACCGTTGTAGAATTCCACTCGGTTCATGTCTTATTAAAATAATTAATTATTTTAAAGGAGACCCTGAGTCTAAAATTAGGGAAATTAAATAATTAAAAGGTATTAATAAGATAAGAGTGTGAATCTTCTAGAAAACGAAGATCAAGTCAAGTTTTAATATAAGCCATTGATTAGACTTCTAATCTGGGTCGTTGATTCATCAACGAGGAGATTATAAAAGAAGGCTTGAGGGTCAGTTGGAAAGTAAGTTGGGCATACACTCAGTACCCGAAGGAGATAAATTCTGAAGAAATAGAATTCAATCTCGGTGGGAGAGTTGCAGGGTGGAGAGTTGCAGAAGCAAAAGGAGAAGGAGGGAGTCAGCAGTGACTGAGCTCGAGGATAGAGGGACACAGTGGGCCACAGGAGGGAGCGCAAAGATGCAGTGCAGTGAACCCACACAGACTTACGCAGTCCTGCGTAGAGAAACACGCAGACAGGCACAGAGGGAAGCAGAGGCTGATCCGGGTGTCAGGAAATTGTCGGGAGGAGCCGAGAATTTTGTCTCAGGAGTTTTCAGATTATATCTGCCAGTATATTCCTTGTAAAGATTCATTTGTTGAAGAATTTTAATAAAACCCTCATCTGTTGCACCAGTTTTCCCACATTGAGTTTTTCCGGGGACATTTGTCCAAAAATAACTATGTACATGTGATTGGTTCTTATGCTTCTGTTCTTTACTGTTTACTTCTCTGCATATATAATTGTGATTGTTGCAGTAGTATTTATTTCGAATTTTACTGATAGATTTCTGTAAATAACCTATTGGAGTAATAAGAAGGAGAAATAAATTTCTCACTACAACAGTAGATTTTCAGATTGAAAATTTCACATGGTATCAAAGCCAGAGATGAGTAACAAGAACGGAGAATCAACAAGTGAACAGAAATCTGACATTGCAGCAGCAGCTCAGAGGGGTTCACGTAGTTCTCGAGAAAAGGAAAGAACAATGATAGAACAGATGGATCACGATGTTTCTATTTTGGCATCCAGACTTGAAGAAGAATTTGCTTGTGTGTCAAGCACTGCTTCTCCTGAGGCCTGGTACATTGACAGTGGAGCATCTGCTCATATGACAAGAGTGCGGGAATGTTTTTCCGACTACCAAGAGGAGCAGATGAATTTTAAAATAACGAGGGGTAATAAAGCAAAATGCACCCCTATTGGAAGGGGTACAGTAGTATTTCAGACCTAGGCTAGAAATAAGCTTTGGGCCACTAATGTACTGCATGTGCCCGGGCTGGGGATGAACTTGCTCTCAGTGTCTCAACTTCAAAACCAAGGTTATGACGTTTATTTTATTGGTAACAGGGTTTACGTCAAACACCCTAGTTGGAAGAAGAAAGCACAGATCGGAGTAAGGAGCAACAAACTCTATAAGTTGCAGCTCGAATCCCCAATGGCACTAATAGGCAGCGCTAATGAAACAGACCCGAATGAACTATGGCACAGAAGAATGGGACATTTGCATCATGAGGCGTTAAAAATTCTCAAGAAAACTGTCACAGGAGTTCCAGAACTGAGCACCAAGCGGGACGATGTCTGCAGAGGGTGCGTATTGGGTAAATATGCCAAGGCAGCATATCAACAAAGCAACAATAGGGCCAAGAGTGTATTGGGCTTGATACACTAAGATATCTGTGGACCAATGTCCACTAGATCTCTTAGTGGTATCGAGTATTTCATCACCTTTATTGATGACCATTCGAGGAAAACCTGGATCTACTTTTTGAAGACCAAGGACGAAGTCTTCAGTCGGTTTAAAGAGTTTAAAGCTCTGGTAGACAATCTAACAGGAAAGCGGATCAAAGTGTTGCGTTCAGACAATCTGAGTTCTGCGGAAGTGAAGGTATCAGAAGAGAGTGAACCGCTCCATATAATCCGAAGCAAAATGTTGTGGCAGAAAGGAAAAATAGGACTATTGTCGAGGCTGCAAGGGCGATGTTGTATGATCAAGATATGCCCAAATTTCTCTAGGTTGAAGCTTGTAATACAGTTGTCTATGTTCAGAACAGTATCCCTCACGTTGCATTGGGAAAGATCACGCTGGAAAGTGTCTTCACTGGCAGCAAGCCTGAGGTGAGTCACTTTAGGATCTTCGGCAGTACAACTTACTGTCATCTGCCCAGTGAGAAGAGGAAGAAGTTGGACATGACTGCAGAAAAGGGGTATTTGGTAAGATACAGTGAGAATGAAAACGCATATTGTATCTATATTCCTGAGAGCAGGAAAGTTGTGGTGCGGAGGGATGTGAAATTCATGGAGGAGAGGGCCTTCAGAAGGTCCCGCGAGTTGCCTTCTGCTACGCAGACTGAGGAGGATTCGTTGGTTCAACCTCAACAACTGGAGGCAGCTAATTCAATTGCCTCTCCAAGGCATGGGGATCCAAGGGACATTTCTCCCGAGGACTTGCAGGACAGAGAGCAGGTAAATCTGCCCACTACTAGTGGGAGAACGAGCAGGGAACTACGACAATTTCTGAGGGATGCAGAAGACTTTGTCAGAGTCCCCCGAAATGAGAAGAGACAGCGTATGCAACCTGAGAGGTATCAAGCCTTTGTTGCACAGGTTGGGGAACCCTCTAGTTTACAGGAAGCAGCTCAGCACCAGCTATGGGTAGATGCAATGGTGGAAGAGTATAGTTCCATCATGACAAATGATGTCTGGGAAGTGATCCTCAGGCCTCAAGAGAGATTAGTTGTAGGATCAAGACGGATCTACAAGGTCAAATATGTTGGAGATTGCAGTGTCGAGAAATTTAAAGCCAGGTTTGTGGCTAAGGGTATGCTCAGAAGGAAGGGATAGATTATGAAGAAACCTTCACCCCAGTAGCCAGATATACCTCTATTAGATCAGTGATATCCCTTGTTGTGCAGATGGGATGGGAGATTCACCAGATGGACGTCAAGACTATGTTCCTGAATGGGGTGATAAAAGAAGAGGTGTATATTGAACAACGAGAAGGCTTCAAGACGCATGATTAAAAGACTCATGTGTGCAAGCTTATGAAAGCCATGTATGGACTAAAGCAAGCTCCTAGAGCCTAGTATGGTCGAATTGACAGCTACTTGCAGAAGATGGGATTCGTCAAGAGTGACGCAGATCCTAATCTCTACTACCTAAGGGTGGGGAGTGAGCCCCTAATACTGGTTTTATATGTAGATGATCTATTTCTAACCAGACTATTAACGCTCATCAAAGACTACAAGAAGAATTTGGCTACGGAATTCGACATGAAGGATCTAGGGCTAATGCACTATTTTCTGGGGTTCGAAGTTTGGCAACAAAAGGGGGAGATCCCTCTTGGTCAAGGAAGATATACTACAGAGATTCTGAATATATTTCAAATGGAGAATTGTAGGCCCATGACGACTCCAATGATCACCAACTGGAAGAAAATCGACACGTCTGAAGATGATGAGGTTGATCTTACTCTATATAGGCAGCTCATAGGATCTTTGGTGTATCTGGTAAACACAAGGCCAAACATTTGTTATGCTGTAAATACCCTCAACCAGTTCGTGGTGGAACCTAAGAGGGCTCATTGGGTAGCAGTCAAGCATGTTCTTAGGTACCTTCAAGGAAAAGTCGAGCTTGGATTGAAGTACACCCGTAGCAGTGATGCCAGGTTGAGTGGGTTCACCGACGCAGATTGGGTTGTGAGTCTAGTAGATCGGAAGAGTACCAATGGGTATTGTTTCAGTCTAGGATCAGGGATGGCTTCCTGGGGCAGCAGGAAACAAAAATCTATGGCAACGAGCTCAACAGAGGCTGAATATATGACATCTAGCACAGTTTCGTGTGAGGCCATATGGCTTCACAAACTGCTTGTGAACCTACTAAAGGAGAAAATGGAAGCAACCAGTATTTTATGTGATAATCAGAGTTGCATCAAGCTCTTTGAAAATCATGTGTTTTATGATTGGTTGAAGCATATTGACATCAAGTGTCACTTCATCAGTGACTGTGTCCAACGGGGAGTTGTACAGTTGCAGTACACTCCAATAGGAGAACAAATGGCTGACATTCTCATGAAGACTCTGGGGAAGATTAAGCTTTTCTACTTCAGAGAGAAGATGGGGATGATCAAGTATCCATTCCAGTAGCAAGAGTGGATAGGATCAAGATTCAAAGGGAGATGCAGTACAGAAGCAGCAGTGACAGTGGCAGTGTCATGGGCAACAGTACAGAAGGCAGCAACGCAGCAGATGAGAAGCAGCGTCCAGAGATCTACAGTGCAGAAGATGCTTCAAAAGCAAAGCAGCATACAAAACGCATATTGTTGGAACACTTTCCTCGCTAAGAGGGAGAGTTTTGATTTTTGTAGCATCGAAGAGTGTTCTAAGTCTCAAACTTTGTGAGGAGACTTGGACATCAATATTCCAGAGAACCCATAAAATGTTTGTGGAAATTCCACTCAGTTCATGTCTTATTAAAATAATTAATTATTTTAATGGAGACCCTAAGTCTTAACTTATTAAAGGATATTAATAAGACAGAGTGTGAATCTTCTAGAAAACAAAGATCAAGTCCAGTTTTAATCTTAACCATTGATTAGACTACTAATCTGGGTTGTTGATTCATCAACGAGGAATTATAAAACAAAGCTTGAGGGTCAGTTGGAAAGTAAGTCGGGCATACACTCAGTATCTGAAGGAGATAAATTCTTAAGGAATAGAATTCGATCTCAGTGGGAGAGTTGTAGGGCGGAGAGTTGCAAAAGCAGAAGGAGGAGGGAGTCAGCAGTGACTGAGCTCGAGGATAGAGGGACGCAGTGGGCCACAGGAGGCAGCGTAGTGAACCCACGCAGAGCCTACACAGACTTACGCAGTGCAGCGCAGGGACTACGCAGAGAAACACGCAGACAGACACAGAGGGAAGCAGAGGTTGATCCGTGTTAAGAAATTGTTGAAAGGAGCCGAGAATTTTGTCTCAGGAGTTTTCAAATTATATCTACCAGTATATTCCTTGTAAAGATTCATTTGCTAAAGAATTTTAATAAACCCTCATTTATTGCACCGATTTTCTTGCATTGGGTTTTTCAGGGGAATTTTGTCTAAAAATAACTGTTTACATGTGATTGGTTCTCATGCTTATGTTCTTTACTGTTTTTTACTTCTCTGCATATATAATTGTGAATGTTGCAGTAGTATTTATTTCGAAGTCTACTGATAGATTTGTGTAAATAACTTACTGGAGTAATAAGAAGGGGAAATAAATCTATCACTACAACTGTAGATTTTCAGATTGAAAATTTCACACTGCATCCACCGTCTCCAGTCATCCTTCTATTGTCTTTAATGGCTCCTGCAGCTTGTATGTGATCCAAGAGTTTGGGCACCTCAAGGATCATGTCGTCACCATCTATAGCTCAATCTACAGATCTATGTCGTCCCACCTCTTCTCTCGAGGTACATGAGCACACATGGCCACATCATCATCGTTGTCATCATTTACTTTTGTTGGTGCTACCTTGGAATTTGAATCTTCGTTGCTCTTCTTCTTAGGACAAGTATTGGTGAAGTGTCCCAATTCGCCACATTTGAAGCATCGGACCTTGGATAGGTCCTTCTTCTTCTTCCCTTGTTGCCTCTGTCCCTTAGATTGTTGGGAAACCAGCTCCAAAAATAGAAGAAAAGAGATATCAATGCCTTAGAAATAAGCCACTTCGAGGGGGAAACCTCCAATACATTACATGAATGAACAATTCTTGGATGATACAATTTACAAAACCTCCTTTCTATATATAGGAGTCCATGGGGCCATAATGTAATCCTAGTGGGCCACAATGTAATCCTAGCCGACCTAACAATAATAATTTAAGGGCACAATAACAATAAAATGGGGGTTACAAGGGTACAATAATAACAATAAGGGGGTTACACTAACAACAATAAGGGACTATACTAGTAATATAGGGACCTAACATGCCCCTCTCCTTCAAAAAAGTGTTGTCCTCAACACTTGAGTAGCTTTGGGTGCTTCTGTATAAAATTCTCATCCTCCCATGTAGAATCTTCGGTGGGTAAGTTCTTCCACTTGATGAGATACTCTGAAATTGATCGATTCCGTAGCTGTCGAGTTCTTGTTTCCATGACCGCTTCAGGTTCCAATATGATTTTTCCTTCCTCATCAAGTTCTGGCAATATTGTTTGAACTGGAAGATTTTCACCTATAACCTTCTTTAAGTATGAAACATGGAAAATTGGATGCACTCGTGAAGAAGCAGGAAGCTCCAATTTGTATGCCATAGTACCAATCTTTTGCAACACCTTGTAAGGACCATAGTACTTTAGCGATAATTTATTATCCTTCTTAGCTTGCTTGAGGGACATTTGTTTGTATGGTTGTAGCCGTAAAAATACCCAATCTCCTACATCAAAACTTCTCTCATTGCGATGTTGATCTGCCTGTTGTTTCATTCGATTTTGTGCCAAATTCAGGTTATCCTTTAAGAGTTGGAGAACTTCTTGCTGATGCTCGATGTGATCTTCCACTGCTTGAACCTTCGAATTTTCTCTTAAATATGATGTGATGGATGGTGGATGATATCTATAAAGTGCCATAAATGGGGTCATTTTTGCTGCAGTATGGAAGGAAGTGTTATACCACCATTCAGAAAGAGGTAACCACTTGACCCATTGTGTTTGTTTATCAGATACAAAACAACGAAGATATCCTTCCAAACATTTATTTACTATCTCAGTTTGAACATCGGATTGAGGATGATAAGATGAGCTATGAGCTAATTGAGTACCCAAACAAGAAAATAACTCCGTCCAAAAATTTCCAGTAAAAATGGGATCTCTGTCGCTCACAATAACCCTTGGGTTCCCATGTAGCTTTTGAATTGTGTCCATAAATGTAGTAGCAACTGTGCTTGCTTTAAATGGATGAGATAATGCACAAAAGTGTGCATACTTGGTAAGTCTATCAACTACCACCATGATGACACTCTTTCCTTCGGACTTAGGTAAACCTGTGATAAAATCCATTGAAATCTCCTCCCAACGTTGACTTGGAATGGATAAAGGTTGTAGAAGACCCGGGGTCTTAATTGCCTCAACTTTATTCTGCTGGCAAACAAAACATTCTGCCACAAACTTTTGAATATCAAATTTAAGGCCATCCCAAAAAAATTCTTTCTTCACCCTGTGGTAAGTTTTTAAAAATCATGAGTGTCCTCCTAAAGGAAAAGTGTGCAATTCCAAAAGAATCTTTTGTTTTAGTTGGGAATTCTTACAAAGATATAAGCGACCTTTGTACCATAAGGAATCATTTTTCCAACTAAATGTATCAGATTTACTAGGATCTTGTTGCAACTTTTGAATGAGTGTCCACACTTCTTCGTCCTTCTTCCATTCATCTCTTCCTTCGGTTATCCAATCTGGTTGGATAATAGAAATGGCACAAAGCAATGCTTCCACCTCTTCATTCTTTCTTAAGAGTGCATTTGCAACAACATTTAGCTTCCCTTTTTTGTAGATTATTTCAAAGTCATAACCCAACATCTTTGTGACCCATTTTTGCTGCTCTTCTGAAGATAGTCTTTGTTCCAAAAAGTGTTTAAGACTATCGTGATCAGTTTTTACCTTGAAGTGTCTTCCCATTAGGTAAGTTCGCCATTTCTTTAGTGCATGCAGTATTGCTAACATTTCCTTCTCATAAATAGGTTTCTGTAAATACCTTCCTTTGATTGGACGACTTTCAAAAGCAATGGGTCTTCCTTCCTGCATTAAAACGACACCAATTCCATTTCCTGAGGCATCACATTCCACAATAAAGGTTTTTGTGAAGTCTGGCGTAGCTAAGACCGGTGCTAGGCACATTGCCTCTTTAAGATGTTCAAAGGCCTTAGTTGCTTCAGGAGTCCATGAAAATGCATCTTTCTCCAATAATGTTGTTAGAGGTGCTGCTATTCTCCCATAATTCTTAACAAACTTGCGATAATACCCTGTTAACCCGAGAAATCCTCGCAACTGCTTTATGGTTGTGGGGACTTTCCATTCCTTAATGGCTTTAATTTTGTTAGGGTCTACCTTAACACCTTCGTGAGATACAATATGACCCAGATATTCCACCTCTTGTACTCCAAAGAAACATTTGGATGTTTTTGCATATAATTGTTTCTCCTGCAATAGTTTGAGCACCCTGTCAACATGTTCAACATGATCCTTCCAAGACCTGCTGTAGATTAGTATATCATCAAAAAATACTAGCACAAATTTTCTAAGGAAGGGTTTGAAAATGGACTTCATCAACCCTTGAAATGTAGAAGGTGCATTGGTAAGGCCAAAAGGCATGACCAAAAATTCATAATGACCCTCATGAGTTCGAAATGTTGTTTTTGGAATATCTTCGATCTTCATTCTAATTTGATGATATCCTGAACGAAGATCCAACTTGGTAAAATAAATTGCTCCATGTAATTCATCCAATAATTCATCAATCACAGGAATGGGAAATTTGTCTTTAATGGTGAGCTTATTGAGCTCCCTATAATCCGGACACATTCGCGATGATCCATCCTTCTTGTGTACCAATACTACAGGAGCAGAGAAAGAACTTTGACTAGGTTGAATTATACCCGCCTCTAACATTTCTGCAATCATACGTTCAATTTCGCTCTTTTGGACGTAAGGATATATATAAGGCCTGATGTTTGGAGGAACACTTCTGGAATCAAATGAATAGCATGATCATGATCACGAATAGGTGGGAGTCCTTTGGGAGTTTCAAACACCTTGGAATGATTGTCCAAGACTTGTTGGAGATCTGCAGAAATAGATGATTTTGATGTTGGAACTTCTAGTAAGCATAATTGTGCAATTACGCCTCATTTTTATTTCTTTAGAAGCTTTTTCATGAAATTAGAGCTTATTATCTTTCCTGGCTTCCCTACAATACCTCGTAATTCGACTTCCTTTCCTTCTGAAAAAAATTTCAAGAAAAGTTCTTGAAAATTAAAAGCTACCGTCCCCAAAGATTGTAACCATTGTACTCCTAGTACAACATCAACACCTCCCATAGGAATGGAAAGCATTGAACTATTCAATACATATTCCCCCATTGTTAGCTTGATATTATGGCATTTTCCAGAGCAATTTATAGTTCCTCCATTTGCAACCATCACTTGACATTCTGGTGTTGGGTATAGGAAAAAATTTAATTCCTTGGCTACCTTATAATGAATAAAATTATGGGTGCTACCTGAATCAATCAACACTATTACCCTTTTCTTCTTTATATGTCCTTCTATCTTGAGAGTTTGAGGAGTGGTAATTCCTGCCAGTGCATTACACGATATGGTCGGATTCATTTCTTCCTCTTCTAGGGGTGGTTCCTGGTGTATATCCTCTTATTGTTCATTTTCTTCTTCTTCTTCACAATCTATGTAAAATAATTTCTTCTCAGCACACTTATGACCTTTAGTGTATTTGCTATCAAAACTGTAGCAAAGCCCTTTTGCTCTTTTTTCTTCCAATTGTTGTGGTGTCAACCTTGTAGGTTGTGGAAATCTAGGCATAGAAACACTTCCTTCTTTATAGAATTGAGTGGTAGGCTTCCTTGTCGCCATAATTTTACATTCAACTTTTCTTGCCAACCTGAATGCCTTCTCCAATGAATCATGTTCCAAAACACGAACTTCATGTTGGATGTTATCCTTTAGAGTACCTATGAAGAGATCAATTATGTGTTCCTCTGGAATATCAGTTACCCTTATATTCAATTTTTGGAAGTCCTCAATGTGCTGCCCCACTAAACCCTTTTGTTTGAGATTTATCAATTGGCTAAATAAGGTGTTGCTCTTTGTATCCTCATAATGTACTATCATTTCCTCCGTAAAAATTGACCAAGTGACAATTTTTTTACGGGAGCAAAGCCATCGATACCATACAAATGTATTTTGTTCTAAATGTAAAGTTGCAATGCGTACCTTTTGTGTGTTTTGCACATTATTGAGATCAAAATATTGCTCCATCTATAGTATCCATGCTACGGGATCCTTCCTCATATCCATCTTTGGAATATGGTGGTCCTTTAATCCAACATTAGAGTTTATGAAATCACGATTAAAATTTATTTTGTTCTCATCATGATTTTCATCTACTATCTTTTCGCCATTAGGAATCATTTCTTGTACCAGCTTTGACAAACCTTCCTTCAAACCTTCCATGTCTTCCTTCAAACCTTCCATTTTATCTTCCATACCATTCTTCAAACCATCCATCGTAGCTTCCATGCCTTTCTTCAAACCATCCATCTTAGCTTCCATTCTTTTCTTCAAAACATCCATTTCATTTTTTGTTGCTCTTTGCGAGAGCGAATTTTGGTGCACTTGCTCTTGTAATTTTGATAGATCATGTTGCAATTCTTCATCTTCATGAGTCATAGTAGAGTACTCTGAGGGCTTAATGGGTGTTGAATTCTTTTTAGGAGGCATTTTAGAACCCAATACTGATATCTATGCTCAATAGGCCATTGGAATCACTTAAAACTGATTTTCCAAACAGGACTTATGCAATTTGAAAAAAAAAAATACACCTTTTTCTTGATTTTGAGGAGCTCGATATTGAAACTGAATTATCTTTGTGATTTCGGATCTTCAATATCTGAAATTCGGCCCTGACGTAGCCCCCTAAATCTTCTTTCAATTGCCACAGGTCTGACTTGATTAGGATTCTTCAAGACAAAGTTATTTCCAATCTCCCACAATGACCTAATTATGGACTAGTTCAGTAGAGCAAAATTGTACGGCTTGCCATGTGTCACTGTTTGCTCCTTTGGCTCTGAAATTTACAGACAGGCCACTACCATCCGTGTACTTCCAGTCACTTTTTACAGAATTCCAATCCGATGCTTAGAGAGAGAGTTATGAAGATTTTCCCACGATCACCTCTTTGAGATGAAATTCAGGAGCCTGAAAAAGACCTAACTTCCACAGATCATATCTCCAAAACTATTGCGAACCAAGCTCTAAAATTTTGCGACGATGTTCCTCAGGATTTCAATTTCGCACTCTAAAAATTTCAGCTTCTGAACCTTCGTGGAAAAAAATTTATAGCGAAAATTTTGCGATGACCTTTTTAAGTGAAATTCAGGAGCCTGCAAAAAGACCTAACTTCCACAGATCATATCTCCGAAAATATTGCGAACCAAGCTCTGAAATTTTGCGACGATGTTCCTCAAGATTTCAGCTTCGCACTCTAAAAATTTCAGTTTTTGAACCTTCGTAGAAAAAAAGTTATAGCGAAAATGCCACGATGACCTGTTTGGAGCAGCGAAACCCTAGAATCCAAAGCTCTGATACCAAATGTTGGGAAACCAGCTCCAAAAATAGAAGAAAGAGATATCAACACCTTAGAAATAAGCCACTTCGAGGGGGCAACCTCCAATACATTACATGAATGAACAATTCTTGGATGATACAAATTACAAAACCTCCTTTCTATATATAGGAGTCCATGGGGCCACAATGTAATCCTAGTGGCGCCACAACGTAATCCTAGCCGACCTAACAATAATAATTTAAGGGCACAATAATAACAATATGGAGGTTACAGCGGTACAATAATAACAATAAGGGGGTTACAATAACAACAATAACGGACTATAATAGTAATATAGGGACCTAACATAGATGTTAGGGTTGCATCTTCCTCCTCCTCTTTCCTAATCTTGACTCCTCCGCTGCTGAATTCCCTCTTGCTTAATCTCTTGATCTCCTCATGTCGAAGGATTGCCCACATGTCCCCCCAGTCTGGAAGTTGTGCTCTACCCAAAATGTTTTGGTCAAAGGTCTCCCACTCATCGGTGACTGCATTTAGGGCAGTCCTTACCATGAGTCCATCATCAAGAGTTGCCCCCATGGCAATCAACTGCTCTCGGATAGTCTGCAATCTAAACAGGAAAGGATCGATCTCGTCTCCCTTGCGCATCTAGAACATCCGCATCTGATCTTCCAGAAGCATCTTCCTCTGGACGGAGTTACAATGATACAACGTAGTTAATGATGTTTGCACCTCGTTTGTCGTCTTCTTCTCGGCAATATGCGAAACCACGTGATCTTTCACTCCATCCATGATCAAGCGTTTAGCCCGCGCTTGATTTCCATTAAACTTCTTTAGAGGATCAGCATCAGTCGGCACAGCCAGGACGTTCTCAGCATGGTCTCTGATGCCATATTCATTAAGGACTATCAAGATTCTGGCTTTCTAGATGGCAAAGTTAGACACACTGTCTAACCCAATGTTACTGGAACCGAACTGGTCATTGAATCGGAAAACCTTGTTGACCGAGAACCGGTCGGAACCGGAAAGTATAAAGAAAAAGAAAAAAACCAGTTTACCAACAACACATAAAATATTCATATTTTAAAGAAAAAACAGATATATTCATGTGCATCCATATTAATCCAAATCACTTATACAAAAATATGCAAAAGTTCTCATTTATATAGCAACTAATAGTGCATACAACCAAATAGCACTTAGTGCAAAACATTGTTGAACCAAAAATGTTACAAACATCAAGAAGCAAATAACATCTAAAAGGCCTTTATAGTCCAAAATATAATCATAGATCATAGTATTATACTACAACCTACAGCTACAACAAATCAATGATCAAATCATTAATCAATAACCATCATCAGAATCATCATCCTAATCATCCTCCTTATCCTCATCTGAAGAATCAGTAGCATCCAAGTCTACAATGGGATTATGGCTTGATTCCCATGGCCCTTGATCTACCCTCTAAAATTTTGGAGAAAATCAGCTCCAAAATCCTTTGAAATCAACTATGTAGCAGCCCCAACAAAATAAAAAATAAAAAATAAAATCTTCCACCAGTTGCAAAACCCACTGAAGAAAACCCAAAGATATTTGGGAAAAAAAAAATCTTTTAAGTAGCTCGAAAATTTGCCAACCAAACAACTCTCCAAGACTCCAATCAGCGCTTCAAATATGCAAAAAATCTCCCTTAGAACAACCCTACAAAAAAACTCTCTGAATTCTCCTCACTGAACTCAGCTCAAGAATTGCAAGAGACTCAAATGAATAGTGCGAGTGAAATAGAGGGGGTGGGGGTACTTAAGTAGCTTTAGGGGGGGCCTAGGGTAGCATTAGTAACTAAGAAAAATAATAATTTAAAAAAACAAAATTTAAAAATTTAATTTAATTTTTTTTTTTGCCCCAAGCTTGTGAACCGGTGGAACTAGTCTCCGAACCGGATCGGTACTGAACCAACCGGTTCGGTGTCGAAATCGGCCGATTCTATACCGAACCGGTCGTTTTCGGTTCGGAGGGCCGTTTAGGACCGATTTTGCCTCCAAACTAGTCGGACCAGCCAGTTTTCTGGAACCGATTCGGTTCAGATAACACTAGTCTAACCTATCCTAATCTCTCAATCCGTACGGGGCCATCTCTACTCAAACTATCGAAGCAAATGATCTTCTCCCTTCTACTGCTGTTACACTTAGAAAAAGACCGGATCTGGGTTTCTTGGCGACAGAAACCCTCTAGAGAATATGCTCCCTCTAACAAATGATTTCCCTCCCAGAAATCCTTCACCAATTCTATTGAATCAGTCCTCTACGATCACTCCACTTGACCAAATCTCAGATTTCTTGGCTAGAAAATTTGCTTAGGAATTGTTTCCCCTTACTTTGTCAACCCTGCTAGCCACTGTTCTGCACTGGCAGAAACAATGCCCCACCAGCAACTTCGAAGATCAGAAAACTGCACTTCGAGCCACGGCAACCGACATAGCATCACTCCCTCTTGGACTGCATCACCCTCTTGGGCCTTTGTCATCCTCTGCGTCATCTCAGCATGAGCTTGACATGCTCTGTGTCACCTTTTTGGGCCTGCGTTAGCCTCTGCGTCAGCTCTACATGAGCAAACTGGCTCTGTGTCACCCCTGCAGAGCCTCTGCGTTGTCCCTTTGGTGTTGCGTTGCCTCTTTCTGAATCTGTGCAACTTCAATTGCCCTTCTGTAGTAAAAAAATCTTCAGCCCTATGTTGATGGATTTAGCTTGATCTGGAATCGCTCTGATACCATGTGAAATTTCTGAATATATAAATCCTATTGCAGTATCTTGATTTACTTCTCCTACTTGTTTGATTTAATTAACAAGTTATTTTATTGAATATTCAGTAAAATATCACAGCAAACACAACTGCAGCCTACACATACATACAGATCATTCATTGAAGCATAACGCACACATGACAATGCACACAGTATTTTTTGCACAATGTCCCTGGAAAAACCCAATGCGCAAAAACTGGTACAATAGCTCTTAGAGGGTTTGTTTATTAAGCAGAATATCTGAAATTTGAATACAATCAAGGGCACCAGTAATGGTTTGCCCAACAGAGAATTCACAGCAAATGTACCTACCACTCGGAGACAAAAAATACGGCTGATTCAGTCGAGGAAGCACTCCTCTGAAGACACTGAATACGAGCCCTTTCTGGCCCACTGGAACCCCAACGCTGCTCCTCCAGCCTCTGTGTCAGCTTCTCCTGCCCAGCGTAGCCACTACACAGCACAGGCTACCCCTATGTCACCCTTCTGTGCTCAGAGTTGCCTCTGCGTCACCCTGAAGGCCCTACATCAGCCTCTGCACTGCCTCTGCGTGAGCCTGGCTGGGTTGCGTCCCTCCTGTTGGTCTTTGCACTGCCTGGTACTGGTCTGCCTCTCTTCCTTTGTATTCTCAGCCTCGAATCAGAATAATCCCTCATCGATCTACCCCTCACAAGCACTGTAAGCTCACTCGAAAATTCTCAGCAAACTGCGCCCTAGAGTTTCAACTTAGCTCAAGTGCTACCACTGTGTGTTCTCCAACTGACCCCAAGCCTTCCTCTAATATTTTTCTTGCTGAAAAATCACCAGTCGTGATCTAATCTCTAATCAACGGCTAAGATTAAAAAATACTTAATCCATGTTACTTAGAACATTCTCACCCACATGTTTAAATTAATTCCCTTTAATTTTTTAAATTACCTAAGTTAGACTTAGGGTCCCCATTAAAAAATTTAATTATTTCAATAACTTTCACACCGGGGGGAATTTCTCCAAACGATTTCTGGGTCATGGAGATCCCATGTGTTCTAGCCCCTCCACAAAGTTTTGGAGCTAGAGCACATCGGATGCTACCCAAAATCTCAACATTCGTTTATAGTCTTCTCGTTGTGATATCAACGATCGAGATTAGATCTCTAATCAACAGCTAAGATCATAACTTGACTTTATCCATGTTCTCTAGAATATTCTCACTCTGTTTTATTAATACCCTTTAATTATTTAATTTCCCTAAGTTTAGACTTAGGGTCTCCATTAAAATAACTAATTATTATTTTAATAAAACATATTCAGAGTGGAATTTCCACAAACAATTTCTGGGTTCTTTGGAATACACGTGCCTAAGCCTCTCTACAAAGTTTGAGACTTAAAGCACTTCTGATGCTACCAAAAATCAACAGATAAGGCCTCATACATTTCTTCAGCATTGTCTATGTCAGATATGAATGGGACAAGATTGTCCTTTATGCCTTCTACTATTAGTATCATGGCTAATATTTTTTATTCTCTAAACTTTGCCTTCTCAACCTCACTAGATTCTTCGGTAGCTTTATTTACTTTTCCTCTCACCAAATCCAATACTTTGTTCTTTTCAAGAATGAGGTCAATTCTCATTTTCCATGACCTATAATTAGAGCCTCCTTCTAATTTGTTTCCTCCCTTTATTGTGTTAGACATTGTTCGTGAAGTAAGATTTTTCTCTTATAAGGTCTCCTTTTATGTTCCCTTGATCAACTTCTTTGAGATTCTTTTCTTTCAATAGATCCTTAAACTACCCTTTTCCGCCTTCTTCACCAAAACTCGAATACCACGATAGAAAAACAGAAAGGAAAGAATACTTTCTTATACTTGATAATTATTTGTGATCTTATAACAATAGAACAAGAATCAAGGACACCAGATGTAGGTGGACAGCCAGGGCAAAACCTCTGGAGAATTTCTGACACCTAAGGGACTCACTGGCCCTCACCACATCACCTCTACATGTCTCTCTACGCAGAGCATGCGTGAGACTACGTTACTACTGCATGAGCCCTCTGCGTTGCTCCTCTATGCTGCCTCTTTGTCCTTCTGCTTCTTTCTTCCCTCAAGCCCTAACAATGTTGATGGCCTTTGCATCCTCTACCATGTAACTCTCCCTCTGAAATCGAATTCTATTCCTTCAAAATGGACTTCCCCCGGGTTACTGAGTCTATACTCCATTTCTTTTCCAAATGGCCCACAAGACTTCTTTTATAATCTTCTCATTAACAAATCAACGGCCCAGATTAGAAGTCAAATCAATGACTAAGATTAAATCTTGACTTGATCTTCGTTCTCTAGAAGATTCACATTCTGTTTTATTAATACCCATTAATTATTTAATTTCCCTAAGTTTAGACTTGGGATCCCCATTAAAATAATTAATTATTTCAATAAAACATAAACTGAGTGGAATTTCCACAAAAGATTTCTAGGTTCTTTAAAATGTTGATGTATGAGCCTCCTCACAAATTTTGAGATTTAGACCACTTTCCAATGCTACAAAAATCAACATTTGACCTAAAACATGATGACCCAACCAAGAAACCCATGCTTTAATAAGTCATAATAATAATAATAATTTATTTTCATTCTTTTCCATAAGTACATTTCATTGTGACTCACATTCAATTTATGAAGACCGAACCTAACTACACTTTTCAACAGATCCTTCATCTGAGGAAGGGTTCCAGGAGAAGCTTTGACTTCTCCCTGTGGAGCAAATCTTTCACTCAATGCAACTCCCTCTAACATATGAGCTTTTCTACTTCTGTCAACAAATCATGTAGGATCAACCTTGATCCACTAATCTAAGTGCATTAACCCTTTGGAGCCTGTACAAAGCCTTCTTTCTTCTTACAAGTGTAGGATTTCTTCATGTACCTCACCATCTAGAGGTATTTTACTTCTTTCATTGAGAAATATGATCTTTACAAAAGTGTTGCTGACAAGATGTCCCTTCATAGGCTTCTTTCCTCTTGTGGAGGTAATCGTTTTGCTTTGAATTTCAAGCCATCAATTAATAAGGCATTCTACTCCCTCTGAGTCTAGATCTTGTCCATCACAGTATCTCTCAACATAGAGAGTTTCTTTGTCATAGCTTTGCTTTGTTCTTCCATCTGCTGCCAAGGCTTTGGCAGCCTTCATTATGTACCTACAATCCTCATTGGGAGGCCATGGAAGAACAATTACAATCAAGCAAAAACTTCAAGGACAAGAGACTATCTACCCAATAACAATCAATAGTATTAAATACGAAAGAGAGATATAAAATACTTATCTTTTTAGAACATGTCAACTCTCTCTTGATCTCGATCTTCTTGCATCCATCACCAACTTCATCGGCGTTATCCACATCGTCATCATGATGTCATCTCTTCTTGCAAAGGCTAGGGTTTCTTTTTTTCAGCAAAAATGTTCAATCCTATGGTTTGTCCACAAACCCTTTTGCATACTAGGGTTTACAAACCTTAAATATCCAAGCGACTAGCTATGGATTTTAACATTTAACCCTAGACATTCAAACCCTAGTTAATATCACATATCCTTGCAATCTTTGCAAGTCAATACCTAAATGTCCAAAGCTACATATTCTTTGATAATGCTTTCACATATATCTATCACTCCAATTTTTGCAAGTGACTCGTATTCCATCTTTAATCTTAAAAGAGGAATTTCACTTTTTTTTCATTAAAAACTTGAAAGGCTCAAAGATTGTTCATCAATCCATAAGATCCTAACACTTTCATCTTTTGATTAGCAACAAGAATTTCAAAGGGATACCATTAAATGAAAATCCATCTTTTAGCAAATGTCAGAATATATCTCACAAGGTGACATGTTCAGGAATAGAGAGACGTTAAAGACATCTTGAATTGACTTCCTAATTTCAAGTCAGAATAATCTTTAGGATGTCTAATTGATTCATACTTCTCAAGATTTACGAATACCATTGTAAGACAACACCTTTTGACGCTGCCCTCTGCCACAATCTCCATGATACGCTCAAATGTAGTGATCCCACAGGTCTAACTACAGATCCTTTTAATTAGACTCATACCTAGTCCTTCAACAAAAATTTTTGAATATACATGATTGCAATATGGATCTCTGCCTTCATCATTGTTCAAAATCGGTCATCATTCAGATTGAAAACAAGGTCACATAGTATTAGACAATATTGTATTCATAAAACACATTCACACTAGTCAATAATGTTGAGATTTTGGGTAGCATCAAATGTGCTCTAGCTCTGAAACTTTGTGGAGGAGCTAGAACACATGAGATCTCCAAGACCCAGAAATCGTTTGGAAAAATTCCACGCGGTGTGAGAGTTATTCAATAAATTAATTATTTTAATGGAAACCCTAAGTCTAACTTAGGGAAATAAAATAATTGAAGGGAATTAATTTAAACATATGGGTGAGAATGTTATAAGTGACATGGATCAAGTATTTTCTAATCTTAGTCGTTGATTAGAGATTAGATCACGACTGTTCATTTCTCAACGAGAAAACTATTAAAGAAAGGCTTGGGGTCAGTTGGAGAAGACACACAGAACGGTAGCACTTGAGCTAAGTCGAAATTCTAGGGCACGATTTGCTGAGACTTTTCGAGTGAGCTTGTAGTGCTTGAGAGGAGCAGATCGGCGAGGGATTATTCTGATCCAAGGCCGAGAATACTAAGGCAGACAGGCAGATCCGTACCAGGCAGCGTAGAGACCAGCAGGGGGTACGCAACCCACCCAGGCTCACGCAAAGGCAACACAAAGGCTGACGCAGAGGCAGCATTGAGTCCAAAAGGGTGACGCAAGGGCAACCTGTGCTGCGCAATGGCTACATTGGCCAGGGAAAGCTCACGCAAAAGCTGGAGAAACAGCGTTGGGGTTCCAGTGGGCCAAACAGGGCTCGTATTCAGTGTTTTTAGAGGAGTGCTTCCTTGGCTAAATCAGCCATATTTTCTGTCTCCGAGTGATAGGTACATCTTCCATGAATTTTTTGTTGGGCAAACCATTACTGGTGCCCTTGATTGTATTCAGATATTCTACGTAATAAACAAATCCTCTAAGAGTTGTTGCACCGGTTTCCCGCATTGGGCTTTTCTAGGAACATTGTCCAAAAAATATTGTGTCCTTTGTCATATGTGTGTTATGCTTCAGTAAATGATTTGTATGTGTGTGTAGGCTGCAATTGTGTTTGCTTTCATATTTCACTGAATATTCAGAAAATAACTTATTAATTAAATCAAAAAAGTAGAAGTAAATCAAGATACTACAGTAGGGTTTCTATATTCAGAAATTTCACAAATAATACCAAGATATTTGCAAGCGAATGATGACACAGGATTCTAAACTAAAGAGCACCATACCTTTACGACATACTAGACCTAAACTAGCTCTTTGCTGACAAATCTCTTTGAGACATAAGAACACATTAATGCATACCTTGAGCACCAACCTTCAAAATATATCTAATATTCGTCCTTAATCATTGCAAATAATGTATACGTACCAGGTAACTCTTCTTCAAAATTCTTACGGATATCAGGTCGATTGTTTACATAGCATTTCGACTAAGTCTCGTTAACTTTCTATTATTTATGGGCAGAAATTTAATATCAGATTGACTTCATAGGTATAAAAGATTTCCATTCTGAAACTTCTCATCAATATACATCCAACCACAAGACATTTGAGACTTGGAAAGGGTCTGCTTTAGGATGTAATCTTCTTTGTTACCTGGTCTACACAGAGATTTCAAATGACTTAGCATTTCTAATGAAATTTTTCAAAACTATGTCTTAGGTTCTTCAGCCTTCCACTAACAGCCCTGAGGTCTTCTGATTCTGAACAAGAATTTTTGTTGATTTTTAATGTACCTTGGACAAGTGGTTTCCCATGGGTTAGTCTCTACTTAGGGAAAAGTGTCCAAAATATTTTTTTTCCCAAGTGTGATTTTATAAAGTGAAAGTGACTTTATAAGTGGTAAAGTCAATATTAAATTATAAAGAGAAAGTGACTTTATAAGTGGTAAAGCCAATATTAAATTATAAAGTAAAAGTGACTTTATAAGTGGTAAAGTCAATGTTAAATTATAAAATGAAAAGTGACTTAAGACATAAAGTACAATGTGGGTACTTTATTTTATGGGTGAGTTAAAAAAAGAGAAAGTGAGAATTAAATGCACATTTATTCTCATCCCTTGATCTAAATGAATCTGAGCCATTAGATCTTAGGGATGCCCAAAACTCATTTAGGGAAACAAAAGGGGGAAAAGAAAAGAGAGACTGCATTCATTCATTCTTCATGAGCAGATTGGAGAAAGGAGGTTGAGAGCTGGAGAAAGATTCTGAAAGAGAAATTTGTTGCAACGAGCTGAAGGAGTGATTTCTGGGCAAAATTTGGGCACGGAAATCAAGGCATAGAAGATAGCAAAAGGTACAGTACGAACAACATTTAATGTTGTGAGTTGCACGCAGTTCGACAGAAGTTTTTGAGCAAAAACAAAAACAAAAAATTGAAAAAAAATCCGCACAGTGGTACAGAAATCCGTACAGTCTGTACAGAATCTGTACAGTACAGTATGCGTCCATACAGTGCAGTTTCAGCTTCAAGTGGGCACGGAAATTGAGGCAGAGTGGGGACGCTTTTCAAGGAGTTTTGGGCTAAAGAGATAAGTTGTATTTTGCTATTTTGTTTTGTCTGCAAATGTATTTTTCCTGAACTTGAAAGATAAATAATTTTGAAGAGCTCTCTAACAAGTTTTTCCCAGAGAAGATTGAAGGGGTTTTCCCTGGGTCTAAGTTGACCAAAAATCTACGTGTTTTTTTTATGTGTTGTTCGTCTGCTTATGTCCATATTTATTTTCAACATGTGTTGACAGTCCCATGTGTTTTAATCTAAAAAATTAATTTTTATAATTTTATATGTTGAATGTAAGTTTATGAGAAAGGGCATTTCACTGAATGGGAGTGATAAGGTGAAATTAAAACAAGATTGGGATTGCAGGAAACTTTTTAGTCATCAAATTTCAACAATTTTGTGGCTTAGATTGAGGCACTTCGATCAAGACCTTGAAATGATCACAAGATAGTCCTTATTTGAACAGATAACGATCTTCTAGCATTTAACCCTTTCAATTCTTGCTTTTCAAAAATTTCGGCCCCACAGAGATGTGGTTTGAGGAACCATAAGACTTCAAAGTTCGAACTGAGGTTCTTCAACATAGGATTATGATTACGGCCTTCTCATTGGAGCAAGAAGAACTTTAACCTTCAGCTATAGACCTTAGAGTTTGATCTTCAAACACGATTTCATAACTTGCTCGAATTAGGGTTTCCTCTTTTCTCAAGATCAGGGCTGCTCTTTTCTCCATAGCTCTTGATACCATGTTGATTTTTACATAGTCTTCTTAACTGATAATTATATCTGATGATTATTACCTATTTGCATTCCCACTCATTAATTACATCATTCAATAATAACATAGAAAACATCAATCATATAGCAAGGAGAAGCATTAAAAAATAGCCACACAAAGAACACAGTTTTACCCTAGAAAACCCACCATGGGCAAAAACCCAGCCAACCTTTTCCTTAGAGAATCAATGCAACAAGAGATACATCAAAGTCAACTAACCAGACCAACCACCGAAGACCAAACCAACCCTTTCACAGTTTTACCCACAAGGATCTCTGCAACAAGCTCTCCAAGAGAGACTAAAGGTGTCCTGCTGCCTGCAACTCTGCTTCAGAATGTGCCCAAGATGCCATAGAACATATTGGAAACACTTTGAGGAGGGTGAATCAGTATTTCCCTTCTTTCGCACAATTGATTAGTTTATTCTTTAAACATTCAGAGCATTAAAACAAACATATGAAACATCATCACATCAACGAATAGTACACATAAATTTCGTCTCAACCAAGTGCTTTGTTATGAATGATGTACATACAAATTTACCAGTTGAACCGGCAGGAAGTACAAGACTCCCCAATGGTTTTACCAGCAAAGTTGGAAGGAAGAAAATGCTCCCTGAATGAGTTTGGGCTCCAATACCAAGGATAATGGGCCCAACTACAATCAACTCTTCATCACAAGCTACTACTTCTGCTGCTACACTAACACTACCACTGCTCCAACTATCCATTGTCACTCCTACTGTCGTTGCTCTGTCTGCCCACTGTCGCTCCTACTGCTGTCACTGTCCACTATTGCAACTACTGCCACTCATCGTTGCCATTGTTGCAAATACTTTCACTCATCGTTGCCACTGTTGCTACTACTGTCACTCACTGCTGTTACTGTTGCTGCTACCAAAACCAATTCTGCCAAGTACCATCATCACACCATACTTCAATGTTGTCATCTCAGTGATCTTAAGATTATTGCCATGCCAAGAGCACTATCATACAACAGAGGTTACTGTCATCAAGAGATTGTCTTCCCTGTCATTAAGGGTACTGTCACTGGATTCATCAATAGTCATACATCAAGAATCTTTGGCATCTAATAATAAGTGTCATATATTACTGTCAAAAGGTTATATTGTCATAAGGACGTCATCATACTTTCATAAATGTTCTGTCAATAAGTATGCTCCCATAATCACTGTCATGCAATGCATCACTGTTATAGAGATACTATCATAACATCACTGTCATCGAAGATGCATTGTCATAATCAGTGGTTACTGTCATATAGAAATATGCATACATACAGCATGTTGCATTGTTGTCTCCATGTCATTTCAAGAGTCATTGCAGTCATTAAGAGATTGTCATATCAACTTTTCCTTTGTCAATATCTGCTCTACTATCACAGTTGTAAAAGTGATATCCCTGTCACATACACAAATTCCAAGTATAACAATGATGTCCAAACAATAGTTCAACAATGAGCAATTTCTGGTCCAACCCTAGATCTCAAAACATATCCCCTGACTTCTGGCAAATTAAGGAGTTTTCAATTACAATTAGGCTCATTATTGAAGGTTGATTTCTGCAATTACAAACCCTGGATACAACAATCTCCCAACACCATGTGACACTCTACACCTGTAGTAATTAGGTTGCTCATTTAAATTCACATCTGAATATTCAACCAATTGTTCGAACCACAACAAGCCGTACAATATTTGGTCTCTCTGTCGTTGTGTGTATAGGTCTTGGTGTCAACGGGATCATTGTCACTCATCAAGGTTCATTGTCACATACTGTCAAAAGGCATTGTCATGTAGATCCAGGACAATTTAATGTACTGAGGTCACAATCACACACACACACATATATCGCTTTTGATTCAATACTCGGTCAATCTGTACTCTTATATAGACCTCTTTATCTCTTATTGGGTAGTTTAGGGTTTCAACACATCTACTTCAGGTAACTACAGGAAGATCACAACCACCATACAATACTAATCACATAAAGCCACAGAAACTAGTCCATTACAGAAATGTTATTGTTAGCCACTGAACATATATATGCGATGCCAATGATGCCACTGTGTATAAGTTATTCCTTTGATATAAATGTGATGTTACACAGAGTATATGTGCGAGCCTCCAGACCATAGAACGAGCTACAGCAATGTGAGATAAACGCTGCCTCATTGTGTGTGTGTGTGTGTGTATATATATTATATATGAATATGAACACTGCCTCATTGTGTATATGAATGCTAGTGTGGCATACACCAATGACAGACCCTAATTCTAAACCCTACGAAAAAATTGAAGTCACAGTCCAGAATTATAACCAAGTCGCAAATCCTTCAAAAGCTACTCGGAGCATGACAGCCTATCTTCTTCAATGCGGGATCTGCTTCAAATGTTCCAACTGGTCAAAAGTCAAAACCTCCTCAGTCAAAGTTCGGATCCTTCAGATCCTAATCTTCATGATCAAACTAGTTATAAGGGTGACATAAACAATGTTACTATGACGTTGTTGTATAAAAAATGTCGTTTAAATCTGCAAGTCCCTTGAAAACTTCAATTCTGGAGACGAGAATTTAATGTGCTGCATAATACAGATAGCAGGTACTCATGCGTTACTTCCAGGAACATAATAACATCATGATCAACGAAAGGTATTGGTCCTAAAATTAATTCAGAGCTTCAAGGCAGAATATCTGCAAAGAGACATTCAAACCAAACAAATCCCATCCAAGAAAATTATAGACCATGACTCAGGAGTCGGAACCCTTCGACCTCCTCAAGGTGTTCAACGTTCCATGGAGCCACAAGCAAATTTTCAGAAGATTTCTTGATACATCCTTTGAAGGAGAGGGTAGGCCTCAAAAAAGTTACTTCAGGACTAAATATGATATTGATCCACAAGGTTTTGATGCTCGAAAAAATTGTTTTACACCTCCTTAACCAGAGCCGCGGGTATGAAAGAAGCTCCAGGCAATCCATACCCACAAGACCAAATGAAACCCTTGTGCAAAGAAACCAAGAACTAAGCCAATACCGAAAGAAAACTAAGCCAAGCTTATTACTGCATTTGATCAACTTCACCAAACATGGCCGCAGAATGAAATTGCAAAGGCGTTTTTAATTCACATCATATGATTAGCAGAGTGCCATCATTTTATAGTGATAGTTAGGCCTTTAGAAGGGCTGACTAGACAAACTTTAGAATGGAAAGATTATTCTAGAATTTTGAATTTTAAATTTATTATGAATCCAAATGTTGCCTCCAAAAACCATAATAAATTTAAATTTATCCTCATCAAAAATTAAATTTAATCACTTAATATCCCTTTAAATTATTTTATTAAGCCCTTGAATGAAGATCCTTTTCACTCTAGGTGTAAGCCAATTATGCACTGGCACATTATCAACTTTGGAACTGCCACATCATCGCCCTTTGGGACGTTTGACCCACAAATTGGGTCTTCAACTTCAAACTATCATATCTGTCAAATTGTGAAGGCCCACGAGACGCTCCACATATCAACGGAATCAGCATGATGAGGAGTATCCAATGGCAAGGGTCTCCAAGGCAAACTCACTGACCGGCTACTTCAAAAACTCCAACAAATGCAGGGTGTGCTCATTCCCCAAGGAAACCAAAGCCTAGAGCTAGGTCCTAACTGCATCATCTCATCGAGGACATCAATGACGATATCCTGTACCTTCTATGCCATCCTGCACCCACTTTGACATCCTGTACCTGCTTTGGCATCCTGCACCAGCACCAGCTTTGACACCAATGACAACATATTCACCAGAACATATGCCTCAGAAACCTGGATTCTCGGCCCTTTTCCTCAGACATCTTCCCCGGGGTCTTGGCCCACTTTGCCTCAGACATCTACCTCAAAACTTTTCATTGTTTCCAGAGAGACAACTTCGCACTGTTCCTCAGGATTTCGGATGGTTCCACAAACTCCGCGTGCCTCAGACCCTTCATTAGTTTCCTCCAACTTGTGCATTATCTTGCCTCGGATCAGATTCGAATTGTGTCTTGATGGAGACGAATTGGCTCTCTTTATAGTGGTTTGTCCATGCGAAGGGGCACATCCCTTGGGCAGGCTGACTTGTCACTTTGAGGGCCAACGTTGTCTTTGGGGAGGTGAAAATTCAAACTCAAAATTTTCATTTTCCCACTCTTTGATGAGCTTTATAATATATTTCTTTTCGATACAAAAAAAAAATTTACAAGCATGAAGAACATGCTTCATATAATTTTCTTTTTCAAGTACAATTAATTTATCAATATTACAAATATTATGAAGACCAACCATGGCTACAAATTTCAACAATGTGATAATGGAGTATTCATCTATGTGTAGTTGTTCATTCTATAATATTTGCTGATTGTATTGCTGGAAAATCAATTCAATTCTGGATATGGTGTTGTCCTTCTAATACTTTTGTTGTTCTTATTTGCCAGTTGGATCTCTCTATGTTTTGTCTATTCCGTAGAAAGGTTGCATATAGTTTCACCTAGCAATAGCATCAAATGTTATTGGTTTGCATGTGCATGCACGGACACCATTGACATGGGAATTCCTCATTAAAATTCCAGCCATATGAATCTGCCTCATCTTTAGTTTTCTGCATATTTGTAACAGCAATAACTAGACTCATTTATCATCTACTTGTGGCCCTGCTTGTTATTCTATAATTCCATATGCCCTTTTAGACTTTTCAAACTAGTCCTGCCAAATCAACCACCACAAAATAGTAAAATTCTGTTTGGCTAAGATTTCTACATTTTACCTTCAATGCTTATAGCATATGTATTAGTGATCCTAAATGTAAGGAAACCCCTTGTGTACTAGATGAGAGCTAGTCTCAAGTAAGAGAAGGATTGTGTGGTGACATTGGCATCCCTTTTGAATTTCCCTTTGTCTAAAACTGATCTTGGACTTTGGACTGTTGAGATTTTGTGTAGTTGGTGTAGCATCGAGTGTGCTCTAGCCCTGATATTTCGTGGAGGGGCTGAGACACACTTGAACTCCAAAACCCAGAAAGTGTTTAGTGAAATTTCAGCTGGTGTTCAAGTTATTCAAATAATTAATTATTTTAATGGATTTCCTAAGTCTAAACTTAGGAAAATTAAATAGTTAAAGTGAATTAATTAACACATGTGTTGAAATGTTCTAAGTGACACAGATCAAGCAGTCTTTTAATCTCAGTCGTTGATGAGTGTTTTATTCTCGGCCGTTAATGAGATCATCGAAAAAGTATAAGAGAGGCTCGAGGGTCGACTGGAGACACACACACAGAGGGCAGGGTTTGTGAATTTCCGGAAGAGTTTTCTGCAGCGAGGGGTAGTATTGGCTAAGGGGATGATCTGATCCCGGAGCCAAGAGTCAACAAGAGGCAGAGGAGCAACTTTCAAGGACACCGCAGAGGAGCAGAGAGCAGCAGCAGCTGCTACGCAGCACAGAGACTTCAGCTACTACACAGGTGCTATGCAGGCCCAGGAAGGGGCAGCGCTACAGCTTCAGGGAGATTCAAAAGTTACGCAGAGGCCTCCAGAGGCAGCGCAAGGACTGCATCACCCACTCTAGGGTTACGTAGTCACTCTCTGAGCAGCGGAGTAGCACGCAAAGCATAGCAGGGCTAACGCTGGGGCTTCAAGGCAATGTTGGGGTGTCTAGAGCCAGATCCGGGCTGAGTCTTGTAAATCTCGTTTGAGGATGTGGATCAGTCAGACATTTGGTCTTGGAAAAGTAGGTTAGCTGCAGATTTCTTTTATTCTCTGTCGCGTTTTCCAGATCTATAACCTAGATTTGTTGTACTCAAATTCTACTTAATAAAACAAACCCTCATATCTGCTGCACCAATTTTCCTACTTTGGGTTTTTCCGGGGACTTATGTCCAAAAATCAGTGTGTCATTTTGTTTGAATGAGCGTAATATTCAATAAATGATCTGCATGTGTAGGTTGTTAGTTGTGTTTACTTCGGTATTTTCTGAAGATAACTTGTACGAATTAATCAAGTAGGAGAAGTAAGCCATGATACTACAGTAGAATTTTCACATGGTATCAGAGCGATAGCAGATCAAGCTAAATCTCCAGCAAATCAGCTGAAGAGTATTTTTTCTGCAGGGTGGCAACTGAAGCAGCTAAGATCCGGAAAGGGCAACTTGGCAACAGGAGAACGCAGATCCAGGAAGGGACAGCGCTGTAGCTACATAAGGCCATCAAGCTTACGCAGAGCCTTCTCAGGCCAATGTAAGGACTGCGTCACCCAGTCTGGGATTACGCAGTCCACTTCAGAGCAGTGTTGAGGCTAAGCTGGGCCATTCAGTAAGACGCAGTCCAGTCATTCTTCCTGTTGCAGAAAAGTCCTGCCAAAATCCGAAAGCAGTGCTTCAGATCTTCAGAAGTGCTAGGGTGGTGGAAATTCTACCAATGCAGAATTGTGCCTAGCTAAGTCAACAAAGAGCGAGAGGGAGACAGACACTCAGCAGATCTGACCCAAACAGATCTGAGATTCGATCAAGAGGGTGATCAGAGAGTATTGTCCGATTGTGTTTGGGTGAAAGATTTCCAGGTGGGAAACCAGATTTCAGAAGAAGCAGTTGCTAGAAGGTTTCCAGTCACCAAGAAACCCAAATCCTGAGTTTCTGTGTAGCCACAGGAAGAGGGAGAAGAGTATTTTTTTTGTCAGATCTGAGCTAGATGGCTTCTCATGGGCTGAGAGATCAGGACAGCTTGGACAGTGTGTCCACCTTTGCCATCTAGAGGGCCAGGATCCTATCAGTCTTGGATGAGTATGGCATCGAGGACCATCTGACGAGTGTTCTAGTTGTGCCTGCAGATCCTGATCCTCTGAACAAATTTAAGGAGAATTAAGCACAGACTAAGCATTTGATCATGGACAGAGTGAAGGATCACGTAGTACCACATATTGCCGATAAGAACACGACAAATGTCATGTGGGTCGCTCTAGAAGCGATGTATCAAGGAAATTTTGTCCAATGAAAAATGCTTCTAGAGAATCAGATGAGGCTTTTCGACATGAAAAAGGGTGAGGAAATAGATCCTTTCCTTTTCCGACTTCAGACCATCCGAGACCAACTGGTTAGCATGGGTGCAACTCCAGATGAAGAACTCTTAGTAAGGACTGCCCTAAATGCAGTCTCCGAGGAATGGGAAACATTTGTCCAAAGTATACTGGGCAGAGCAGCATTACCATCATGGGCAAACATGTGGGCAATCCTCTGCCAAGATGAGATCAAGAAGATCACCAAGAAGCAGAATACTGTTGAGAATTTGTGTATTGGGGTAGCATCGGATGTGCTCTAGCTCCCAAATTTTGTGGAGGGACTAGAGTACACATGATCTACAGGACCTAGAAAGAGATTTGGGAAATTTTATCTGGGTTGGAAGATATTTAATTAATTAATTAATTAAATTAAACATGTGATGAAATTGTCTTAAGTCACATGGATCAAGCTTTCTTTTTAGCCATTGATTCAAGATCTGATCATGGACATTGGTTTCCCAACGAGAAAAGTATAAAGGAAAGGCTTGGGGTCATTTGTACAAACACATAGAGGCAGAGCACTAAAGCTAAGCTGAGATTCTACGGCATGGTTTGCTAAGAATTCTCAAAAGTGTTTCAGTTGCAGAGAGGGGTGTTTAGGAAAAGGGGATGGTTTGATCCCATTGCCTACAATCAGCAAGAGGCAGAGAGTAGCTTCTAGAGGTAGTGCACAGAAGCAAGAGCAGCAACAGCAGAGAGGGTAGCAACTGCGTAGCGCACAGAAGCAAGAGCAGCAACCGCAGAGAGGGCAGCAACTGCGCAGTGCAGGGGCAACTTCAGCTACGCAGGTGCTCTCGAGGCAGTGTTGGGCAGCAGGAGACCCTCAGGGGCAGTGTAGGGTCTGTGTCACCCACTCTGGGGTTACGCAACCCTCTCCAGGCAGGTTGTAGAGGCTGATGCATGGGCTTCAGGGGCAGCGCTAGGGTTTCTAGGGCCAAGATCTGGCTGAGTCTTGTAAATCTCGTTTGAGGGTGTGGCTCAGTCAATATTTTGACTTCAGAACAGCAGGTGTGCTACAGATCTATATTTTCTCTGTCGGGTTTTCCAGATCTAGAACCGAGATTTGTTGTATTCAGAAAACTCTTAATAATAAAACCCTCCAACAGCCAGAAGACCAGTCTTCCCACATTGGGGTTTTGCCGGGGTCTATTGTCCAGAAAATCCTTGTGTCACTTTGTCTATGTGTGCATGTGCTTTTTCTAGATCTGAATTGGTGAAAGTCTGTTATGTGTTTGCTTCGATATTAATCTGAATTTTCAGCTTAATAACTTAATTAAGTAGGAGAAGCATAACCAGATCTAACAGTATATTTCTGCATAAGCATCATTCAGAATCAATGGAGGGACAGTCAGAGTAAAGAAAGAAGAGGAAGATGATGCAGCCTTTGCATCAAAGGAAAGAAAACAGCAAGGGAAGAAGAAGAGAGACCTATCCAACGTCCGGTGCTTTAACTGTGGCAAACTTGGACACTTCGCCAGCACTTGTCCTGAGAAGAAGGACAAAGGATCTTCTAAATCCAAGGTTGCAGCAGCAAAGGAAGATGGTTCTGATGATGATGCAGCCATGAGTCTCATGTGCCTCGGGAGAAGAGGTGGGGTGACATGGATCTGTAGAGCATCTACAGATAGTGGCGAGATCCTTCAATCAACACCACTCTTGGAAAACATATGAGCTACGAGAGCCTTAAGACGGTAATGGGATAAGTCAGGAGATGGTTGGAGAAGATCACATTGAAGCAGAAGGGAGAGCTGAAGAGTTGAAGAGGGAGCATCGTAATGTAGAGGCAGCAGCAGCGTGGAGGCAACAGCGCAGAGGTTGATGGGACTTCAGCAGCGCAGAGAGGTTGTGCACACGCAGTGCAGAGTTGCAGCAACGCAGTAGCTTCAGGAGGACAGCGTAAATCAGCAGCCATGGAGCTTCAGTGATGGGATGCAGCCTAACTTGTCTGTCAACGAATGGGCAGGAGTCCTTCAGTTGCTTACTTCTCGACAATTGAGTTGTAGTGCAGCAGTTAGCAGTGGCAGTGCTATGGGCAGCATGATGCAACAATTTGAGAGGGAGCTGCAGTACAGATGTGGCAGTGTCAATGGCAGTGGCATGGGCAGCAGTACAGAGAGCAGTAGTGGAGTGGAAGGAGGGCAGCAGGCCAAGCATCAGTAGGACATAAACCAACATCACGATCTTGCAGTACATGGTGTGGGTGTATTGCTAGAGCACACTCCGTGCTAAGAGGGAGTGTTGAGATTTTGTGTAGTTGGTGTAGCATCGGGTGTGCTCTAGCCCTGAAATTTTGTGGAGGGGCTAAGACACACTTGAACTCCAAAACCCAGAAAGTGTTTAGTGAAATTTCAGCTGGTGTTCAAGTTATTCAAATAATTAATTATTTTAATGCATTTCCTAAGTCTAAACTTAGGAAAATTAATTAATTAAAGTGAATTAATTAACACATGTGCTGAAATGTTCTAAGTGACACAAATCAAGTAGTCTTTTACTCTCAGTCATTGATGAGTGTTTTAATCTCCACTGTTAATGAGATCATCGAAAAAGTATAACAGAAAGGCCTGAGGGTCAGTTGGAGACACACACAAAGGCAAAGATGAGAGAACAAATCTGGAATTCTAGGGCAGGGTTTGCTAAGAATTTCCAGAAGAGTTTTCTTCAGCGAGGGGTAGTATTGGCTAAGGGGATGATCTGATCCCGGAGCCAAGAGCCAGCAAGAGGCAAAGGAGCAGCTTTCAAGTACAGTGCAAAGAAAAGCAGCAGCAACTACGCAGCAGTTGCGCAGCGCAAAGGCTTTAGCCGCTACGTAGGCCCAAGAAGGGGCAGCGCTGCAGCTTCAGGGAGCTTCAGAAGTTACAGAGACGCCTTTGTCTTTTAAATCTCATTTGAGGGTGTGGATCAATCAGATATTTGGTCTTGGAACAGCAAGTTAGTTGCAGATTTCTTTTATTCTCTATCGGGTTTTCCAGATCTGGAACCCAGATTTGTTGTACTCAGATTCCACTTAATAAAATAAACCCTCATAACTGCTGCACCGGTTTTCCCGCTTTGAGATTTTCCAGGGACTTATGTCCAAAAATCAGTGTGTCACTTTGTTTGAATGAGTGTAATATTCAGTAAATGATCTACATGTGTAGGTTGTTAGTTGTGTTTACTTCGGTATTTTCTGAATCTAATTTCTGAAGATAACTTGGATGAATTAATCAAGTAGGAGAAGTAAACCATGATACTACAGTAGAATTTTCACATGGACCTCCAATGCTAGATCAATCTATAATGGGATACTTTCATCATGAACAATAACAGAGGCAACTAAGTAAACAACCCAAAGAAACCGTAGTCTAAATCAAAAGGTGATCCAAACATGTCACATCCATCAACACATAAATTGGGCGAAGTCTACTTGAAAAGAACATATAACCCTAAATTCCATAAAATCAGTCCAATCTAACCCACATTGGATCACACCCCTATCTATAGTTGGTCCAAGTGAACTAGTTGCCATAGTCAAGCCCCTTCACTTCAAATTGGGGACAAACAATTGGATTAGGTCCTTAGACTAAAACCACATCTACTTCCCCACTCCCCTAATCACTATCTCCATGCCAACACATCAATCACTCTCACAATCCACCGTGTTAAAATCCCTTCCAACAAACCACTTTCTAGTTAGGAGAGTGTAAGTCATACAATCCCAAATTATATTATGCTTTGTACTTAGATTATGAGCACAATCTAATCAATCTATCTTGGATCGAAAGAATGACCTAATTACATTGATCCTCCAAATCTAAAAGAGATATTACCACAAAATTCTACAAGTAGGATACAATAGGATGAGAGGAAATCACGATGCCTCCACTCCCCTAACAAAAATTTGAAGTTAAAAAAAGACCATACCATCAATATTTCATCTAATTTTGAAGCTCAAAACTTACTGACTTGACATCTTGTAAGAAAACCACACCCAGCTAGAAATATTGGAACACTCCTCAAACAATCTGCTTGCCACTAGGTATCATTATCCCTCGAACAATCCAAGATAATAAAAAAGAGCTCCATTATGAAGGAAGATGAAGGTCTAAACTATTGAACCTATCATCTATCTCCAAATCTAGAAAACAATGATCAAATGAGCGAACCATCACATTCTTATAAGACTTCATCCACATCTCGTGGCTCAAATCAACCTCAAACCTATCCCATCGAAGTTCTTCTTATAATCTTCTCGTTAGATAACCAACGGCCCAAATTAAAACATAATCAACGACTTAGATCATATTGACTCGATCTTCATCTTTTTCTAGAAGTTTCACACCTAGTTCTATTAATATACTTAAATTATTTTAATTTCCTAAGTTTAGACTTAGGCTCCCATTAAAAATAATTAATTATTTTAATAAAACTCCATCTGGGTGGACTTTCCCAAAATGCTTTCTGGGTATTTTGGAATACATGTGTTTAAACCTCCCTTAAAATTTTGAGACCTAGAGCATATTTGATGCTACCAGAAATCAACACTCCCTCTTAGTGAGGAATGTGCTCTAGTAATACTTCATGCTGAAGCACTACACTTACTCTGTAACATCTCCCTTTGTGTTGTTGATGTCTGACACTGCTACCCACCAACTACTGCGTTGTTGCATCTATGTTGTTGTTGACCCTACGTATTGCTGCCAATTGCAACTCTGCTGCTTGATGCAACAAAAAAACATCCAAACACTGAACTAAGTGTTCAGCATGATGCATCAGATACTGAAGATCTGACTACTGCTAGACTCTGCTCTGACCCTCTGAAGTTGTTGCATTGCTACTGACTCTGCGTTGTGCCTTGTTGCACTACTGCCAACTCTTCTCTGTGTTGCTCAGACTCTAGCATTCTCTAGCCACTACATTGTCACTCTAGCACTCCTATGCACCAACTAACACTGGTTCATCCTGCTACTGCTGATTTGGGCTCCCATAGCAAGGTATTGATCCATGAGGTAGACTCCTCAAGGATCCTGCCCAATTGCAGCTCTTTCGAACTACAGTTCTAGATCACCCCAATTTTCCCCTGGAGATATATGAGCAATCATCGCAAACTCTTCCTCCTCGAACGTCGTGGTCACAACCTACGGATCATGTTTATCATACTTGTCCTTCTTCCTGAGAAGACACTGCGTAGCGTAGTGACCCATCTCAAAATAGCAGAAGCACTGGACCTTTGAGACATCCTTTCTCCACCTCCGCTACTCCTGCTACCCCTTAGATGCAAGGGCCGAATTCTCATCCTCCTCCTTGGGCATCAACCCACTATATCTGCTGCCATCAAGTTTGCACTTGATCATGTCTCGCCTCATCTCTTCCTGCAGAAGAAGAGCCCACATCTGTTCCCAATCAGGCAACCTTTCTCTGCCCAGGATGCTCTGGGCAAAGACTTGCCATTCATCTCATACAAAGTTTAGAGCCAATCTGACCATCTTGGTGGCCTGAGGTGATGCTCCAACAGCTGCCAACTGATCTCTGGTTTCCTGAAGCTTTCCAAGGAACAGATCAATGTGTTCTCCTTTCTCCATCCCCATCGATCGTATCTGATCTAGAATAAGCACATGCACACATTGACAAAGTGACACAGTGATTTCTGGACAAACTATCCCCGGAAAAACCCAATGTGGGAAAACCGGTCTCTGGCTGCTAGAGGGTTCTATTATTAAGAATATTTCTGAATACACAACTCAGGGTTCCAGATCTGGAAAACCCAACACAGAAAACTCTAGATCTACAGCTCACTGGTTGATCTAGGGCCAAAATAATGACTGATCCACACCCTCAAACGGGATTTATAGAACTCAGCCAAACCTAGTACTAGAAACCCCAGCGTTGCCCCTAAATGGCTCTGCGTCAGCCTCTGAAGCCCCTGAAAGCCTCTGCATCAGCCTTGGATGGCCTCCAAACCATCAGCGCTGCTCTAGAAGGGACTACGTTAACCCAGACTGGGTGTCACAGTCACTACTCTGCCCCTAAGGGTCTCTGCGTAACCCCTGAAGGGTTTCCTGAAAATTACGTTGTCCTTGCTGCTGCTGCCTTCCTCTGCGTTGTCCTTGAGCTAATCTCTTCTCTGCCTCTTGTGTATTCTAGACCCTGGGATCATATCATCCCCTTGACCTAAATTCCCCTCTGCAGCTGAAACACTTATGAGTATTCTTAGCAACCCTGCCCTAGAATCTCAGCTTAGCTTCAGTGCTCTGCCTCCGTGTGTCTTACAAATGACCCCAAGCCTTTCCTTTATACTTTTCTCGTTGACAAATCAACGGCCATGATCAGATCTTGAATTAATGGCTAAGATTAAAAGAAAGCTTGATCTGTGTGACTTAAGACAATTTCATCACATGTTTAATTAAATTCACTTTAATTATTTTATTTTCCTAAGTTTTAACTTAGGAAATACATTAAAATAAATAATTAATTTAATATCTCCTTTTCCAAATCCATGTATGGGTCTTGTAGATCAGGTGAACTCTAGTCCTTCCTCAAAATTTGGGATCTAGAGCACAATTGATGCTACCCCAAATACACAAAATCTCAACACTCCCTCTTCGCATCAAGGGCGTGCTCTAGTAATACATCACACTTATGCATTACATGATTTTAGGCACTGGTTATGTGTTGCTGAAGCTTGGCCTCCTGCCACTCAACTCTGCACTACTGCTACCATTTTGTATTGATGCCCATGACTCTGCCACTGCCACTGCCACTGCAACCACTATATTGCAGCTCCCTGTCAATATGCTACATCTACGCTTCTCATAGCACTACCACCGTTGAACTGTTGCATTGCAACTTCAGTTGTTGAGAGAAACAACTGAATCTCCTGCCCAATCTTTGAAAAACAATTCAAATGGGTTGCATTCTCATCACTAAAGCTCCATAGGCTACAGATCTGTGCTGGCATCTAAAGAACGATGCACAACTACAGCTCTGCCTGCGTAATCAGACTCCCTCTGCACTACTGAAGTCACATCAACTCCTTGTGCTGAAATCTATCACGCTGCTGCTACACTACGCTGTCCCTCTGAAGCTCTTTGCACTGCTGCAGCTCTGCACTGCGTAAGAAACACTCCTCTGCACTGCTGAAGTCACATCAGCCTCTGTGCTACTACTGCTTCTACGTTGTAACTGCTATGCTCTGCACTGCTCCTAGCCTCCAGATCTAACTCAGCCTCTGCCTCATCTGTGATGTATGCACCCACTGCTCCACTTGTCCCGCTACTGTCTTAAGGTTGTCGTAGCTTGCATGTGATCCAAGGGATGAGCTGCTCAAGGATCCCGCCTTACTCCCATGTAGCTCCTCTACATGTCCATGTCACCCCACCTCTATGGTTCATAAGCACTCATGGTTGCATCATCTCCTGACCCATCATCTGCCAGAGCTACCTTGGAAGAAGATGCTTCCTTGTCCTTTTTTCTTCTCTGGGCAATGGCTAACAAAATGGCCCATTTTGCCACACTGGAAGCACTTGATCTTTGAAAGATACTTCTTCTTCTTCAGCTGCTTCTTCAATGCCAAGGCTGCATCTTCCTCATCTTCCTTCTTTACTTTGCTCAATGCAGGGTCGTGCTGCCTCTTGGTGAATCTGCGTAGTTCTTCTTGCCGCAGGATTGACCACAAGTTGTCCTAATCTGGGAGGTCCGCTCTGCCCAAGATACTTTGGACAAAGGTTTCCCACTCATCCGTGACTGCATTGAGGGTAGTCCTGACTATCACAACATCATCTACGGTTGCACCTGTTGTAGTGAATTGGTCCATGATTGACTGTAGTCTGAAGAGGAAGTGCTCCATGTCTTCTCCCTTGGTCATCATGAATTCATTTGGGTCTCCAATAGCATTTTTCTTTGGACAGACTTTCCCTCATAGAGGGAAGTCAAGGCCTTCCACATCTCGTTAGTTGTCTTCTTCTCAGCTACGTGTTGTACAATATGGTCCTTGATACTATCCATAATCAGCCACTTGGCATGCCCAGCAGCTTCCTTATGCTTCCGAAGGAGATCCGCATCTGTCGATGTGGCCAGAGTCTGCTCCGCATGGTCTCTTAGATTGTATGCCTCAAGGACAATCAGGATCCTTGCTTTCCAAACCAAAAAGTTTGATAGGCCCTCTAGCCTACCCTGATCACACAATCCATGAGAAGCCATCTGCTCAGAATGTGTTGGAGCTCCTCCTCTCTATGCTAGAGATCTGGATCTAGGGTCCTTTACGAACTGAGCACCGTCTGCTCCCTCTGACACTTGATTTCCCTCTTTGGAAATCTACCAAATCAACTATGATTCAGCTTCTTCTTTGATCCTTTGATCAAACTGCAAGTTTCCTTTAGCAAGAAACTCTCTGAGAAGCTGATCTCTTCCCAATCTTTGTCACTTCTACTAAGGCTAAAAAATCTGAAATCTTCCGAGTTTTAACCTCACCGGCTCTTCTGAATTTCTGCAACTTTTCTGCTTTCTTTTTCTGGATCTGACAGTTTCAGATCTGAATCACACTGGCTAGCTTCGGACCCAACCAACGTTGTTTCTGAGCTGCCTCTGTGCAGTAATTGTGTGGCCTTGCTAGGACACGGCGCTGGACAGCGTCACCCTTCCCTCTGCGTGAATCCGCTCCTGAAAACTGTGTTGTCCCTTCAGATCTACTTCTCTGTTGCTTTTCCAACTACTTTCTGCAGCTGGATCCTTCAGATTCTTCTGCTGGTGACCCTTCTAGATCTGCAATTGCTCTGATCCCATGTAGAAATTTATGAATCTTATATCTTATGCAGAAATTATTACTGTTAATCCGATTAAGCACCCCCACTTAAATAAGTTATCACCTGAATAAATTCAAGTTAACATCGAAGCAAAACACATAACAGATCTCAACCAATTCAGATCTAGAATAAGCACATGCACACATTGACAAAGTGACACAGTTATTTTTGGACAAACTGTCCCCAGAAAAACCCAATGTGGGAAAACCGGTCCGTGGCTACTGGAGGGTTCTATTATTAAGAATATTACTAAATACACAATTCTGGGTTCCAGATCTGGAAAACCCGACAGAAAAAACTCTAGATCTATAGCTCACTGATTGATTTAGGGCCAAAATAATGACTGATCCACACCCTCAAACGAGATTTACAAAGCTCAGCCAAATCGAGGCCTAGAAACCCCAGCGTTGCCCCTGAAAGGCTCTGCGTTAGCCTCTGAAGCCCCTGAAAGCCTCTGCGTCAGCCTTGGATGGCCTCCAAACCCTCAATGTTGCTCCAGAAGAGACTGCGTTACCCCAGACTGGGTGATGCAGACACTATGCTGCCCTTAAGGGTCTCTGCGTAACCCCTGAAGGGCTTCCTAAAAATTATTCTTTCCTTGCTGCTGCTGCCTTCCTATGTGTTGTCCTTGAGCTGATCTCTTCTCTGCCTCTTGTGTATTCTAGACCCTGGGATCAGATCATCCCCTTCATCTAGATTCCCCTCTCTACAGCTGAAACACTTATGAGTATTCTTAGCAAGCCCGCCCTAGAATCTCATCTTAGCTTCAGTGCTCTGCCTCTGTGTGTCTTACAAATGACCCCAAACCTTTCCTTTATACTTTTCTCGTTGACAAATCAACGACCATGATCAGATCGTGAATCAATGGCTAAGATTAAAAGAATCCTTGATCCGTGTGACTTAAGACAATTTCATCACAGGTTTAATTAAATTCACTTTAATTATTTTATTTTTCTAAGTTTTAACTTAGGAAATACATTAAAATAATTAATTAATTTAATATCTCCTAAACTAGATGAAATTTCCCAAATCCATTTCTGGGTCTTGTAGATCAAGTCAACTCTAGTCCTTCCTCAAAATTTGGTACCTAGAGCACAACTGATGCTACCCCAAATACACAAAACCTCAACAACAAATACACTGCAACCTTCACTACATAAATAAACTGCGGGAAAATAAACGTGGAAACAAGGTCTGAGCAAGAAGAAAACCAAACACACATGACAACATTATTTTTGGACAAAGTCCCCAGAAAAAGCTAATGCGGGAAAACCGGTGCAGCGTCTGAGGCTTTGATATTATTAAGCAGAAGTTCTTAATACAATCTAGGATGCCTTACTGGCCATCCATACAAATAAAATTACTAACAAAGATTTAGTGAGAAAATGTCCTCACACTAACAATCGAAATCTAGAACTGACCCAACACTGAACTGGTGAGCCCCACGCTGCCTCTACGCAGATCTACGTCACTCTGGTTGGGGTCTGCATCACCTCCTTCTGCTGGTATTTCTGCTGGCTGGATGCTGATCTCTGGCCCCTCTAGTCTCACACCCCGGCACTCCGGCACTGGATCTGACTGATGCTCAGCGAAATAGCAGATCTCCTGAAGGCTGCAGTGTTGCCTCTGCGTTGAACTACGCTGCCCAGCATAGCTGCTACGCTACCTCTTCTACGTATTGCCCTCTGCCTTCTCTACAAAGTATTCTCGGCTCTGGAAGAAATCTTGCAACCGGAACTATCACTGCCCCTCACTGAAATCAAATCAACTTGATCAAATCCTCCAACTGCTCTATGCAGCTCTCTTGAGAAATTCGATCTCTAGACTCACTCAATGTGTTATCCAAATTCCCATCGAAGTCCTTATAATCTTCTCGTTGGATAACCAACGTCCCAGATTAGAACATAATCAATGACTTAGATCATACCCAATTCTATTAATATACTTTTCTAGAAGTTTCACACCCAATTCTATTAATATATTTTAATTATTTTAAATTCCTAAGTTTAGACTTAGGCTCCCATTAAAAATAATTAATTATTTTAATAAAACCCCATCCGGTTGGAATTTCCCAAAACTCTTTCTAGGTATTTTTGAACACATGTCTCTAAGCCTCCCCGCAAATTGGAGACTTAGAGCACATCTGATGCTACCATAAATCAATAGTGTCGTCTATCTTTGCACTCTAAGAGGCAAGAGCACCAACACCCAAACCCACACCCATGGCCTCCCTCAACAAAGGGTGATCGAAGAGAGAAATATCTAATCAAATGATCGTTGGTCGTGTTTGCAACATAACCGTTCAAAAGATAGAGATACCAAACCTTCAATTGCTTGCTTTCATCGATATCATAGACGATAAGAGTAAAAAATGTCTATCAAATCCACCTCCTCACAAACCCTTTGATTAGCCTTAAAAGAATTTTGTTGACCATCAGCGATAAGAACTCTACAAAAATGCTTTGCAAATAGATAAACAAAAGGTCATATATCAACAAGAAAGGTTGGGAACTCTAGCCAAAAAAGGTAGTTGGCCTAACCATAATCCTCTAGGTTAAAATCCACCCTCCGTTACAGCAAGGGAGCCAACAATATTTCAAGTACCAACTACAATACTTGGCATGTGGCAACCTTTGAACATTTGTTAAACCCACACCCCAATAGGCATTCAAGGAAATCCCCTTGGCCTCTCAACTCAAATGACATTGTCAATCAAATGCCTCCTCATCTAACATTCAAAGTAAAAAAGTAAGATCATCACTCTCTTCCCTAAACGAATCTATCCCTTCAAGTATTCCTTCTCCTCAACAAGGATGAAGTTAAAGTAATCTAGATGTGAACAAAATGAGAAACTAGCATTGACTACAGGTTATACAGATGGCTATACCTATGCCATCAAGCTAGGTTGAGACGACAGTGCTGAATCAGAGGATTTCCATGCCCATCAACTCCTCCAAAGACACAAGAGAAATATGTGACTTGTTAACTTGTGGATTGCATGTGGGGACCACATTTTCATTACCCAAATGGCATCCATATCCTCCCTTTCAACATCCGTTTGCTCTATATCAAGGCTCAAAGCCATTACCCATTCATCTGCCATAGAAGCAACAACTTTCTTTGAAGTTAGAGAGGGGCACTCCTACTTGTTGCTCACACAAGAAACCCTAGCTGCTGAAAATTTGGCATTTAGAGAACAAACCATTACTTTGACAAACATATCAGTGCATGAACTGTTCAGATTTTGTGTAGAAGGTGTAGCATCAGGTATGCTCTAGCCCTGAAATTTTGTGGACGGGCTAAGAATCACTTGAACTCCAAAACCCAGAAAGTGTTTTGTGAAATATCAAGTGGTGTTCAAGTTATTCAAATGATTAATTATTTTAATGGATTACCTAAATCTAAACTTAGGAAAATTAAATAATTAAAGTGAATTCATTAACACGTGCTAAAATGTTTTAAAAGACACAGATCAAGCAGTGTTTTATCTCAGCCATTGATGAATGTTTTAATCCCGGTCGTTGATGATGTCCAAACTCCGGGTTGTGATGCTCAGATGACGATCCCAATATTTTTATTGGATTCCTCTTACGGAGAGGTGTAAGATTGATCTAAAGATCATCTCAATCGGATGAGCAGAACATGTACTTTGAATGTGCTGGGTCGACCTAGAATAAAATATTGACTTAAATGTCTTAAAAGACGTGTCACACACCCTTAAAGATTCCTATATATTGGAGAGACTTAGAGTTCATTTGACACATTGGGTGGAGGAATTCTCTCTCTCTTGATGGCGTTGGAGCTGCATATTCTTTGTTTGGGTTGTTCTGGGTTATGTGTGACACGCTTCGCTGAATGACCTATTGGAGACTTTGTTGGTAGAAGCATCCTGCTGATCGCCGTAACGTCACCATCTCCTATCTCTGTTTACGCTTGTCTTCTATCGATCTTTTAGTATGTTCTATCTTCTTCAGTGTTGTGCCCTAATCTGAAATGGCATAGAACATGTTCAGAAATTAACATGGTATCGGAGCTAGGTTGAAGACAATGCCCTAGGCTTGAATCAGCGTGAGCAGTCTTCTCTAGTTAGCGTGGAAGGTGACAGCTATGAGGGACGTGGGTCTGTCTCAGCCTGCGTGGAAGGGCAGCATATGCTACTATAAGAGGGACGCAGTCCCCACCTCATTTTTGGAAGACGTTGTCGGTTCATAACAAAGGAAACACACGAAGGAAAGTCTTTAACGTGGACGCAAAAGTCCTGCATACCAGTTTTTTTTACCTGCGACCAGCGGAGCAGTGCAAACCATGGAAAGAAAAAACGACACTGCTGCGGAATTACAAAATTTTGATTTTTTTTTTTACGCCGCTTTAGAACTCGAAAATTTTGACGCCGCTGAAGAACTCGAAAATTTTGATGTTTTTTTTACTGTGGTCGATAATAATTTTTTTAATTAGATCGATCTGTGTTAGAATACCTGAAATCTCTGTCATCCGAGCCCGATAAAATTTCTTTCCATGTCGATACCTGGACTAAGTTGAACGTCCACCGAAATCACTGAAAGATTGAAGCGGCGTTCCGAATCGTTCGGATCAAAAGGATCAGCTTTGATCGGATTGGGCAGCCTGTGAAAAGTGAGTCAGATCCGTAAGATGCGGTCAAGCGGATTCAATTTGCATCCAGACTTCGCGTTATTATCAAATTGTCCGCGTAGGCGTCATGCACACGTTGTGCGTATTTTCTCCGTTGTAGTAAGAGCCAGATAGTTGTGAGGGGAGTCGCCAGTTTTTGAGAGAAGATTGTGAGATCGAGCCGCTAATAGAAGAGCCGCCATTCTCAAGAGAAATCGAGCCCACTGTTTTTTTTTTAAGATTGTTGCTGCCTTAGAGGTTGCTGTGAGAACAACCCTGTTCTATCCGCCATCGAAAAGGGAGAAGTTGCATGTTGCCGGATAAGAGATAGACAAAGAATGCTCGCTGACTGTGCAGAGGAAGTCTGATAAGTCAGACTGTCTGAGACGAATTCGCAGGTCCTGCCAGAGAATACAAACTGGGCAACCCATAAATTCTGGAGCGGCCGCAATTAAATCTCAAGAGATCGTTATCCCCTTAAATATTGTGTTTTTAATCAGCAGAAAGCCGAAGCAAAGTGGCGTGAAAGAATTGATGTCTTTGATCCCTCTGAACAGCGACGTGGCCAGGAATTGAGGCTTCATGAAAATAGCCAGAAAGGATATTGGCCTGGACCATAAATGGTCACCAGCGGCAACAGTTACTATAAGCCTGATATTCAATTAATGAAAATTTGACGAAGAGGGAGAGCTGTCCCACAAAATTATTTGAAATTGATCCAGGATTGAAGGCTACAGGCAGCGTATATTCTCTGAAGGATGCCGCAGGACTGGAAGATCTGTTTGGTTATGTGTTCTTATTGCAGATTGAAGCCGTTGTCTCAGGGTTATTGTGTTCGGTTCTTAGAGGCTGCGCCACAGCGGAAGAGAGAGAAGTTATGAAATTGGTCTGCAGAACTCCTTGAAAGTATCACTCCTGTAAAGGGCAATATATTGGAGGATATGCTACATGGTTTTATGTTTACTGCAACCCCCTGTCATTCAAATGGGGAAACTGTTAAGGCATTTGTGGCTAATCTATTGCGGGATTATTTATCTTGCAAGATTGTTCGTGTAGTTTTGGAAAATGCTTTTACTACAGTTTGAGAACAGTGAAAGATTCAATGGAGGAGTACTTCAGTCCCAATCTGAGAGTTGACCATGATGAAATTGAAGCTATGCAGCAGATGAACCTTCATATAGCTTGTGTATATGCAAGGCTTTTGCTATGAAAGAATGATCGTATTGAGAGTTGCAGACAGCGCAGTAATCCTTTTTCATTTACTGCTCGGAACCTTTAGAAGATATGCATGATAGTTTCACCTTCAACCATCGATATGTAAAGTCAAATCCACTTGAGGTTGAAAATGCTACATGGATGCTAACTGTATTCAATTGTTGTGGGAAATACTTTTGTCTACATTTTGAAGCATTTCAATTGGGCAAAGCCCCTGTATATATAGCTTTTCTGCGTTTCATGGGAGAAGATACTTTAAGTACAACCTTGAGGTTGGAGGCAATGGTCGGAAACTGACTTGGCAGGGGGTTCCCCGTAGCATCAGAGATAGTCACAGGAAAGTTCATGAGAGTCATGATGGACTAATCAAACAAAGAACTATGGCACTTTTTTTTCTCAGGCAGTGACAGAAAAGAATTAAAGCTTAGACTGACAGGACGCATATGGAAGGAACAAAAATTATATGGACCTTGTGATTTGAGGCAGCCACAGATTCAAGCCAAAGTTGGATTCAGACCAATCACATAATTCCCAGATCTATGTACATGGCACAGACTGGATCTCAAGTGAAGACAAAGAAATTGTTTTTAATGTACTGGACAGGGTCTTTAAGAGCAGTGAAGTGCCTTGTCCTAATTTTTCCTGTTGGATGGTTGGGGCTGTAACATTGATGAGCAGGGGTGCCACTATGTCTGTGCCTGATCTGCATGGACTGGCATGTAGAAGGGTATGAAGTCTGTATGATTGGTTCCTAAATCAGTGAAATTCAGGGAAAAATCACAGAACTGAGATCTGCAATCTTGGCCAGATCAGTGATTTAGCAAGCAGTGATGAGTGTGATAGTTCAAAATCTGTGATTCTATGTCACTGTCATCATGACAGTGACATAGACAGACACCCATGTTGAAGCTAGAAGTTGTAAGGGTTGTCCGCTGAAGTCCTTGAGGAAATTCTATGTAGTGGTCAAAATTTTTTTTACAGCCCTAGGAGCTGTCTGCTGAAATAACCAAAAATGGGTTGATTTGGAAGAAACTCAACGTGCAAATGCCTCATGTGCAGGATAAACCAAGGTAGACTGGATACCTAGTTTTCTAAGCTGCGGTCTTCGAAGGCTGTTTGAAGAAGCTACTCACAGAATAACAGGTAGTGGCTGAAAGGACTTCTAACACAAGCTGAGGCTTGTTGATATGTTCCCCCTGTATGTCAGTGACATAGATAGACACCTATGCAGTAGCAGCATGTGACTGTATCAGTCCTACATTGGAGCGTTATGGTAAACTTAAAATGTGAACTAGGAAGTTTATGCAGCTTTTGGTCACATGGTTGGAATCTTGAATCATGATCAGCAAAGTCTGTTGGCTGGCTTTGACTGTGGGAGATCAGGTCCCTATTCCAAGATGGTGTCTGGGATGCCCTCATTTAAAACAGATGTCTTCTCTCGAGAGAGAAGCTGACATTAAGAGGGAGATATATCTGTATATGCTCCTGAATGGATGTCTTTGTTCAACGAAAGAAGATCCTCATGGCTCAGGGACATATGGCTTCAGAGGGGGAAATTCTGAAGGAAAACCAAGAAGCCATATTAATAACAGGATATCTAGCAGCCATGAGTACTTTTGTACAATCTGACCTTGGATACCTTTGAGGAAGTCGTAAAGCATCAAGTCTGGAAGGATGCTATGCCGTGGAAGTGCTGAAAAGTTCAAGGCAAGATTCGTTGCCTGTGAGGAAGATATAGACTATGATGACATATTTGCACCTGTGGCTCGAGATACCACCATTCGATCTATTATAGCCCTTGTTGCTACGCAAGGATGCAGTCTTCATCAGATGATGTGAAGACCGCATTTTTCTGCATGGTGTGATAAAGAAAGAGATATATGTGGAGCAACCCTTGGGGTTGGAAGTCCAAGATCGGGACACCCATGTCTGCAGGTTGAAGAAAGCCCTCTATGAGCTAAATCAAGCACCCTGAGATTGGTACAAGAGGATAGATAGCTACTTGATGAAGCTGGGCTTCACTCGAAGTAATGCTGATCCGAACCCTTACTTCAAGGTTGTCAAGGGAAAACCTCTCATTCTGGTGTTGTATGTGGATGACCTCTTCCTGACAGGTGCTGACCCTCTCATTCATCAGTGCAAGAGGGAGCTCGCTGCTGAGTTCGAGATGAAGGACCTAGGACTGATATCTAGGCCTGAAGGTCTAGCAGAGACCTGGCGAGATTTTCCTTTCTCAAGGAAAATACATTATGAATTTTCTGGTATGATGGACTGTAAGTCCATGGAACTCAACTTTAAGAAGTTGAGTAGCAGCGTTGCTAGGCCTGTCCTATTGAGTATCGTTAACTCATAGGGACCCTGATGTTCTTAATGAACACTTGTTCGAACATATGCTGTGCAGTGAACACTTTGAATCAACACATGGTTGATCATAACATTCACTGGGTTGGTGCCAAGAAACTCTTGAGATATCTCTGAGGCATGATAGACCATGGGCTGAGATACATTGCCGGGAGTATGACACTCCGTGGATATACTGATGCCGATTGGGCTGGCAGTGTGGTGGATCGTAAGAGCACATCAGGATGCTGCTTCAATCTTGGTTCTGCTTCGATCTCATGGATGAGCAGGTAGCAGAAGTCGGTGGCTTTGAGCACCGCTGAGGCCGAATACATTGCAACTAGTATGGCCTGTTGTGAAGCAGTTTGGTTGCGAAAGCTCTTTAGTGAGCTGTTTGGACATGTGCTAGATACCACTGTCATACTCTGTGATAACCAGAGTGGGATTCGTATGACTGAGAATCCTGTGTTCCACGATTGATCCAAGCATGTTGATGGCTGGTACCATTTTATCTGGGATATGGTACAGCGAGGCGCCATAAGGCTCGATCATATAGGAACTGATGAGCAGGTCGCGGATATTCTCACAATGCCCTTGGGGAAGGTCATGTTCCTAACCTTCCGTGAGAATCTTGGAATCATGGAACGACCCTATTCTGAGGGTCCTGTTGGACGATGAGCTCCGGGAGCTCAGAGGGTGTTTTGGGGATAGCTTCTCGAAGCTATAAGCACTTATGGTGCTTCTGCCCCACCGTTGTGATTATTGAGTTGGTTCGCCTCTCATTTATCTGTGCCTCGTATGCATCCCACCCATTGAGTTAAGGGCTCATGGGAAGTACCTCTCATTTGGCCAATGAGATGGGAAAGGCTAGAGACTAGTAGCAAAGACTGATGGACGCATCAGAATTTGCCATACTCTCTATCTAGGATGGCACGGTCCAACCACTTGATCTGGGATCAAGTATAGTGAGGTTTCGGACCTCCGCCTGACTTCGGGTCAGATGAACCAACTACGGGTTGGTTGGAGACTCTTCGTGAGTGATAGAGGTTTCGGACCTCTGGGCTGAATCTGTCAGCCGGGTATGATGTCTTTGTGACTGACCCACTTCTGTTCTGAAATAAAGAGGCCAGCAAAGCAAGTTACGGCGGGATGACGCACGATGTTTGGATTGCACTAGTGGACGGAATTCTCCCTAGTTGAGAGGGAGTGTTAAAATTGGACAACTAGGTCCAAACTCCGGGTTGTGATGCTCAGATGACGATCCCAATATTTTTATTGGATTCCTCTTACAGAGAGGTGTAAGATTGATCTAAAGATCATCTCGATCGGATGAGCAGAACATGTACTTTGAATGTGCTGGGTCGGCCTAGAATAAAATATTGACTTTAATGTCTTAAAGGACGTGTCACACACCCCCAAAGATTCCTATATATTGGAGAGACTTGGAGTTCATTTGACACACATCGATGTGGAGGAATTCTCTCTCTGGATAGCGTTGGAGCTGTGTATTCTTTGTTTGGATTGTTCTGGGGTTATGTGTGACACGCTTGGCTGAATGACCTATTGAAGACTTTGCTGGTAGAAGCATCCTGCTGATCGCCGTAACGTCACCATCTCCTATCTCTGTTTACGCTTGTCTTCTATCGATCTTTTAGTATGTTCTATCTTCTTCAGTGTTGTGCCCTAATCTGAAATGGCATAGAACATGTTCAGAAATTAACATCAAGACACACTTGAACTCCAAAACCCAGAAAGTGTTTTGTGAAATATCAAGTGGTGTTCAAGTTATTCAAATGATTAATTATTTTAATGGATTACCTAAATCTAAACTTAGGAAAATTAAATAATTAAAGTGAATTAATTAACACGTGCTAAAATGTTCTAAAAGACACAGATCAAGCAGTGTTTTATCTCAGCCATTGATGAATGTTTTAATCCCGGTCGTTGATGACATCATCGAAAAAGTATAAGAGAGGCTTGAGGGTCAGTTGGAGACACAAACACAGAGGCAGAGCGAAGAGAACAGATCTGAAATTCTAGGGCATGGTTTGCTAAGAATTTCCGGAAGAGTTTTCTGGAGCGAGGGATCGTATCGGCTGAGGGGATGATCTGATCCCAGAGCCAAGGGTCAACAAGAGGCAGAGGAGCAGCTTTCAAGGACAGCGCAGAGGAGCAGAGAGCAGCAACAACAACTGCGCAGCGCAGAGGCCTCAATCGCTACGCAGGTGCTACGCATGCCCAAGAAGGGGCAACGCTACAGCCTCAAGGAGCTTCAGAAGTTACGCAGAGGCCTCCAGTGGCAACGTAAGGACTGCATCACCCACTCTGCGGTTACGCAGTCCCTATCTGAGTAGGTCAGTGGCACGCAGAGTCTAGCAAGACTAACGCTGGGGTTTCTAGGGCCAGATCCAGGCTGAGACTTGTAAATCCCGTTTGAGGGTGTGGATCAGTCAGATATTTGGTCTTGGAACAGCAGGTTAGCTGCAGATTTCTTTTATTCTCTCTCGGGTTTTCCAGATCTTGGAACCCAGATTTGTTGTACTCAGATTCTACTTAATGAAACAAACCCTCATATCTGTTGCACTAGTTTTCCCGCTTTGGGTTTTTCTGTGGACTTATGTCCAAAAATCAGTGTGTCACTTTGTTTGAATGAGCATAGTATTCAGTAAATGATCTGCATGTGTAGATTGTAGTTGTGTTTACTTCGGTATTTTCTGAATCTAATTTCTGAAGATAAATTGTATAATTTAATCAAGTAGGAGAAGTAAACCATGATACTGCAGTAGAATTTTCACATGGTATCAAAGCGATAGCAGATCAAGCCGAATCTCCAGCAAATCAGCTGAAGAATATTATTTCTGCAAGATAGCCGCAGAAGCAGCAGAGATCCGGAAGGGGCAGCTTGGCATCAGGAGGACGCAGATCTAGGAAGGGGCAGCGTTGTAGACTCAAAAGGCCATCAGGCTTATGCAGAGCCTTCCCAGGCTAGCGTAAGGACTGCGTCACCCAGTTTGGGGTTACGCAATCCACTTCTGAGAAGCGTTGAGGCTACGCTGGGCCAATCAGTAAGACGCAATCCAGTCATTCTTCCTGTTGCAGAAAATCCTTGCCAAGATCCGGAAGCAGTGCTTCATATCTTCAGGAGTGCTGGTGTGGTGGAGATTCTACCGATGCAGAATTGTGCCTAGCTAAATCAACAAATGCAGGAGGAAGACAGGTACTCAGCAAATCTGAGCCAAACAGATCTGAGATTCGATCACGAGGGTGATCGTTGAGTTTTGATTGATTGTGTTTGGGTGGAAGATTTCAAGGAGGGAAATCAGTTTTTGCAAGTAGCAGTCACTAAGCAGTTTCTAGTCACCAAGAAACCCAGATCCATAATTTTTGTAGCCACAGGAAGAGAGAGAAGAGTATTGTTTCTGTCAGATTTGAGCTAGATGGCTTTTCATGGGCTGAGAGACCAAGACAGGTTGGACACTGTGTCCAACGTTGTCACCTGGAGGGCAAGGATCCTATCAGTCCTAGATGAGTACAGCATCAAGGGCCATGTGACGAGTGTTCTAGCTATGCCTGCAGATCCTAATCCTCTGAAGAAATTTAAGCATAATCAAGCGTTTGATCATGGACAGAGTGAAGGATCACGTAGTACCAATACACATATTGCTGATAAGAACACGGCAAATGACATGTGGGTCGCTCCAGAAACGATGTATCAAGGGAGCTCTGTCCAACATAAAATGCTTCTAGAGAATCAGATGAGGCTTTTCCAAATGCAGAAGGGTGAGGAAATAGATCCTTTTCTTTTCTGACTTCAGACCATCTGAGACCAACTCCAGACGAAGGACTCTTAGTAAGGATTGCCCTGAATGCAGTTTCCGAGGAATGGGAAACATTTGTCAAGAGTATACTAGGCAGAGCAGCATTACCATCATAGGCAGACATGTGGGCAATCCTCCACCAAGAGGAGATCAGGAGGATCACCAAGAAACAGAATATCAATGGTGGGACAGTCCGAGTGAAGAAAGCATAGGAAGATAATGCAGTCGTAGCATCAAAGGAAAGAAAACAACAAGGGAAGAAGAAGAGGGACGTTTCCAAGGTCTGGTGCTTTAACTGTGGTGAACTTGGACACTTCGCCAGCACTTGTCCTAAGAAGAAGGACAAAGGAGCTTATGATTCCAAGGTTGCAACAGCAAAGGATGATCATTTTGATGATGATGCAGTCATAAGTACTCATGTGCCTCAAGAGAAGAGGTGGGGTGACATGGATCTATAGAGCATCTACAGACACTGGCGGGATCCTTGATTCAGCCCTACTCTAGGATCACATACGAGCTACGGGAGCCTTAAGACGATAGCAGGATGAGTCAGGAGATGGTTGCACAAGGTACAGTGAAGCAAAGGGCAGTGATGAAGAGTCGGAGAGGGAGCAGCATAATGCAGAGGCAGCAGCAGCGTGGAGACAACAGCGCAGAGGCTGATGGGATTTCAGCAGCGCAGGGAGGTTGTGCTCACGTAGTGCAGAGTTGCAGCAACACAGTAGCTTCAGGAGGACAGCGTAAATCAGCAACCAGGGAGCTTCAGTGATAGATGCAACCTGACTTGTCTGTCAACAGTTTGGCAGGAGTACTTTAGTTGCTTACTTCTCGGCAACTGAGTTGCAATGCAGCAGTTAGCAGTGGCAGTGCTATGGGCAGTATGATGTAGCAAGTTGAGAGGGAGCTGTAGTATAGATGTGGCAGTGTCAGTGGCAGTGACATGGGTAGTAGTACATAAAGCAACAGTACAGTGGACGAAGGGCAGCAAACCAAGCATCAGCAGCACAAAAACCAATATCAACATCTTGCAATACATGGTGTGGACGTATTGCTAGAGCACACTCCATACTAAGAGGGAGTGTTGAGATTTTTTGTAGTTGGTGTGGCATCAGGTGTGCTCTTACCCTAAAATTTTGTGGAGGGACGAAGACACACTTCAACTCCAAAACCCAGAAAGTGTTTTGTGAAATATCAGCTAGTGTTCAAGTTATTCAAATAGTTAATTATCTTAATGGATTTCCTAAGTCTAAACTTTGGAAAATCAAATAATTAAAGTGAATTAATTAACACATGTGCTGAAATGTTCTAAAAGACACGGATCAAGCAGTCTTTTAATCTCGGTCGTTGATGAATGTTTTAATCTCGGTTGTTGATGAGATCATCGAAAAAGTATAAGAGAAAGGCTTGAGGGTCAGTTGGAGAGAAACACACAGAGGCAGATCTAAGAGAACAAATCTGAAATTCTACGGCAGGGTTTGCTAAGAATTTCCGAAAGAGTTTTCTATAGTGAGGGGTAGTATTGCTGAGGGGATGATCTGATCCCGGAGCCAAGAGTCAACAAGAGGCATAGGAGCAACTTTCAAGGACAGCGCAGAGGTGCAGAGAACAGCAACTGCGTAGCACAGAGGCTTCAGCCACTACGCAGGCCCAGGAAGGGGGCAGTGTTGTAGCTTCAGGGAGCTTCAGAAGTTACGCAGAGGCCTCCAGAGGCAACATAAGGAGTGCATCACCTACTCTGTGGTTACGAAGTCCCTCTCTGAGCAGCGCAATGGCACGCAGAGCCTAATAGGGCTGACGCTAGGTCTTCAGGGGCAAATTTGGGGTTTCTGGGGCCAGATCCGGGCTAAGTCTTGTAAATCCCGTTTGAGGGTGTCGATCAATCAGATATTTGGTCTTGGAACAGCAGGTTAGCTGCAGATTTCTTTTGTTCTCTGTCGGGTTTTCCAGATCTTGGAACCCATTTTTGTTGTACTCCGATTCTACTTAATAAAATACACCCTCATATCTGCTACACCAATTTTCCCGCTATGGGTTTTTCTGGGGACTTATGTCCAAAAATCAGTGTGTCACTTTGTTTTAATGAGCATAGTATTCAGTAAATGCTCTGCATGTGTAGACCGTAGTTGTGTTTACTTCGATATTTTCTGAATCTAATTTATGAAGATAACTTGTATAATTTAATCAAGTAGGAGAAGTAAACCATGATACTGCAGTAGAATTGTCCCATGAACAAATAAAAGCAATGTATTCCGGAGGAGATCTCTTGCAAGATTGGCATCTCCCACAAAGGAGATTGTTGATTCCTTCAATATCATGCCGAACACAAGCTCTAGAGAAAATATACTCCACGACACCATGAGAACCTGCTAAAAAGCTGAACCAGTCCCCACCATTCAGTGTTTGTCACCAATAGAAAAGGTCAATTTATTGCCTTCCTGAGCATTTGCATCCTTCACAATCGTGACCATGCAAATTTCGTTGCTAAACACGCAATACCATCTCTTAGTAGAGTAGTTGTCCCCAGAAACCCTCCTACACAGTAGTACAACAACCATATTCCTCCCTTTTACCACTTGTACCCTTCTCGTCACCCTCATTGCTAAAACTTATACCCATCACACCTTCCTCCCAACAGCAAGTTTTTTCTACCAAAAGGAGAGTTTTACTAAGGTAAGTGTAAGCCCTCTATTTATAACTTGATTCGTAAAAATTAGTGTAACCATTTTTCTTCTTCTTCTTCTTCTTCTTCTTCATTTTAGTGACTGAAATGTCAACTGATGTGGCTAACAAAACTAAAACAGCCGATATGCAATTTCAAAAATCTCAAAATATGGTATTTTTAAAATCCCAAAACGTCATTGAAATATTCCAAAGGTATTTCATATAATGATCTGTTTCCAAAACACAGACACATGTTTACAAGTTAAAACACTTGTGTGTGGCATTAACACAAAATAGTTAGAAACAATAACTTGGTATCAAGAGCTTATGAGGGGTTGTCAAAAGAGCAGATGCCTCTTACATTGCCATTAATGTTCACTAAAATAACATTGTATCATTTCAGCAAATGCATATTGATGTTATCAAATCCAATATTTACAAATACCCTTGAGGAATCCTAAAACATTGAAATCAGATATAAAAGAACAAACATATAAACAGTTAGTACATGTAGCCAGAAATGAACATACCCTAATATTATAAACAATAAAAAGAATTGACTTTTTAACAAGAAGCAAAATTAAACAGGAAACATATGAAGAAAATATTATCTAATTATACTCTTTTGTCAGCATTTTGTAAAACACAAAATTAGTTGTTCTACAGAATAGAAATTGAAAGCTTTCATTTAGACAAAATATGGATTAAAAAATATTTGTTTAAATCAAGCAATTAAGAAAATAATGTGGCCATGGCCATCCAAACATATAACTCAATAAAAAATATATACAATTTATAAATGTCTATTCCTTAGAGACATTCAAACCAAAAGCTTAAACTTTATCATATACATTTTTAATCAGGTATGCAACAGAACAAACCTTAGAAGCTTTAACATTAGCGAGACATATGCCAACTAAACCAGCACCGGATCCCACCTATTCCACAAAGCAGAATGAAGCATCAAATGATCAATATATGTATGTTTGGGGGGAAATCTGGAACTAAAAGGACTATCAATAATGCTAAAACTAAAAAAAAAAAATCAGGAGTACATAACAATAGAAAGCGAAGTAAGGAACACACCAATGATAAGTAACTATGTTATTCATCTTCCTTAGCTGTGAATGTAGTCGGTGTTGATAATATCGGCAATATTTCACGAAATATCATGAAGATCACGACATTTTCAAGGAAACAAAATTTTGTCAGGTAAATATAGTGATATTTTCAAAATCTCGGCGAAATATCATTCGACAATGGTGAATATCGCCAGGAGCGCGGGGCTGCGGCTACAAAAGCGATTTTCTTGGTTTTATTTGGTCATTTTGCTTTGTTGATCTTGGAAAATTAAGGGGAAGAAGTTTGTGATGGTTTTCAAGGAGGGATTGAGAATCAAACAGCCATTATCATCACCAACCAAAAAAAAATGTGTCAAAGATTCAAAATCAGCGAGACAAACTCCATTTCTTCCATGAACAAGTATGTTCTTCAAAACCCCTATGTTAATGATTTTTTTCATAGATTTAGGCATCTGCTTGCTTGGCTCCTTGCCTACCAACATTTTGCTTCTTTGTTTTTTTGTCATTTGCTATGATTTTCATGCCTATGAACCAATGAAAGGGTTTTCTCCATAGTTGGACAGAAAACACCTTTTTTTTTTTAACTTTCTTATGCTCCCTCTTATTGCCATTTTTCATTGCAAATAATGTAGTAAAAAATTGATTTTCTAAAATGAGGTGGCTGTTATTTTTGTGTATGGAAGTTTAATGCCAATTTTTTGTCTTTTTGGTGGCCTAGGTTTGAATTTTGATGTTGACGCTGCCCACTAATCCACTACAAAATATTCCAAAGCCCTTGGACCCATTTTGGTAGTATGGGGGACCTAATGGTAGGACAAATCGGGCATATCTCAAATGCAAATTGTGCGGGCACACGATGATAGGAGGGGTTACGCAATTGAAATACCATCTCGCTATACTCCTTGGACAAGATGTTTGGCTTTCTAAGGAGTCTAGCGTGGGCCTTATAAGAGTTGCACTTGAAGCAATTGAGGAAAAATACAAAAAGAAAAAAGAGGTAGCTACGAACAAGGCCGCACGTGCAGGAAAATCTTCAGGGATCCATATATATGCTTCTGATATTGAGCCTGAGAGTAGCAGGATGGGTTCCTCGGCATCACTTGTTGATGTTATTGGGAGTGGGAGGTCATCATTTTTTGTTCTACAAACCGGACGTTTAGCACAACCTTCCATAAAGTCAGATGTAATAAAAAGGAGAAGCAAGAAGCAAACAAAGTTATGGGAAGGTGTCTTTTCTGGAGTGACTTACCTCTTAGCATCACAAAACAAAATCCATTTTTGCAACATGTGTGATGCTACTGTGAAATTTTCAATCTGAAAATGCCACTGCAGTGATTGAGTTATTTCGCCAACTTATTTGTAATAAGTTATTTACAGATGCTTCACTAAATTTTGAAATAAATACAACTGCAGCATTCACTTTAATCTTAAAGCAGAAGAACAAATAGAACAAGTATAACACAATAGAAACAACCGCATGAACACAATTATTTTTGGACAATTGTCCCCGAAAAAACCCAATGTGGGAAAATCGGCACAGCAAATGAGGATTTATATTAAACTTCAGCAGTGAAAAGATCGTTTACGAAATATATGACGAGCAGATATTTAGCATACATCTAAGATGAATTTTCCATACACCTCGGAAGAATTCCCGACACACGGTAGGCACTTCTCCTCCCTTTGCATCACTCTGCGTGGCCCATCTACGCAGTCACTGCCTTCCTTCTCTTTGTCTCTGCCGACCTCTCCATCCTCCTGTCTCTGCAACCCAACCTCTACAACCTCACCCTCTGAAATCGAATTCTCTTACTTCAGAATCGATTTCCTTCGGGTAGTGAGAATGTGCCCGCGACCCTCAAGCCTTCTCATATAGTCATCTCGTTGATGAATCAACAGCCCAGATTATATCCTTAACCAATGGCTCAGATTAAAAGATGACTTGATCTCCATTTTCTAGAAGTTTAGACATAGGGATCACTTTAAAATAATTAATTATTTTAATAAAGCATGATCCGAGTGGAATTTCCACAAATGATTTTTGGGTTATCTGGAATATTGACGTCCACGCCTCTTCCCAAAATATGAGACATGGAACACTTTCCAATGCTACAAAATCAACACTCCCTCTTAAAGAGGAGAGTGTTTCAGCAACGTACCAACTGTATCTGCTCTGACCTGAAGCATTTGTTGCGTTGCTGAAGTCTTGGTTGTTGCCCCTCAACTCTGCGTTGCTGCCCTCTGTATTGCTGCCTGTGACACCACCTCTGCTACTACCTCATTTCTCTACTTGAAAGGGTTCTCGACCATCCCCGCCTTTTCTCTGAAGTCAGTAAACTTAATCTTACCCAGAGCCTTTGTGAGGATATTTGCCACCTGTTCTCCTGTAGGAGTGTACCTCAACTGTACAGCTCCTCGTTGGATAGTCTCTGATGAAATGGCACCTAATTTCAATGTGTTTCGACTGGTCATGAAACACAGGATTCTCCGAGAGCTTGATGCAACTCTGATAATCACACAGAATTCCAGTCGGTTCCATCCTTTTCTTGAGCACGTTCAAGAGCAGTTTTCGAAGCCATCTGGCCTCGCACGAAGTTGTGCTTGCTGCCATATATTCAGCCTCGGTCGAGCTTAGTGCCACGGACTCCTGTTTCCTACTGCACCAGAAAGTCATTCCTGATCTGAGACTGAAATAGTACTCGCAAATACTTTTCCGATCCACTGGGCTTCCAGCCCAATCTGCGTCAATGAAGCCACTCAATTGGATGTCATTGTCGCTGGTGTACTTCAACCCATACTCGATTGTCCCCTTCAAATATCTGAGAACATGTTTGGCTGCTGCCCAGTGAGCCCTCCTTGATTCCACCATGAACTGGCTGAGTGTATTCACTGCCTAACAGATGTCTGGTCTACTGGTTACCAGATACATCAGTGATCATATGAGCTGCCTATGCAAGGTAGGATCAGCCTCATCATCCTCGGACGTGTCTATCGTCTTCTAGTTTGTAATCATTGGCGTAGCCATGGGTCTATAGTCCTCCATCTGAAACCTCTTCAGGGTCTCTGTAGTACATCTTCCTTGCCCAAGGAAGATTTCTCCCTTCTGCTGCTAGACCTCCAAACCAAGAAAATAGTGCATCTGCCCCAGATCCTTCATGTCGAATTCAGTAGCCAAATTCTCCTATTAGGCCTTGATGATGTTATTCGTGAAAGGACCCTCTTCATCCCACGTGAGTGCCAAGTCATGACTCACTAAAAATTTCAATTTACTAATTCATAATTCTACATTTTTTTAAATTTCATTATATTTTATTTGAAAGTTTAATTATGTTTTAAGTTTTTAACTTTTTCCTTTATTTTGTTGTAGATGTTTGGTAGCGAAGCTATTGTGCAAGGGCACCAAATATGCAGAAATTGGCCATCTGAATCCCGAGTCATACATGTAGCTCTTTAGGGTATGAGTGCAATTGGACTGTATTTGAGAAAGTACACTCAAAGAAGCGCATCATGTATACCATATAACTTTCAACTTCAGCCTTCAACTGAGTAATTACATTTATTGTAAATTATGACACTCAAGTGTTAAGGCTCATTAATTTTTTTGACACTCTTACATATTGGAGTTCTGACGACTCAATGATTTGGTGTATGTGCATTACAATCTCCAACTACGAGTGAAGTGTTACCGCTCAATTTAGCAAGGATCCTAGGAGGGGTTCCAAAGGGACTATTACTAGATCAAGTGGCAATAATGGGACAAGGACCCACTGTCACCTTAGCCAATGTCCCCTACTCTTTATGGACTTTCACCATGGGAGGAATCCTAGTATAGGGAAATCACTAAAATGATGAGCTCAATAACGATGCACAATGTGATTTCCAAAGCCCATTCAAAAGAGAGGCTCAGATAATAGGTTGTTTGTTTTGGAAGCAAAAGAAGGGCTCTCAAAGAAAGGTTTGAGGGAAGGATGACCTCCAGTTTAGGAATATTAAAAAATGATGAATGCCTAAGATAAAAACTTCCAAAATCCCTCACTTGTGATTGATGTGTTTATACTATGGTTCAAAGAAAGGCACGGGCGGCTCATTCAAAGGAAAGATTCAATTAAAGTATGAGCTTTGGGAGAAGCTAGGGTTACTTTCCACGAAAAACCCTTCAAAGAAATACTATAAGAGACCAAGGGTTGAGAGATATATTGTGGTAAAGGCTCATCCAATGAACACCTATAGTTAAGAGAAAAGGTTTTGGATGATGAACTACAAAGTGCAAACCTTCAAGAAATCCCCAAGTCAAAGCAGCTTCAAGGGATCCCTCTTGGTGAGATAGCTAGGGCATCAATTTATTTGAAATTCTGCTGTCCAAATTTGTTGAAAACTGGAGGATGCCTAGAGGAGACACAAATTAAGAAGCTTGTACAGATGAAATCCTAAAATTCTTCCTCCCTAATACTTCGCACCAAACCCTAGAAAATCTCCTTTTCCATAGGGGACGAAGAAAACAGGAAGAAAAGAGGTGAACTAATGATATTTCGTTAAGTTAATGTGATCACCAAGAATCTAGAACCAGTTTTGGGAATATTAGAGTCAAAATGATTAAGATTTAGGAACTTCGCTCTTCAAGGAGGCCTAAAGAAGCAACTAGGCTCTTTGTGGATGCAACTTCAAAGCAACTTTATAGTCTAGACTTTTATACTTCGATATGCAATATTTGATGGAGTTTAAGGTAAAAGGTGCGCATCCTACCCCTGGGAAAATTCGTCCTTCTTTCCATGTGAATAACATATGCAACAACCCAAGATTACAAGTGCTTCATAAATTAGCATTAATTTTTAGGGCACAAGCAAGATCAAATCATAGTGTTTCACACATTAGACATAATTATCAAGAAATTTGCATGAAAAGAGCACTTACATGACAAGAGAGTATATCCACACATCAAAATGGATTTAATCATCCAAATCATCCCACAAATTGCCCGTCTGAAATCTTTAGAAAGATATATCCCAAATCCAAGTGATGATGAAGAATTAAATGAACCTCTCATCATTTTATATGATACTCTAAGGGATTTGAATTGCCTAATTAGGCCTAATGATCCAAGGATCGAATATACTTGGTACCCGGATCTCAGCATAAGAAGAAGATTATGTAGGCAACTCATGATTCCCCTCTAGCTGGGCAGCCCGAGTTGCTCAAGACATATCGTGCCATCAGATAGAGATTCCCATGACGGGGACACAAGCGAGATGTATTGAGACAAGTGCAGGAGTAAGTAGTCTGTTAGAAGGATAAGGTGGAGTTCTCACATCCCACATGGTTACTTCAGCCGCTCCCCATTCCAGAGAGGAACTAGGAGAGTCTGTCCATGGACTTCATCACGGGGCTTTCAACTGTGCAGGGGCGGCATTCTATCTACGTTGTGGTCGATCGATTGACCAAGTTCACTCATTTCTTTTCCATCTCCTCGAGATCTTCAGCCTCTCATGTGGTCAAGTTGTTCTTTAAGGAGGTATTCCGACTACAAGGTCTCCCCGAGACCATCGTTACTGATAGGGAGAATGGATTCATCAGGGCTTTCTGGCAGTAGTTGTTTCAGTTGGTGGGGATTGAGCTTACATCCAGCACCAGCTATTACCCACAAACTGATGGGCAAACCAATATCGTAAACAAGTGGTTGGAAGGGTACCTACGCAACTATGTGACAGGGCAGCAGAGAGGGTGGGTGAAGTGGCTTCAACTAGGAGAGTTATGCTACAAGACCACTTATCACATGTTGATTGGGATGTCACCTTTCCGAGCACTCTATAGATATGATGCACTTTCTTTTTCTAACATGATATTTGGAGATAGAAGGGCCAAGCTCTCAAGAACAACTTGTAGGTAGCCCAGAATCAGCAAAAGATGTATGTTGATAAGAACAGGGTGGAGAGAGAGTTTGAGGTGGGGGACATGGTCTACCTATGCTTGCAGCCTTACTGGCAATATTCACTCAAGCAGAAAGGGGTCGAGAAGCTCAAGCCATACGAGGTGACCAGGAGGGTTGGGGAGGTAGTTTATGAATTGGAGCTACCCAGAGAGAGTTGGATTCACAACGTATTTCATGTCTCATGCCTGAAAAGGGCATTAGGGCAGCGAGTTACAACAGCTACCGAGTTGCCTCTCCTGGATGATGAAGACCATTTAGTATTGACACGAGAGACCATATTAGAGACACGGGAGAGGAGGCTAAGGAAGAGGGTCATCCTAGAGCACTTGGTCAAGTGGAAGCAATTGCCTGATGAGGAAGCCACTAGGGAGAGTGAGAAGATTATGTAGCACCCAGCTTTGCAGTTGCTTGGGGACAAGCAACATTTGGGAAGGGAGGACTATAATGTCCCTTCTTAAATAATTTTGCTAAGAAGATTACAATTTTGTCTTTTTTGTCAATTTTGGGCCTAAGGCAGTTTTAGAGGAAAAGCACTTAGGACAACGAGGTCGAAATTATTCTCCTAGTGGAATGTGGGGGCCACTTCTCCATGAAATATGGACTACCCAGTTGGGAAAATTCGTATGGCTAAGGAAGGAGTTCGATTTTCCTAGTGAAGGGGCCCTCATGAAGGAAGTGAGTAGTAACCATAAATAGGAGGAAGGCAACATCATTTGAGGCTTTTGATGATTTGATATCTAATCGTTGATCTAGTCGTTGAGCAAAATTACATAGCGTTGTTGAGCACCAGAGTTTCCCAAGGAGGAAGCTCAACCTTTCTTCGATGAACTTCAAGTGCGACCCCAAGAAGGCCATTTTATTTGTCTCTGGAGATTGGGAAGGAAGACCACGGAGGCCCCATGCATTTCTATTTTAGCTGGGACGTAGAACTCGGGGCCAGGTAGTTCTTGGTGGAGTGTGGAGCTGGAGTTAATCTTTACACAATTGCCGAAGCATTTCTTGACTAATTTCGAGGCAAAAGTGAAGGATTTAGAAGAGCAAAACGCATTTCCTACAGCAGTATAAATTTTTGGAGCTCAGGGCCTACATCGTCTTGCCCAGGATTGCGCAGTCTTGTGGGGGTTAAGTGTGGGGTGGCTTATGAAAGGGATTAAGGAGTTGGGGTTGTTTGTGTTAATTTGTGGTGGCATCGGATGTGCTCTAAGTCCAAACTTTTTGGAGAGGCTTAGACACATGTATTCCACATAACCCAAAAATTGTTTGGGGAAATTCCACCAGGAGACAGTTTTATTTGATAAATTAATTATTTTTAATGAGACCCTAAGTCTAAACTAAGGAAATTAAAATAATTAATGGGTATTAATCTAAAATGTGGGTGAAACTTCTAGAAAATACAGATCAAGTCAAAATGTAATCTTAGTCGTTGATTGGAGACCTAATCTCGGTCGTTGAAGTCTCAACGAGAAGACTATAAACAAGACTTCAGGGTTATTTGGAAAGACACATCGAGAGATCGAGAGATCGAACTTTTCTAAAGTGAGCAGTGCTCAGAGGAAAACTATGATCAAGAGAATCTCACACAGTTTTGGGGCAGAGACAGTTTTGGTCGGAGGATCTTCTCTGGGGCCAAGAATACTCACCATAGAGGCAGAGAAAGACACAGAGGAAGTAGCGCAGAGCACAGAGACGGTGACGCAAGGCTACACGTAGAGGCAGCCTAGTATTCCGAGCAGAAGTCCGAGTTTCAGCTGGGAGATCGATGTTCTGGGTCTGGAGAGCTGGAATCGAGATTTCTGAGGGTTGAACGACTCAGCAGAGAAGGTGACGCAGTCCATCAGACGTCCGCACACAAGCCTACACAATTACTGTGCAAAGGGTGTTGTGGTTTCCTCAGTTCAGCTACTGGATCAGTCGGGACTACCAAAGTGAGGTAATCTCACAATTTGTCTTTCTTCTACCAAGTGATATTCTTTGTACTGGATAGCCAACAAGGCATCCAGAGATTGTATTCAGATATAATTGTTGCATTGGTTTTCCCGCATTGGGGTTTTCTGGGGACATTTGTCCAAAAACAACGGTGTCCTGTGTGATGTTTTCCTTTTGCTTAGTTCCTTCTTTGACATATTAATTTAATTAAGTGAAGGTTGCTTCAGTAATTGTTTCAGTATTTACAGAAAAAAATCTGCAAATAACTTGTTAATGTAAATTATGTGAGAATTCCAAGATCTAGATCTGGAATCCCTACTGCAACAAGCTGAACTACTTCTCCTACTTGCAAATTTGATTTAACAAATTATAAGTTACTTCTTAAAATATCGAAGCAGATACTGAAGCAGCCTTCAACCATTAAAATACATTTGTGAAAACAGAAACTGAGTAAGAAAGAATAATGCAAACACAAGACACTGATATTTTTGGACAAACGTCTCCAGAAAAACCAAATGCGAGAAAACAAGCGCAACAAATCTGAGGAATTATATATTATGCAGTAATTTTCTGAAAACAAATCTGGATGCCTTTCTGGCTATCCCTACAGAGAATATAACTGACAAAGAGTTAGCGAGAGAAATCTGACACTGATACTAAAAGCCTGACTGACCAACAAACCCCACACGGCAAGCCCTCCACTGCGATGCACAGTCTCTGTGTCACTCTATGTGGGGACTGTGTGGCCTTCTACATTACTGGTCTTTTGCTAGTTGGATCTGAACTTCTGGCCTCTTCTGGTCTCACACCCCAACTTTTCAGCACTGGATTTGACTGATCCTCAACTAAACTTCGAATTTCCTCAAGGTTGCAGCGCTGCCTCTACATAGCTGCTAAGCTGACTATGATGATCTACTCGCTGTCTTCTCTGTTGTGTATTCCCGCCTCAGGAAAATGTCCAACTGGAATTACTCTACTCCTCCACTACAATCAAGAATCACTTAGATTTGATTTTCTTCAGAGCACTGCTCTATCCGAAAAATTTGATCTCTAGATCCTCTTGGTGTAATTTACAAATGACCCTCAAGTCTTCCTTCAACAGCCTTCTCGTTGAAAAATCAACAGTCGAGATTTGATCTCCAATCAACTGCTAAGATTATATGAGACTTGATCTGCTTTCTCTAGAAGATTCACCCACAGTTTACATTAATACTGATTAATTATTTTAATTTCCCATGTTAAACTTAGGGTCCTCATTAAAAATAATTATTTTTCTTATAAAACTATTTCTGGGCGTAATTTCCCAAAACGATTTCTAGGTTAATTGTAATGCATGCATCTAAGCCTCCCTACAAAGTTTGAAACTTAGAGCACATATGATGCTACCAAAAATCAACACTCCCTCTCAGCTAGGAAAGTGCTCTAACAAGTATGCCTTGTTGCACACTGCTCTGACTCTGAAGCATTCTGCGTTGATGATGTTTGACATGTTCCCCATCAATCATTATGTTGTTGTTGCACTGCATTGCTCCTGACCCTGCCACGATCAACACTGCATATGTATTGCAAGTCCCTCTCAAATGTTGCATCTACTGCTAGTACCGCCACTGCTAGCACTGCACTACAACTTAGCTGCTGAGAGAAGCAACTAAAAAAACATCCATGAATCTGAACAAGTGTTCAGGATCCATCTCGATGTTGAAACTCTGACTGCTGCTAGACTCTGCAATGTCCCTCTAAGGCATTGAGTTGTTTCTGCCCTGTACTGCATCCCTCTGTGTTGCTACAACTCTACTCTGCACTGCTAACTACTGCATCTGTCGTTTCTGCACTCCTCTACACCGACTGAAAACTTCTCCAGCCTACTATTGCTGATTATGGGCACCCGTAGCAAGGTTGTGATCCAAGAGGTGGACTCCTCCAGGATCCTGCCCAACTGCAGTTCTGCTGAACTACAGCGCAATGTTGCCCCATCTCCATCCTGGAGATGCATGGGCACTCATGGCGTACTCATCCTCAGTTCTGCTGAACTACAGCTCAATGTCGCCCCATCTCCCCATGGAGATGCATGGGCACTCATGGCGTACTCATCCTCATCGATCTTCATGGTTGCAACCTTCGAATCATGCTTCTCATCCTTGTCCTTATACTTCAAAGGACACTGGGAAGTGTACTGACCAAGTTCACCACACTTGAAGCACTTGATCTTCAAGACGTATTTCTTACATCTTCGTTGCTCTTGTTACCCTTTCGATGCAAGGGCCACATCTTCCTCCTCTTGCTTCACCTTCAATCCACTGCCACTGCTGCCATCAAGTTTGCACCTGACCAAGTCTATCATTAGCTCTTCTTGCTGAAGAGCAGCCCACATCTCTACCCAATCTGACAAGGTTACTCTGGCTAGGCTGCTTTGGACAAATACATGCCAATCATTAGTGTCTGGATTCAATGCAAGTCTCACCATCGTTGTAGGCGAAGGGATACACCCTACTGCTGCAAGTTGGTCATGAACCTCCTCAAGTCTTGACAAGAACGAATCAATGTGCTCCCCTTTCCGCATCTGCGCCATCCTTAGTTGTTGCTCAAGGTACATTTTATGTTCCCCGGAAGATCCCTCATATAGTGTGGCCAAGGCTTCCCACATCTGCCTGGCAGTATCTTTGCCAACTATATGGGACACAATGTTATCCTTGACTCCATCAAGGATTAGCCTTTTTGCCTTCGCCACATCAGCCTTAAACTGCTTCAACTGATCTGGATCTGTAGGGACAGCTACAGTCTTCTGCACGAAGATTTTGATATCGTATTCATCTAGAAGACAAGTGATCCTTGCCCTCCAAATCACGTAGTTGGAGGCTACCTCCAAACGGTCCTGATCTCTAAGCCCGTGAGTTGCCATGGCCTTCAAATCTATCGAATCTGCTCCTCTTCTTCCCCCTCTACTTAGCACTAGACATGCCTACACACTCCTTATGGAGCTCATAGATCTACTACCCGAATATCCTGCTCAGATCTTGGAAAAACTGAAATTCCCCGACTAGGAACCTCCTGAGAGAGAAAATTCCCTCATTGTATTGCTTCTTCTTCTGACGACGACTTTCCGCTCGACAAAATCAAGATCTGCCTGCAAAAACTGCATCCCACCAACTCTGCGCTTAAGCCCTACGTTGCTCCCTCTGCCTCAACAAAATACCGATCTGGAAGTCTTACCTCTCTGTCGACTCACTCAGAGAGAGACCTTCCCGAAACTTTCATCCCTCCTGGCCTGGACTGCGCAATCCCTCTGGGGATTCAAACTGTTGCTTTTTGCAGCTTTTCGGACTCCATCATGCGCTAGATCTGCTCCTCCTGTTTCACAATAAACGCTCTAATACAATTGTGAGAATTCGAAGATTTAAATCTGGAATCCCTACTGCAACAAGATGAACTACTCCTACTTGCAAATCTGATTTAACAAGTTATTATAATATTACTTCTTAAAATATCGCAACAATTACTGAAGCAGCCTTCACCCATTAAAATACATTTGTGAAAACAGAAACTAAGCAAGAAAGAATAATCCAAACACAAGACACTGTTTTTTTGGACCAACATCCCCGAAAAAACCCAATGCGGGAAAACCGGTGCAGCAAATCTTACGATTTATATATTATGCAGTAATTTTCTGAATACAAATATGGGATGTCTTTCTAGCTATCCCTGCAGAGAATATGATTGAAAAAAAATTAGTGAGAGAAATCTCACACTGATACTGGAAGCCCGACTGGCCAGCAAACCACAGACAGCAAGCCCTCCACTGCGTTGCGCATTCTCTGATCAGTCACTGCGCAGTCTCTGCATCACTCTACATGGGGACTGCATGGCCTCTGCGCTGCTAGTCTTCCGCTAGCTGGATCTGCCCTTCTGGCCTCTTAAAGTCTCACACCCCGCTTTCCAGCACTGGATCTAACTAATACTCAACAAATCTTCAGATTTCCTCAAGGCTGCAATGCTGCCTCTGCGTGGGACTATGCTGCATCTGCGTAGCTGCTACGCTGCCTCTGCTGATCTGCTCTCTGCCTTCTCTGGTGTGTATTCTCGGCTCAAGAAAATCTCCAACCAGAATTACTCTGCCCCTCCACTGCAATCAAGAATCACTTAGATCTTATTTTCTTACGAGCACTGAACCATCAGAAAAATTCAATCTCTAGATCCTCTAGGTGTAATTTACATATGACCCTCAAGTCTTCGTTTATAGCCTTCTCGTTGAAAAAGCAACGGTCGAGATTAGATCTCCAATCAAAGGCTAAGATTATATTAGACTTGATCTGCGTTACCTAGAAGATTCACCCACAGTTTACATTAATACTGATTAATTATTTTAATTTCCTATGTTAGACTCATGGTTACTTGAGAGCGGGATCGCCATTTTCAAAAGCTCCCAGTTTGGAGCTTTTCGAGGAGCGTTTTTTTTTAATATATATATTTTTTATATTTTTTATATTTTGATGCATATATGTCAACAAAAGCATGAAGCATGATGAATTAGACATAAAAAATATAAAAACATAGATTGAATCATATAACATCAATCATCTAGAAGATATAATCTTCATCAACCACACCCACAAGTTGGAAACATACAACATATTGACTCTTGAGTCTCGCAAATCATCAATCTGAAGGTTTCAAGCTTTCAAAATTCAATATATAGCATTTATCATCATTGATATATAACATTTATCATCATTGATTCATTGATTTCAAATTTCGATATATAACATTTATCATCATTGATATATATCAGTTATCATCATTGATTCATTGATTTCAAAATTTCAATATATAACATTTATCATCATTGATTCATTGGTTTCAAATTTCAATATATAACATTTATCATCATTGATATATATCATTTATCATCATTGATTCATTGATTTCAAAATTCAATATATAACATTTATCATCATTGATATATAACATTTATCATCATTGATTCATTGATTTCAAATTTCAATATATAACATTTATCATAACCAATAACCATTACAACAAAGAATATTTAACATGAAATGAAATGTTATAAAATGAAACGAAATGAAATTTCATGAAGCATCATATTCATAATTCATAATGACTTATAAACTTATAAATGCCAACTTCAAAGTTTCACCTTTCAAATTCAAACTTCAAACTTAAATTGTCATTAAATATGAAAGAGTCAAGTTTCAACTGTTCAATAGTTATAAAAGTTAAAAACTACTAGAAAATAGAAAAGACTAGTAAACAACAAATCTATTTTATCTATTGGCTGGCCCCTTGCCATGCCCACGAGAAATGTCTAATTTGTGAGAACCACGAGGCAATGGTGGTCTTCTAGTACTCTCAGGAGTACCACGACCATGACTAGAAGGCAGAGGGCAACGTGAGGATGTAGGTGGAGGCTAAATCTGCAAAGGAACAATAGTTGGATATTGAACACTGGCACTGGCACCCGCACTGCTACTGGAGGGTGGGATTGGCCCTATGTGTGGCAAACGCATCGCTGCTGATGCTTCATCATCATCCCTCAAAAGTTTTGCTTCCAATTCTTCCATATCTACAGTGTCGTCGTCCAAATTATCATCCTTTGGATTGTTGTCCCAGACTTTATATGATTGATCCTCATATGCCCGATCACAGTGATTCCTCCACAACCTCAAGTTGTAATGCACATAAACCAAGCTTTCAGCTCGGTTTTCATTCAGCATGTTTCTTCTCACATTATGTATGAAGTTGTAGGTGCTCCAACACCTCTCTGCAGAAGAAGTATTCACAACTTGTGAGAGAACTTTTTTTGCCAACTTTGGCAAAAGTCCCATGCCGCCATATGCTTCCCACCATGTGAGAGCATCAAATCTGTCTTTGTCTTCCACTGCATGGAAAGTACAAAAGTTACCAGTGCAACTGAAGTATCTGCCTAACTCAAGGCGCAATCTAGCACACTCCTCCCTGTCAAGGACCAACTTGTCTAATGCCTTCATGTACTCCTCTTGTACCTCTGGATCTGTGTGAGGTTTGATCTTAACATTACCTCCAGGTGCAGGTTGGCCCAACCAAGATGGAGAGTAGTATTTTGGCATAAGGATATATGCCAAGGCATGTGGTGGAACATCGAGTTTATTCCACCATGCACACACACAGTTGTAAATCATTGCATACAAGTTGGGATCATTATCCTTAACAACATATTTTATTTGCCCCAACATGCTATCCATCTGCTCATGAACCTCCCCAATCACTGGTTTATATGTATCTGAAAAACGAATCATGTGATAAATGGGCTTGGTGAAATTCAAAATTTCCCTCACACATGCCAAAACAAAGGATCAAGGGTGGTCTCCTCCAGATGTTCAAAACCTTGCTTGTCAACTATTGTCGCTGCCCTGTCCTTTAATACCTACCACTGTGGGCTTGATACCATTGCTGCCAATGACTCTCTTACCTTCAAAAGGCGCCTAAAGTTGAGGTAATAGTTAGCAAATCTCGTCTTTGCTATCTTCAGCAACTACAATTTGGAGTGAATACGGAAAAGCCCATGGGTATTGCTATGATTTGAAATAAATCTTATCATTTTTCTACCTCTCTTGTACAAATCACCAAGCCATTTGAATTGAGGTTGTTTGTTTTTAATGATATCATGCATCAAAAGGTTCATTGTGTAAACCAAACACCCAGACCAAAATATGTTGGGGTATTTATCCTCAATAATTGCTCCTGCTACCTTACAGTTAGCAACATTATCGGTGATGACTTGGATGACATTGTATGGCCCAATACTTTCAACTATTTCAAGTAATGGTTCTGCAATGTTAATGCCAGTCTTAAATTTGTTTGAATAATCATATGCTGAAAGGAACATTGCACCACTAACAGACACAGTGAGAACACTTATCAATGGCTTTCCTTTTACATTGGTTCGTCCATCAGATACAATGGACACCCCATGCTCATTCCAAAAATTTGTCATTCTAGCCAAAGAATTATTTATTTTAGCTTTTTCATGATCAAGTCCCACGGTTCTGGCCTTGTCATACCCAGGGCTCTTGTATCCTTTGGGGGCATCATTAATGGCAGAAACCATTTCATGCCAATAAGGTGAGCGAAGAACATTGAATGGCACCCCACATGCATATAGAAACCGGAAATTTTTTGAATCCACATCATTCCTACACCCTTCGTCAAGGAAATCGGATATGGTTCTACGCCTTAAGGAGATGTTTGGTCTAGGTGTGCCTCCATATCCACTGCCATGGGTGGAAGTTGATGGACTTCTTTGTCCATGATGTGATGGACCTGATGGTGTATAAGAATCAATGAAACCCCTAGATCTTTTAGATCTCTGTAGGGCAGCCTCCTCTTCCTTTCTATATTTCTCTCTCTCTGTTGCTGGCACACTTACACAAATTTTGATTCCTAGATTTTTCTCTCCATCCCCTGGCATTTTCCCACAAAGGTGCCTTCTAGCACGAGTGTATGAACCTATGTATTCTTTATTGCAATGGGGGCAAAGAAATTTAGTGGTTCCACCATCTTTCCCTCCTTCCTGCCTCTGAACATATTTCCACAATCATGTTTGACTTTGGTCTTGTCTAGTTGGGGTCTCTGTGGCCTCATGTTCTCCACTCTTCCCTTCCTCCTTAGCATACTCCTCCTCTTCAGGATTTTCATCAAATCCACTATAACCCACTTCTTCATCCTCCTCTTCTCTAATGGGCCTCTTTCTTCTACTCTCCAACACCATTATCACAAAGAAAGGAACCAACATGAAGAAAATCCTAAGCTGGGCAGGAAACGCTCGGCAGGTCCGTTTCCGTACGGAAACGATATGGAAACGCGGAAACGCGTACCGTACGGCCTGGAAACGCGTTTCCGGCCGTACTGGCACGTTTTCCGTACAAGAAACGTTGCCAATACGGCTGGAAACGCGTTTCCAGGCCGTACGGCCGCGTTTCCTTGCCTTTAAAGCGATTTAACTTGGTTTTTTTTTGTTTTTTTCGGTTTTCGTGCTTTTAAACATTATTGTAATCATTTATGGATGCTTGTAGATGGATTTTTAAAGCCTATGGCCCTAGTATTTATATGTGATTCATGGTAATGTTAAATTCTTAAAGTAAAAGTGACATTCTCCTTAATCTTCATTTTCATTCTTTTACTTAAATTTTTAACATTACCATGAAATGACTCAGGATGTTTGAGAGTGGTTTCAACCTCATTGGATTTCATATGGAGAAAGTAGAATTTTAGATCTCATTCAAAATCCAGCAGACTTATCAGTTTTTCAGGATTTCAGGGTTGGGTGATTGCAATGTTTTCATTGTATTTTGTCATGTATTAGGGTATGGAACTCATATTTAATCAAGAGCACCAATCCGATATTCCGAGATTGCTATTTTCATTGTGTCTGTTATCATTCATGAGTAAATGTGTTGTAACTTGTAATAGTTTATGCTTTGAATTTATCATGTATCATGTATGTTTTTAACTTTTATGATTTCACATAATATTTCTTAAATGTCCTAAATTCTAATATAAAGTTAAATTATATATATATATATATATATATATATATATATATATATATATATATACCGCGTTTCCCCGTTTCCAAAATTTGGGGAGGTCGCGTTTCGCTTCGCTTCCCGTTTCGGAAACTCGTTTCCGTTTCCCCGTTTCGTGCAACTTAGAAAAATCCCTAGCCATATAGCCATAATGTTTCAAGTTTCATGTTTCAAGTTTCTAGCCTGCAAAAAAAATGGAGGAATGCCAAATGGGAATAGGAAATGCAACATAGGAAAAAAAACAATTCAATTTTTCACTTTTCAACACACTAAAATGCAACATTGAGAAAAAAAAATCAAGTTTTCATTTTTTAACAATATAAAAATGATTCCTAGAAAATAAAAAAAACTAGATTAGAAGTCCTACCTCTTTGTCCTGACTATTGAATCATTCAATCCTCCTCTTGCTCTCTTGCAGCTTTCTCCTTGCTCTCTCCTTGGCACTTCCGCTCTCCAAACTCTCAAGCTCTCTTGCTCTCCAACTTGCTCTCCAACCCTCAAGCTCTTTCTCTCGCTCTCAAACTAAAACAATGAAAAACAAATAAGGAGGGTGGGCTTTTATTTACCCAACCCCCCCCCCTCCCTCCCAAAAAATTCGGAAATTTGCGTCCAATTTTTTTTACGCACCGAGGAGCGTTCGGGAGCGAACACTCCCCGACCGCTCCCTTCATTAAAAAAAAACGCTCTCCAATCGTATTTTTAATGGGGGAAGTGCTTAGGGAGCGTTCGCTCTCGAGCGCTCCCGAAAAAACAGGGAGCATTTTTTCTGGCTCGAAAGTGCACTCCCAAAAACGCTCCCTTCAGGAAGCGTTTTCGCGAGCGCGCTCTCGAGCGCTACCAAAGAGCTCCTGAATGGAGCGCGTTTTGGGAGCAAGATCGAGGGGGAGAAGCTTCCCCGCAACCTTGGTTAGACTTAGGGTCCTCATTAAAAATAATTCAATTTTCCTATAAAATTGTTTCTGGGTGGAATTTCCCAAAACGATTTATGGGTTATTTCTGCCTTAGCGTACTTTCGCTAGTACGCAGAGGGTGCGTACTAGGGAAGTACGCTAAGGCAGCCTACCCAAGAAGCAGTAACAAAGCTAAGAGTGTGTGTTAGGATTTATACACTCAAACATCTGCAAACCAATGTCCACTAGAGCTCTTAGTGGTGTTGAGTATTTCGTCACCTTCATTGATGACCATTCCAGAAAAACTTGGATCTACTTTCTGAAGACCAAGAACGAAGTCTTTGACTGATTCAAGGAGTTTACAGCTCTGGTTGAGAATCTAACAGGAAAGTGAATAAAGATACTGTGATCAGATAATAGTGGAGAATACATTGATAAACACTTCACAAAATTCTGCGCGAGGGAAGGCATCAGAGGAGAGTGGACTACTCCATATAATCCGAAGCAGAATGGAGTTGCGGACAGGAAGAATATAACTATTGTGGAGGCTGCAAGAGAAATGTTGTATGATCAAGACATGCTCAAATTTCTATGGGCTAAAGCTTGTAACACAATCGTATATGTTCAGAATTGGGTTCCTCATAATGCATTGGGTAAGATCACTCCAGAAAGTGTCTTCACTGGCAGAAAGCCAGAGGTAAGCCACTTCAGGATCTTTGGTAGTCCAGCATACTGCCATGTTCCCGAAGGGAAGAGGAAGAAATTGGATAGGACTGCTGAAAAGGGGTATATGGTGGGATACAGAGAAAATACTAAGGCTTACAGAATCTACAATCCTAGCAATAGGAAGGTTCTAGTGCGGCGAGATGTAAAGTTCATGGAAGAAAGAGCTTTCAGGAAATCTCGAGAGATGCCTTCAGCAACGCAATCTGAAGATAACCCACTGATCCCACCTATAGACCAGTTGAGGTTAGCTTGAGTGCTTCTCCAAGGTAGAAGGATCCAAGGGATTCATCTCCAGAAGATTTGCAAGAGGGGGAGCAGGTAGAGCCACCCACTACCAGTGGTAGGACGAGCAGGGAATTATGACAAATTCTGAATGATGCAAAGGAGTTTGTCGGAGCCCCTAGAAATGAGAAGAGGCATCACAAAAAAACAGACAGATACCAAGCCTTTGTAGCCCAGGTTGGGGAACCCTCTAGTTTTCAGGAGGCAGCTCAGCATCAGGTGTGGATAGATGCAATGGTGGAAGAGTACAGTTCCATCATGACAAATGATGTCTGGGAAGTGCTTCCTAGGCCTCAGGACAGATCAATTGTGAATTCGAGATGCATCTACAAGATCAAATATGTTGCAGATGACAGTGTAGAAAAGTTTAAAGCCAGGTTTGTGGCAAAGTGTTATGCTCAGAAGGAAGGGATAGACTACGAAGGGACCTTTGCCCCTGTACCCATATATGCTTCTATTAGTTCTGTGATATCCCTTGTTGCGCAGATGGGTTGGGAGATTTACCAGATGGACATCAAGACGGCATTCCTGAATGGGTTTATAGAAGAAGAAGTATATATCGAACAACCAGAGGGCTTTGAGACACATGAGCAAAAGACTGATGTATGCAGGCTTAAGAGAGCCTTGTATGGACTTAAGCAAGCACCTAAAGCTTGGTATGGTCAAATTGATTTTTGTAGCATCCGGAAGTATTCCAAGTCTCAAACTTTGCAAGGAGGCTTGGACAACAACATTCCAAGAATCCAGAAACCATTTGTGGAAATTCCACTCAGTTCATGACTTATTAAAATAATTAATTATTTTAATGAACACCCTAAGTCTAAACTTAAAGAAATTAAATAATTAAACGGTATTAATAAGTCAAAGTGTGAATCTTCTAGAAAACATTGATCAAGTAAAGTTTTAATCTTAGCCATTGATTTATCTTCTAATCTGGGCCGTTGGTTCTCCAACGAGAAGATTATAAAAGAAGGCTTGAAGGTCATTTGAAAGATAAGTCAGGCATACACTCGGTACCCGAAGGAGATCGATTCTGAAGTAATAGAATTCGATTTCAGTGGGAGAGTTGCAAGGTGAAGGGTTGCAGAAGCAGAAGGAGGAGGGAGTCAATAGTGATCAAGATCAGGGGCAGAGGGCTGCAGTGGGCCACTGGAGGCAACTTGAGGCTGCAGCGCAGAGAACCCACGCAGTCCCTACACAGAGTTACGCAGTCCAGCGTTGGGACTGCGCAAAGAAACATGCAGACAGCCACAAGAGCCAGCGAAGGTTGATCAAGGTGTCAAAGAATTCTCTGAGGGAGCCGGAAATTCAGTCTCCGGTGTTTCAAATTTATCTGCCATTATATTTCCTTGTAAAGATATCATTTGCTGAAGAATTAATAAAACCCTCATCTGCTGCACCATTTTTCCCGCATTGGGTTTTTTCGGGGACAATTATCCAAAAATAACTGTGTACATGTGATTGATTCTAGTGCTTATGTTCTTTACTGTTTATTTCTCTACATTTGTATTTGTGAATGTTGCAGTAGTATTTATTTCGATATTTTCCAGAAGATTTCTGATAAATAACTTATGGAAATAATAAGTAGGAGGAATAAATCTATCACTGCAACTGTATAGTTTTCAGATTGAAAATTTCACATAGTATCGGAGCTAGGGATGAGTAGCAGGAAGGGAGAATCGACTACTGAACGGAAGTCTACTGTTGCAACAGCAGCGCAGAAGGGTTCACACAATTCTCCAGGAAGGGAAAGAAGAATGACAAAACAAATGGATCATGATGTCTCTGTTTTGGCATCCAGACTTGAGGAAGAATTCGATTGCGTATCAAGCACTGCTTCTTTTGATGTTTGGTATATTGACAGTGGAGCCTCTGCTCACATGACTGGAGTACGGGACTGTTTTTCCGACTACCTAGAAGAGCAAATAAATTACAAAATAACCATGGGTAATAAATTAAAATGCACTCCTGTAGGGAGAGGTACCGTAGTTTTTCAGACCGAGACTGGAAACAAGATCTGAGCCACTAATGTACTGCATGTGTCGTGTTTGGGGATGAACTTGCTCTCAATGTCTCAACTTCATAACCGAGGTTATGACATCTACTTTATTGGCAATAGACTCTACGTCAAACACCCCATTTGGAAGAAAAAGGCATAGATCGAGGTAAGAAGCAGCTTGATTCTCCAATGGCACTCGTCGGCAGTGCAGATGAAACAAACCTCAATGACCTATGGCACAGAAGAATGGGGCATTTGCATCATGGGGCGTTGAGAACTCTCCAGAAGACTATCACAGGAGTTCCAGAGCTGAGCACTAAACGAGATGATGTCTGCAAATGGTGCATATTGGGAAAATATGCCAAGGCAGCGTATCAGAGAAGCAACAATAGGGCCAAGGGTGTATTGGACTTGATACACTCAGACATCTGTGGACCGATGTCCACTAGAGCTCTTAGTGGTGTCGAGTACTTCGTCACCTTCATTGATGACCATTCCAGGAAAACCTGGATCTACTTTTTGAAGACCAAGGATGAAGTCTTCAGTCTGTTCAAAGAGTTTAAGGGTCTGGTTGAAAATCTGACAAGGAAGCAGATCAAGGTATTGCGATCAGATAATGGTGGTGAATACATAGATAAAGAGTTCACTGGATTCTGCGCAAGGGAAGGCATCAAAAGAGAGTGGGCAATTCCATACCGTCCAAAGCAAAATGGCGTGGCAGAAAGGAAAAACAGACTATTGTTGAAGCAACAAGTGCTATGTTGTATGACCAAGACATGCCCAAATTCTTGTGGGTTGAAGCATGTAATACAGTTGTCTACATTTAGAACAGGACTCCTCACGCTGCACTAGGATAGATCCCGCCAGAAAGTGTCATCACTGGCAGTAGTCCTGAAGTGAGTCACTTTAGGTTCTTCAGCAGTATAGCTTACTATCATGTGCCCAGTGAGAAGAGGAAGAAGTTGGAGATGACTGCAGAAAAAGGGTATCTGGTAGAATACAGCGAGAATACAAAGGCATATCACATCTACATTACTGAGAGTAGGAAATGTCGTGGTGCGAAGGGATGTGAAGTTCATGGATGAGAATCCCTTCAGAAGATCCCGAGAGTTGCCTTCTACTACGCAGTCTGAGGAAGAGCGTCTGGTACAGCCCCAAATACCAGCAACAGAAAATTCAGTTGCCTCTCCAAGGCATAGGGATCCAAGGGACGTGTCTCTCGAGGATTTGCAAGAGGAAGAGTCGGTAAATCTACCCACTACTAGTGGGAGAACGAGCAGGGAACTTTGACAGGTTCTGAAGGATGCAGAGAACTTTGTTTGAATTGTCTGAAATGAGAAGAGACAACGTAAGCAGCCTGAGAGGTATCAACCCTTGGTTTCTCAAGTCGGAGAACCTTCCAGTTTTGGGAAGCAGCTCAACACAAGGTATGGGTTGATGCAATGGTGGAAGAGTACAGTTCCATCATGACGAATGATGTCTAGGAAGTGGTCCCCAGACTTCAGGAGAGATCACTTGTAGGATCCAGGTGGATCTACAAGATCAAGTATGTTGCAAACGGCAGCATCGAGAAATTTAAAGCCGGGTTTGTGGTTAAGGGGTATGCTCAAAAGGAAGGAATTGACTATGAAGAAACCTTCACCCCAGTAGCCAAGTACAACTCTATCAGATCCGTGTTATCCCTTACTGCGCCGATGGGATGGGAAATTCACAAAATGGACGTCAAGACGACATTCTTGAACGGGGTGATAGAAGAAGAGGTGTATATAGAACAACCGGAGGGCTTTGAGACACATGATCAAAAGACTCATGTGTGCAAATTGAAGAAAGCATTATATGGACTGAAGCAAGCTCCTAGAGCCTGGTATGGTCGAATTGACAGCTACCTACAAAAGATGGGATTCATCAAGATTCAAGAGTGACGCAGATCCCAACCTCTACTATCTAGGAGTAGGGAGTGAGTCGTTGATACTGGTTTCGTAAGTAGATGATCTATTCTTGACAGGATCACCAAGGCTCATCACACACTGCAAGAAGAATTTGGCTGAATAATGACATGAAGGATCTAGGACGGATGCGCTATTTTTTGGGGTTGGAGGTTTGGCAGCAAAATGGGCAAATCTTTCTTGGTCACGGGAGATGCACTACAGAAATTCTAAAGAGATTTTAGATGGAGGATTGTAGACCCATGACAACTCTAATGATCACCAACTGGAATAAAATCAACATGTCCAAAGATGATGAGGTTGATCCTAAGCCATATAAGCAGCTCATAGTGTCATTGAGGTATCGGGTAAATACAAGGCCAGACATCTGTTATGTTGTAAATACCCTCAGTCAGTTCATGGTGGAACCAAAGTGGGCTCATTGGGCAGCAGCCAAGCATGTTCTCAAGTACCTTCAAGGAACAGTTGAGCTTGGATTGAAGTACACCTATAGCAATGATGTCAAGTCGAGTGGTTTCACTGACGCAGATTGGGCTAGAAGTTCAGTAGATCGCAAGAGTACCAGTGGGTACTGTTTCAGTCTAGGATCAGGAATGACTTCCTAACAGGAAATAAAAGTCCGTAGCACTGAGCTCAGCAGAAGCAGAGTATATGGCAGCCAGCACAGCTTCGTGCAAGGCCATATGGCTTCGAAAACGATTAGTGAACCTGCTCAAGGAGAAAATGGTAACGACCAGCATCTTATGCGATAATCAAAGTTGCATCAAGCTCTCCGAAAATCCTGTGTTTCATGATAGGTCGAAACATATTGACATCAGGTGTCACTTCATCATGGACTGTGTACAACGTGGAGTTGTTCAATTGCAGTATACTCCAACACGAGAACAGGTGGCAGACATCCTCACAAAAGCTCTAGAGAAGACTAAGTTTGTCTACTTCATAAAGAAGATGGGGAAGATGAAGAATCCCTTCCAGTAGCAAGAATGGATAGAATCAGTATTCAGAGGGAGCTGTGGTACAGATGCAACAGTGACAGTGGCAGTGTCAAAGGCAGCAATACAGAGGGTAGTAGCGCAACAGATGAGGGACAGCGTCCAAAGATCAGCAACGCAGAGGGTGCTTCAAAAACGAAGCAGCATGGAGCAGGCATATTGATGGAACACCTTCCTCGCTAAGAGGGAGTGTTGATTTTTGTAGCATCCGGAAGTGTTCCAAGTCTCAAACTTTGCAGGGAGGCTTGGACAGCAGCATTCGAAAGAACTCAGAAACCGTTTGTGGAGATTCCACTCGATACATGACTTATTAAAATAATTAATTATTTTAATGAAGACCCTAAGTCTAAACTTAGGGAAATGAAATAACTATAAGTAAAGGGTATTAATAAGTCGGAGTGTGAATCTTCTAGAAAACATGGATCAAGTCAAGTTTTAATCTTAGCCATTGATTAATCTTCTAATCTGGGTCGTTGGTTCTCCAACGAGAAGATTGTAAAAGAAGGCTTGAGGGTCATTTGGAAGATAAGTCGGGCATACACTCAGTACCCGAAGGAGATCGATTCTGAAGTAATAGAGTTCGATTTCAATGGGAGAGTTGCAAGGCGAAGGGTTGCACAAGCAAAAGGAGGAGGGAGTTAGTAGTGATCGAGATCAGGGACACAAGGCAGTAGTGGACCACTAGAGGCAGCTTGAGGTTGTGGCGTAGAGAACCCACACAGTCCCTACACAAACTTACGCAGTCCCGCACTGGGACTACGCAGAGAAACATGCAGACAGGCACAGGAGCCAGCAGATGCTGATAAGGATGTCAGAGAATTGTCCGAGAGCGCCAGAAATTCAGTCTAAGGTGTTTCAGATTTTATCTGCCATTATATTTCCTTGTAAGGATATCATTTGCTAAAGAATTAATAAAACCCTCATCTGTTGCACCGGTTTTTCCGCATTGAGTTTTTTCGGGGACAATTGTCCAAATATAACTGTGTACATGTGATTGATTCTGGTGCTTATGTCCATTATTGTTTATTTCTCTGCATGTGTATTTGTGAATGTTGCAGTAGTATTTATTTCAATATTTTCCAGAATATTTCTGATAAATCACTTATTGAAATAATAAGTAGGAGGAATAAATCTATCACTGCAACTGTATAGTTTTCAGACTGAAAATTTCACAGATAGTTACTTGCAACAGATGGGATCCGTCAAGTGTGATGCAAATCCCAATCTCTACTATCTGAGAGTAGGGGATGAGCCTCTGATACTGGTGTTGTACGTAGATGATCTATTCCTCACAGGATCATCAAGGCTCATCAAGGACTGCAAGGAGAATTTAGTTGTAGAGTTTGACATGAAGAATATGGGGCTAATGCATTAATTTCTGGGGTTGGAAGTTTGGCAGCAGAAGGGTGAGATCTTCCTTGGTCAAGGGAGGTATGCTACAAAAATCTTGAAGAGGTTCAATATGGAATACTATAGACCCATGGCTACACCAATGATCACCAACTAGAAGAAGATTGATACTTCTAAAGATGATGAGGTTGATCCTACCTTATATAGGCAGCTAATAGGGTCCCTGATGTATCTGGTCAACACTAGGCCAAACATCTGTTATGTTGTCAACACGCTCAGTCAGTTCATGGTGGAACCAAGGAGGGCACATTGGGCAGCAGCCAAGCATGTCCTCAAATATCTGCAGGGAACACCCAAGCTTGGATTGAGATACACTCGAGGCAATGACATCATATTGAGTGGGCTTACTGACACAGATTGGGCTGGCAGCCCAGTAGATCGAAAAAGTATCAGTGGGTACTGCTTCAATGTTGGATCAAGAATGACTTCCTGGTGCAGCAGGAAACGGAAATTCGTGGCTCTAAGCTCAGCTGAGGCAAAATATATGGGAGCAAGCACTGCTTCGTGTGAGGTCATATGGCTTAGAAAGCTGCTTGTGAATCTAGTCAAGGAAAAGATGGAAGCGACCAACATTCTATATGATTATTAGAGTTGCATCAAGCTCTCTGAAAATCCTGTGTTTCATGGTCGGTCGAAGCACATTGACATCAAGTGTCATTTCATCAAAGACTGTGTCCAGCGGGGAGTTGTACAGTTGCAGTACACTCTGACAAGAGAACAGGTGGCGAACATCCTCACTAAAGTTGTGGGAAATACATAGTTTGTCTACTTCAGAGAGAAGATGGGGATGATCAAGAATCCAATTCAGTAGCAGAAATGGACACATGCAGAATTAAAAGGGAGTTGTAGTACAGATGAGGCACTGACAGTGGCAGTGTCATGGGCAGCAATACAGAAGCCAGCAGGACAACAGATGAGGGACAGCCGCAGCCAAGCAACAGCAACGCAGAGGATGCTTCAGGTTCAGAGCAGTTTGCAGCAGCCAAATTGCTAGAACACTTACCTCGCTAAGACAGAGTGTTGATTATTGTAGCATTGGAAAGTGATCTAAGTCTCAAATTTGGTGAGGAAGCTTAGACACCAATATTCCGAAGAATCCAAAAACCGTTTGTGGAAATTCCACTCGGTTCATGTTTTATTAAAATAATTAATTATTTTAATTGGGACCCCAAGTCTAAACTTAGGGAAATTAAATAATTAATTGGTATTAATAAAACACAGTGTGAATCTTCTAGAGAACGAAGATCAAGTCAAGTTTTAATCTTGGCCATTGATTAGACTGCTAATATGGGTCGTTGATTCAACAATGAGAAGATTATAAAAGAAGGCTTGAGGGTCATTTGGAAAGCAAGTTGGGCAAACATTCAGCAACATGAGGAAAGTCGATTTTGAAGTAAGAGAATTTGATTTCAGAGGGAGATTTGCAGGGCGGAGGAAGAAAAGGGCATCAACAGCATCAGGGTTCAAGGAAAGAACGACGCAAAAGGGTAGAGAAGCAACACTCAAGAGCAGCACAGAGGCCTCACGCAGTAGTGACACAGTATTATGTTGGCTCTGCGCAGAAAGGTACGCAGGAGTGACGCACAGTGACGCAGGGAGGGCCAGTGAGTCCCTCAAGTGTCGGAAAATCTCTGGAGGTCCAGAGAAAATTTATCTCAGGTGTATCTCAACAATTTTCTCAATTATTTCTTCCAGTCTTTTCTTGTAAAGGATTCCTGCTGAAGATTGATATATAAACCCTCATCTGCTGCACCGGTTTTCCCACATTAGGTTTTTCCAGGGACAATTGTCCAAAATAACTGTCATTGTGATTGGTTCTTATGCTTGCATTTTACTGTTCTTTTCTCTATATGTACTTGAGTGATAACTACAGTAGTGTCTATTTCGAAATTTGTTGCAAGGGTTTTGTAAATAATGTGAAAATTCTACTGCAGTGTCATGGTTTATTTCTCCTACTTGATTTAGATTATTACAAGTTATTTCCAGAAATTAGATTCAGAAAGTACCGAAATAAACACAACTACAGTCTACACATGCAGATCATTTACTGAATAATACGCTCATCCAACAAAGTGACACATGGATTTTTGGACACAAGTCCCCGGAAAAACCCAAAGCGGGAAAATCAGTACAGCAGATATGAGGGTTTATTTTATTAAGTAGATTCTGAGTACAGTAAATCTGGGTTCCAGACCTGGAAAGCCTGACGAGAATAAAAGAAATCAAATATGCAGCTAACATGTTGTTCTAGAACCAAATATCTGACTGATCCACACCCTCAAACAAAATTTACAAGACTCAGCCCGGATATGGCCCTAGAAACCCCAGCGTTACCCCTGAAGCCCCGGCGTCAGCCCTGCTAGCCTAAGAATGCCACTACACTGCCCGGAGAGGGACTACGTAACCCCAAAGAGGGTGAAGCAGGCCTTCCGCTGGCCCTGGAGACCCTCTGCGTAATTTCTGAAGCCCTCTGGAGCCTCTGCGTTGTCCTGCATAGCTGCTTCTCTGTGAGGTCCTTATTGTTGCTCCTCTGCCTCTTACTGACTCTTGGCTCAGGGATCAAATCATCCCCTCAACCAATACTACCCCTCGCTGCAGAAAATTCTTCCGGAAATTCTTAGCAAACCCGCCCTAGAATTCCAGATCTATTTCTCAGCTCTGCAACTGACCCTCAAGCCTTTATCTTATACCTTTTCGTTGAACCTTTCAATGGTCGAGATTAAAACACTCATCAACGGCTAAGATTAAAAGACTGCTTGATCCGTGCCCTTTACAAAATTTCAACACGTGTTAATTAATTCACTTTAATTATTTAATTTTCCTAAGTTTAGACTAAGGAAATCCATTAAAATAATTAATTATTTCAATAACTTGAACACCAACTGAAATTTCTCAAAACATTTTGTGAGTTTTGGAGTTCAAGTGTGTCTTAGCCCCTCCACAAAATTTCAGAGCTAGAGCACACCGGATGCTACACCAACTTATACAAAATCTCAACACTCCCTCTTAGCACAAAGTGTGCTCTAGCAATGCATCCACACCATGCACTATAAGATTCTGAAGTTGGATTATGTGTTGTTAATTCTTGGCCTACTGCCCTCCATCCACGTCACTGCCGCTCTCTTAACTGTTGACCATGCCACTGCCACTGACACTGCCACATGTTTTGCAGCTCCCTCTCAACTTGCTACATCATGTTGCCCATAGCACTCCCACTGCTAACTGCTGCACTGCAACTCAGTTGCTGAAAAGTAAGCAACTGAAAGACTTATGCCCAACTGTTTGACAGATAAGTAAAGTTGCCTTCCATCACTGAAGCTCCCTAGATGTTGATTTGTGTTGTCCTCCTGGAGGCAATTTTATGCTGCAACACTACACTCCGTGAGCACAACCTCTCTATGCTGTTGAAGTCCCATCAGCCCCTCTATGATGTTGCCTTCATGCTGGTGTTGCCTTTTGCATTATGTTGCTCCCTCCTTAGCTCTTCAACTCCCCCTTCTGCTTCAATGTGGCCTTCTACAACCATCTCCTGACTCATCCCGCTATCGTCTTAAGGCTCTAGTAGCTCATATGTGATCCAAGAGTAGGGCTAACTCAAGGATCCCGCCACAGTCTGTAGACGCTCTATAGATCCATATCACCCCAACTCTTCTCTCGAGGCACTCATGGTTGCATCATCATTAGAGCCATCTTCCTTTGCTACTACAGCCTTGGAATCCAAAGATCCTTTGTCCTTCTTCTTAGGAAAAGTGTTGGCGAAGTGTCCAAGATCGCCACAGTTAAAGCACTAGACCTTGGAAATGTCCCTCTTCTTCTTCCCTTGCTGCTTCTTTTCCTTCGCTGCAAGGGCTGCATCATCCTAGTCCTCTTTGACTTTGGCCTTTCCGCTTGCACCACTGATATTCTGCCTCTTGGTGACCCTCCTGATCCCCTCTTGGCGGAGGATAGCCCACATGTCTGCCCATGATGGTAATGCTGCCCTTCCCAAAATGCTCTGGACAAACGTTTCCCATTCTTCGAAGACTGCATTCAGGGTAGTCCTCACTAAGAGCCCCTTATCTGGAGTAGCACCTATGTCGATCAACTGATCTCGGATAGCTTGAAGCCTGAAGAGGAATGGATCTATCTCTTCACCCTTCATCATTTGGAACAACCGCATCTGGTTTTCTAGAAGCATTCTTCGTTGGACAGAGCCTCCTTGGTACATCATGTCCAAGGCTACCCACATGTCATTTGTTGTAGTCTTTCCAGCAATATGAGGTATAATGTGGTCCTTGACTCCGTCTATGATCAAACGCTTAGTTCGCGCTTGAATTTCTTTATACTTCTTTAGAGGATTTGCATCGGTTGGTACAGCAAGAACCTTCTCTACATGATCTTTGAGACCATACTCATCCAAAACTGACATGATTATGGCCTTCCATATTACATAATTGGACATGTCGTCCAACCTATCCTAATCTCTCAGTCCATATCGTGCCATCTTGCTCAAATTTGTCAGAAACAGTACTTCTCCTCCCTCTTTCTGTGGCTACAGAGACTCTGGATCTGGGTTTCTTGGTGACTAGAAACCCTCTAGTAACTGCTTCTGTTGAAGACTGATTTCCCTCCTGGAAATCTTTCACCCAAACACAATCGGACAGCACTCTCTGATCTTCATGATCGAATCTCAGATATGTTTCGCTCAAATCTGCTGAGAAACTGTCTTCCTCTCGCTTTTGTTGACTTAGCTAGGCACAATTCTACACTTGCAGAATCTCTACCACACCAGCACTGCTAAAGATCTGAAGCACTTGAAATTCCAGATCTTTGCAAAACTTTTCTGCAGCTAAAGAAGTGACTGGATTGCGTCTCACTAACTGGCCCAGCGTAGCCTCAGCGCTACTCAAAAGTGGACAGCGTAACCCCAGACAGGGTGACGTAGTCCTTACGCTGGCCTGGGAGGGCTTTGCGTAAGCCTGATGGCCTTCTGCAACTACAGCGTTGTCCTTTCCTGGATCTGCGTTCTTCTGCTGTCAAGTTTCCCTTTTCGAATCTCCTCCTTCTGCTACCACGCTGCAAACAAAATTTCCTTCAACTGATTGCTGTAGATTCAGCTTGATCTGTTATTGCTCTGATACCATGTGTAAATTCTACTACAGTATCATGCTTTATTTCTCCTACTTGATTTAGATTATTACATGTTATTTCCAAAAATTAGATTCAGAAAATACTGAAATAAACACAACTATAGTCTACACATGCAGATCATTTACTAAACAATACGCTCATCCAACAAAGTGGCACATGGATTTTTGGACATTAGTCCCCGGAAAAACCCAAAGCGAGAAAACAGGTGCATCAGATATGAGGATCTATTTTATTAAGTAGATTCTGAGTACAGTAACTCTGGGTTCCAGAGTTGCAAAACCTGACAGAGAATAAAAGAAATAAAATTTGCAGCTAACCTATTGTTCTAGAACCAAATATCTGATTGATCCACCCCCTCAAACGAGATTTACAAGACTTAGCCCGGATCTGGCACTAAAAACCCCAGCGCTGCCCCTGAAGCCCCAGCGTCAACCCTGCTAGCCTCAGAATGCCATGTGCTGCCCAGAGAGGGACTGCGTAACCCCAGAGAGGGTGACGCAAGCCTTAAGCTGGCCCTGGAGACCCTCTACGTAATTTATGAAGCCCTCTTGAGCCTATGTGTTGTCCTGCATAGCACCTGCATAGTGGTTGCGCAACACCTACGTAGTTGTTGCTCTGCTTCTTTGTGTTGTCCTTGTTGCTGCTCCTCTGCCTCTTACAAACTCTTGGCTCTGAGATTAGATCACCCCCACAGCCAATACTACCCCTCGCTACAGAAAATTCCTCTGGAAATTCTTAGCAAACCCTCCCTAGAATTCCAGATCTATTTCTCAGCTCTACAATTGTGTGTGTCTCCAACTGACCGTTAAGCCTTTCTCTTATACTATTTCGTTGAACCCTTCAATGGCCGAGATTAAAACACTCATCAACGACTGCGATTAAAAGATTGCTTGATCCGTGCCTTTTAGAACATTTCAGCACGTGTTAATTAATTCACTTTAATTATTTAATTTTCCTAAGTTTAGACTTAAGAAATCCATTAAAATAATTGATTATTTGAATAACTTGAACACAAACTGAAATTTCTCAAAACACTTTATGGGTTTTGGAGTTCAAGTGTGTCCTAGCCCCTCCAAAAAAGTTCAGGGCTAGAGCACACCCGATGCTACACAAACTTATACAAAATCTGTAACTGCAATAGAAATTCAGAATTGAATTTTTCACACAGAATGCAACAGAGTTGCAGTGCAGTGGCATTGGTAGCAGTATGCAGGGTCAGCAGTAGCATGGATGCAGCGGCGCAGAATTGATGGGCAGCAGTGTCAGACATCAGCAACGCAGAGGGAGATGTTGCAGAATCAAAGCAGTACTTCAGTTGGTTGTATTGCTAGAGCACATTCCTCGCTAAGAGGGAGAGTTGATTTGCAGTAGCATCGGATGTGCTCTAAGTCTCAAAATTTGCAGGGAGGCTTAGACACATGTATTCCAAAGAACCCAGAAATCGTTTTTGAAAATTCCGCTCAGAGTGTGTTTTATTAAAATAATGTGTGTTTTATTTAAATAATTAATTAATTTTAGTGGGACCCTAAAGGGTATTAATAAAACAGAGTGTGAATCTTCTAGAAAAAGACAGAGATCAAGTCAAGTTAATCTTAGTCATTCTTTAACAATTTAATCTCGGTTGTTAAAGTCTCAACAAGAAGATTATAAGGACTTCATGGATCATTTGGAAGACACATCAAGAGAGAAAATCTAGTGATCGAAATTCTTTAGTGAGCAGTGCTCAAGGAGAAAATCGATCGAAAAGATTTTTGCAGAGAGGGGCAAAGATAATTTTCGGTTGGAAGAGTTTCCTGATACGAAGAGTGCAAAGCAGAGGACGCTGTAAAGGCCATAGAAAGCACTGTAGAGCCAGCCACGTAGAGGCTACGCAGGGACTGCGCAAAGCTTCTAAGGGAGTTCGATTTTTCATTGAGGAAACAGTCGGGGTTCAGTGCTAGTCATCGAAGGGAGTTTTTTGGAGGCCAAAAGGGCCTCGTTTCCAGTCAGTAGAGAGATCCAGCGCCCAAAGAGATGGCAGCATCAGTTGTGACACAGAGACTGCGGAGAGCGGCTTAATCACTTCGTAGAGGCAGTGCAGAGCAGCTCATCTCGAGCTAAGGTCAGTGTCGGATTCCCGGGACAAAGTGAGATTTTTCTCATGAGATTTTATTTGTCAGTTTCCTCTGTATGATTTGTCAGTTTCGACAATCATAGATTTGTACTCAAAAAATTACTACATAATAAACAAACCCTCAATTGTCGCACTGGGTTTTTCTAAGGAAATTGATCCAAAAATAAAGGTGTCATGTGTCTATGATTTATTCTTGCTCAAATCTTGTTGACACACATTTATTTTCCGCAGTTTAATTGTTGGGTATCATTATTTACTGTAGAACACGGTAAATAATCCGTTCAAGGAATTAACAAATAGAAGAATTATCATCAATTGTTGCAGTAGGATTTGAGTAATTGAATTTTCACATGTTATTGGACAAGCGGCTTGCTTAGTTAGGCACTTTGAACTGGACAATTTACCCTCTTTGTACGCCTACTCGATAGATATTGTCGGTTGGATGGACAAACAAACTACCCTCACTCTTGCATTACCCTCATTTAGGAAAGCCAAACGATCTTTAAAAGGGCTTGCCTTGCTTGGGTGGGCACTTTGAACTTCACTATTTACCTTTCCTACTTGATTGAAGATTGCCATTTCCATGCACAGACAACTACCCACACTCTTGCCTTTCCCCCCTCATTTAGGAACTACACTTGGAAGGGCTCGCTTCAATGCGCACTTTCAGGCTTCAACATTGATATTTCACTTTACCCTACAGGAGAACTTTTAGTTTGATAGCAACAACTTGTGCGTTTAGGGCTCTTCTTTACAAACCTTCTTATTGAGCTTCTTTAGGATATGATATATCTTCTTTATCTACTTCTTATCGATCTTCTTTAGGCAGTTGGACCCCTTCCTTTGGATGACATCAAATGAAAGGTCCCCACAAGCTTGATGAGATCTCGACCCACGTATACTAAAAGTTTGAACCCATCCATGCTCGGGGAGCATAGACATACCCACACCCTGAAGGTACTGCAAGGTTGAATGCATACAGAACCTTACACATTTTAGCTTTTCAAAGACGGATCTTCATTAGGATTCACCTTTGAATTATGCCCCGTCTAGCATTTAGACACCTTCTTATGAATATTCTTTATGCCCCGACCTCAACATCGAATTACTGTTACCACAAGCTTGAGGCCTCAAACATATTTGTATCCTTATAGTTTACTATCAGCCCATCCATCTTCAAGAAGAACAGACATACCCTTACCATGAAACTCCCAAAAGCTTCAATGCATACAGAACAACCTTTCCATTTGTGCCAGACCCCCCATTTAGTGAATGGATTCAGATATCTTATTTACTATACTTCTTATTGGATCTTCCTTACCACGAAGCAAAACCGGTTTACATTGGATCGAGCCTTTATTTATATATGTTATTTCTGCACAACACCTTTTAGTTTATATACGTCCTCTCGGGCGGACTTTAGATACTTTTATTTTACAAGAATTACAAATACACTTTTTAATGTAGATTGTCTCTTTAACTTCTTATTGCCCTAACACTTGCACGACTTTCCTCTTGGCACAACCCAAGCAAGGGGAAGTTAGGTTCTCCCTGAATCACACCACTTAACCACATGCCCTTCTTGCCTTGAGGTTGAACCTTGTTATGCCTACTTGATTAATCTTAGTCAGAAAGTTACCACCAATCGGTCGTGGGATCGTGGGAAAATGCCCTTCCCTCTTTCAGGAACTAACTACAGCAAGACTATGTTGGAAAGGCTTGCTTGAGTAGGTGGGCACTTAGACCAGTCGTATTACCTTAGCTTACTACATTACCTTTTTGTGCGATAACAACCAATAAACAACCTGGCATCTTAACAACAACCCTTTCTATACCGGAAAACAGACATGAACTTAGAACATTGTACGGGTGTTCGCCAACACTTGTTGGAGGAATCTTAGTTGGTAGGCACTTCAACAAGCCATTGTACCTTTAGAAGCCTACAAGATTAATGAATGAATGGGTAGTGTTACCTAGAACACCCACCTCTTGTGTGAACCTTACTTGCATATACCGACTCACAGAATTTCACTTTGAACATTGCCCTTCGATAACACTTGGATGAGGAATGCTTGGGAGGTAGGAAGGAACTCTCTTCTCTTGTCAAGTCAGGCTAAGTCCCAAATATGATTAATTAACTAAGACAGACAGCATTGCTAGGACCTTTATATGCTGGAAGGATTAATGTTTGTGCCATGCTACCAACCACCTGGCATCTAACCCTTTCAATACCAACTCACCTCCCATACTTGAACTTTGAGAATTCGTCATGGACTTGCTTCGCTTGGGTGGGTGGGCGAACACTGGCTAACCTATGCCTACTTGAATACTTCAGTTGGACCTATTGCTACCACCTATATTTATCTCCCTCTAGCTACTGCCATTTACCCAACTTACTTATGATATCGTGCCCCAAACTTAGAGTGTTGTGCAGGCATTCCACAACACTTGCTGAAATATTCTTACTAGGGTACCATTATTCCCTATTCTTCTGATCGAGCCTTGCGGATTGATTCATGAATTAGAACCAACTCCATTCCTAGGATAGACCTACTTACCCTTACTTCTTAGTCATGTTATCTGTTGATTTTTGGTAGCATTGGAAGTGCTCTAAGTCTCAAAATTCGTGGAGACGCTTAGGCACATGTATTCTAAAGAACCCAGAAATCGTTTGTGGAAATTCCACTCAAAATGTGTTTTATTGAAAAAAATAATTATTTGAATGGGGACCCTAAGTCTAAACTTAGGGAAATTAAATAATTAAAGGGTATTAATAAAATAGAGTGTGAATCTTCTAGAGAACATGGATCAAGTCAAGTTATAATCTTAACCGTTGATTGGAGATCTAATCTCGGTCGTTGAGGTCTGAACGAGAAGACTATAAAGGAGGGTTTGAGGGTCATTTGGAAAGACACACTGAGTGAATCTAGAGGTCAAAATTTCTGAAGTGAGTATGTTCAAGATGAGAAATCGATCTAAGTGATTCCAGCGCAGAGAGGGGCAGAGATAGCTTCCCGAGAGAGAGAAATATTTTCTCAGCGGAGAATCGGCAACAGAGAGAGGCAGAGAGAGATCTAGCAGAGCCAGCGCAAAGAGAGAGAGGTTGACGGAGAGCCAACGCAGAGCCACGCAGGGCTACGGAGAAGTTGCGCAGTGGCCAAGAGGGTTTCCGAGATATTGCTGTCGGATCAATATCAAAAGCCGATAACCGGGGTGTGAGACTGGGAGGTGAAGATCTAAGATTCCGAGAGGCAGATCGATCTACAACTTGGGTGACACAGTGCCAAGAGGAGGTGACGCGGGCCCCACATAGTCACTGCGCAGAGTCAGCGCAGGGCCCTCCAAAGGTACCTCATCCAACATCCGAATTAATCGAGAAATTCTAGTGATTGCGTGAGGTAAAACTCACAATTTGTCTGCCAGTATTTCTCTTTCTGTAATTGAATAACCTTGGAGGTATTCAAAGATGTATTCAGAATTTGCTACTGCCTAATAAGAATAAACCCTCAGATCTGTTGCATTGGGTTTCCGCATTGGGTTTTTCCAGGGACTTTCGTCCAAAAATAACAGTGTCCTATGTGTATATTTTTCTTTCCTCAATTTCCTTGTTTCAGAATCATATTTAATTAAGTGTAGGTTGCTTCAGTAATTTACTTCAATGTTTCAAGAAAAAATCTGAAATCATTTTGGTCCAATGTGAAACTACCATCATGGTCCAATGTGAAACTAGCTAGACTGGTTGAACAAAGAAAGTTGAATGCTACGGCACAATAAATGGATTGGTTCCTACCTTTGCTAACCCTGAACGCTATGGAAAAAGACATAGATTGTCGTTTTTCCTACCTGCTACAACAACTATATATAGCGAGATATAAACATGGTTCATTCACATGGATATCTTGTTTCCCTGTTGATTGGATTGGAGACTTGTTGGATTGAACAAATCCTAAAAAGGAAGGAACAGGCATAGAGTTATGAGGAAGGAAGGATCAAAGTAAGGTTATTAGGCAAAGCATTTCTATTACTAGGCTCATTTTTTAGAAAGAAATTATGTGGCCATTTGATCTACCTGGAAACAATATTGCGATTGGATTTTGAGACCTGAACCCAACTTCACCAAGAAAGTAATATTTTCTTAAGTAAGAATGGCTCACCTGAAGAATTAAGGTTTGCAAGAAACAAACCTGAAACTCCATTGATGATTCACTCCCCCTGAAATCTGCGATGCTCGATTGTTCTGACTTTGGAATTTGAAGCCAATACGACATTTGATTCAGTCAGTCAAGACATCAAGATATAGATAGAAATGGGATAGCACTGCCACAAGTGTCAAGCCAACCCTCCAATATGCAAAGAAAAAACTATCACAAATATGCTCTCCAAGAAGATTTGCAACTAGGTCAATTTCAAAACAGAAGAAGTCCAAAAATCGACCTCTTCCACAGTCAAAATATCATAGACAAATGAGCCTCAAACCTTTGCATATGTCATAGAGATGATGAGCCACCAACCTTCGCATATCCACAGAGATATGAGCCATAGACCTTCGCATATGTGACAGAGATAATGAGCCACCAACCTTCGCATAACCACAGTTATATGAGCCATAGTCCTTCGCATATGTTACAGAGATAATGAGCCACCAACCTTCACATATCTACATAGATATGAGCCATAGTCCTTCGCATATGTTACATAGATAATCAGCTACCAACCTTCGCATATATCACAAAGATGATGAGATGAGTCCTTCGCATATATCATAGAGATGATGAGACCAAACTTTTGCATATATCCATAGAGACAATGGGATGATTTGAAGTGCCTTATGGCGGAGGAGAGATCACATATATATAGTCTCCAAGAGGGGTTGAGTGGGTGCCTCCAAGAAGCCAGGCCAACTAGATCTAGGAGGGCTGACTTGAACACTTGTGGGGTCATAAACCAAAATATAAATTCAAATTTTCTTCTTTGAATTTTATTAATGAAAATACCAATCGAAGCTACATTTTCTCAACAAACTCATTGGTCAAAGTCTCCTTCTCCTTCTCCTTCGCATGTGTGAACATATTTCCTTACAAGAACAGGTCGAATGAGTGAGTGGTGTGATGATCAAATGAACTCCAACGAATGTTAATATATAGGAGTCATAACAAGTGTGTTTTAACCTTGGGTCATGTTGATTTTTGTAGCATCAGAAAGTGCTCTAAGTCTCAAATTTGGTATAGAGGCTTAGACACTCGTATTCCAAAGAACTCAGAAAGCGTCTGTGGAAATTCCACTTGTATTTTATTTTATTTAAAAAAATAATTATTTTAACGGGGACCCTAAGTCTAAACTTAGGGAAATAAAATAGTTAAAGGATATTAAATAAAACAGAGTGTGAATCTTCTAGAGGACATGGATCAAGTCATGTTATGATCTTAGTCGTTGATTAGACATCTAATCTGGGCCGTTGATGTGAAAATTTCTAACTTGAAACTCTATTGCAGTAACTAATTTATTTCTCCTACTTATATTCCACAATAAGTTATTTACAAAACCCTCCAGTAAACAACAAAATAAATTCTACTGCAATTATCACATAATTACATAGACAAAAGAACAGCGAAATGCAAGCACAAGAATCAATCACATCAACATAGTTGTTTTTGGACAATTGTTTCCATAAAAACCCAATGGCGAAAAACTGGTGCAGCAAATGAGGGTTTATTTATTATTCTTCAGCAACAATCTCTTTACAAGGAATGAATTACAAAATCATGGAGAAACATTTATGAAAACATCTGAGATAGTTTTCCTCTAATCACTAGAGATTTTATGACACCCTAGAGACCCTCCAGCCTCCACTGTATCACCTTTGCGTCCTCTTCGGCATGAGGATTGTGTCCTCTACTGCGCTACCTCTCTGAGTTGTCCCTCTGCGTTGTCTCTCTGCTACTCTGCGTCCCTCCACCTCTGTCTCTCACTAATTTTGATACCCTCCTCTTCCTTCACCCTGCAACTCTCCCTTTGAAATCGAATTCTTCTCCTGGAGTATTGACTACCCTCGGGTTACTGAGTATTTGCCCGGTGTATCTCCTACTGTCCCTCAAGTCTTCATTTATACTTTTCATGTTGAGATATCAACGGTCGTGATCAAATCTCTAATCAACAACTAAGATTAAAACAGAGTTGATCCTCGTCTCTTAGAAGCTTCTCACCCATATTTATATTAATTCACTTTAATTATTTTAATTTCCTACGTTTTAACTTAGGAATCATTAAAAATAATCAATTACTTTCATATAAAGCAATCCGGGTGGAATTTCTCCAAACAATTTCTATGTCTTGGAGATCTTATGTATTCTAGCCCTTCCACAAAATTTCGAAGCTAGAGCACATCCGATGCTACCCAAAAAATCAACACTCCCTCTTAGCGAGGAATGTGCTCTAGCAATACTTCCCAAAGGAAGCATCACCCTGATCCACAACATCGGACCTCTGCACTGCTGAAGCTCTAACTGTTGACCCTCATCTGCTGCGCTGCTGCAATTTGTACTGTTGCCCATGACTCTGCCACTATCACTGTTGCAACCCCCTCTTAAGTACTAAACCATCTACCTCTGCTTATTGAAATGGATTCTCAATCATCCCCAACTTCTCCCTAAAATAAACAAACTTTGTCCTTCCTAGAGCCTTCATGAGGATGTCTTCCACCTATTCTCTTGTCGGAGTGTATTGTAGCTGTACTGCACCCCGTTGGACACAGTCTCTGATAAAATGACACCTGATGTCAATGTGCTTCGACCAATCATGAAAAACTGGATTCTCAGAGAGCTTGATGCAACTCTAATTATCACATAAAATGTTGGTCGATTCCATCCTTCTCCTAAATAGATTCACAAGCAACTTTCTAAGCCATATGGCTTCACACGATGTTGTGTTGGCTGCCATATATTCTGCTTCAGTTGAGCTCAATGCTACGAACTTCTGTTTCTACTACACCAGGAGCTCATTCCTGATCCAATGTTAAAACAGTACCCACTGGTACTTTTCCAATCTACAGAACTTCCAACCCAATCTGTGTTAATGAACCCATTCAATCTGATGTAATTGCCTCGGGTGTACTTTAGTCCATGTTCGATTGTTCCTCGTATATATCTGAGAACATGCTTGGATGTTGCCCAGTGCGCCCTCTTGGGTTCCACCATGAACTGACTGAGGGTGTTGACTGCGTAACAAATGTCTGCCCTGGTGTTGACCAGATACATGAAGGACCCTACGAGTTGTTTGTACAAGGTGGGATCTACTTCTTTATCTTCAAACACATCAATCTTCTTCCAATTGGTAATCATTGGGGTAGCCATGGGCCTACAGTACTGCAACCTGAACCTCTTTAGAATTTTTGTAGCATATCTCCCTTGTCCAAGGAAAATTTCACCCTTTCACTGCGAAACTTCCAACCCCAGAAAATAATGCATCAATCCGAAATCCTTCATGTCAAATTATGTAGCTAGGCTTTCCTTCAGTCCATGATGAGCCTAGATGAACCTGTCAGGAATAGGTCATCTACATATAAAACCAGAATTAAAGGCTCATTCTCTACTGCCATATAGTAGAGGTTCGAATCCACGTCACTCTAGACGAATCCCATTTCCTGCATGTAACCATCAATTTGACCATACCATGCTCTAGCTGCTTGTTTAAGCCCATACAAGGCTTTCTTTAGTTTGCATACATGATTTTTCTTCTCATGTGTCTCAAAGCCCTCCGATTGTTCAATGTATACTTCTTCTTCTATCACCCCATTCAAGAAAGCAGTCTCGACGTCCATCTGATGAATCTCCCACCCCATTTGCGCTGCAAGGGATATCACGGACCTAATAGAAGTATACCTGGCTACTGGGGCGAAGCTTTCTTCGCAGTCTATCCCTTCCTTTTGAGCATACCCCTTAGCCACAAACCTGGCTTTGTACTTTTCCATGCTGCCATCTGCAGCATACTTGATCTTGTAGATCCATCTCGAACCTACAACTAATATGTCTTGAGGTCTAAGTACCACTTCCCAGACATCATTGGTCATAATGGACTATATTCCTCCACCATAGCGTCTACCCACACTTGATGTTGAACTGCATCCTTAAAAAGTAGATGTTTCTCCAACCTGAGCTATCAAAGATTGGTACATGTCTGGTTCTCTATGTCCCCTTTTCTCGCTTCTAGGAGCTCCAATGAACTCCTCTGCGTCCCTTAGTATCTGTCGTAATTCCCAGCTCGTTCTTCCACTGATAGTGGGTGGTTCTGCTTGATCCTCCTCCTGCAAATCTTCCTATGGTGATACTTCTAGATTCTTATGCCTTGGACAAGCACTAGTACTTGTTTGCCTGGTCGAAGTGGCTAAACCAATGGATCGTCCTCTGACCGCTTTTCAGAAGGCATTTCTCGGGATTTCCTAAAAGCTCTGTCCTCCATGAACTTTACATCCCAACGTACTACAACTTTCCTATTGTCGGGAATGTAGATTCTATATGCCTTAGCATTCTCGCTATATCCTACTATATATCTTTTTTCTGCAGTTTGATCCAATTTCTTTCTCTTTTCCTCGAGTACATGGCAGTACGTCAAACACCCAAAGATCATAAAATGAATCACTTCTCGCTTTTTGCCAATGAAGACACTCTTCGGTGTAATCTTACCTAGTGCCCTGTGAGGAATCCTGTTCTGAACATACACAGCTGTGTTGCATGCTTTTGCCCATAAAAATTTGGCATATCCTGATCATACAACATTTCCCTCGTTGCTTCAACAATAGTTCTATTTTTCCTCTCTGCAACCCCATTCTGCTCTGGATTATATGGAGCGGTCCATTCTCTTTTGATGCATTCCCTTGCGTAGAACTCAGTGAAGTCTTTATCAATATATTCTCCACCATTGTCTGAACGCAATACTTTTACCCTCTTCCCTGTCAGATTCTCAACCAGAGCCTTAAACTCTTTGAATTGATCAAAGACCTCATCCTTGGTCTTTAGGAAGTAGATCCATGTCTTCTTGGATTGGTCATCAATGAAGGTGACGAAGTATTCGGCACCACTAAGAGCTCTTGTGGACATAGGTCTGCAAGTATCTGAGTGTATTAATCCCAAAACACTATTTTCCCTATTGTTACTTCTGGAATAAGCTACTTTGGCATACTTGCCTAGTACGCACCCTCTACAGACATCATCTCGTTTGGTGCTTAACTCTGGAACTCCTGTCACAGTTTTTCTTAAAATTCTTAGAGCCCCATGGTGTAAGTTCCCCATCCTTCTGTGCCATAGTTCATTCAAATCTTTTTCATCATGGTTGCCTATCAGTGCCACTGGAGATTCTAGCTGCAATTTATACAGTCTGTTGCTTCTGACTCCAATTTGGGCCTTCTTCTTCCAACTCGGGTGTTCGACATATACTTTCTTTCCAACGAAGTATACATCATAGCCCTTGTTCTATAACTGAGATACAAAAAACAAGTTCATCCCCCATCCACGCACACGCAACACATTTGTAGCCTGAAGTCGATCTCCCGCTTCTATTTGAAAAACTATAGTACCTCTTCCAACAGAAGTACATTTAGACTTATTTCCCGTGGTGATTTGGAAGTTCATATTTTCCTCTTGGTAGCTCGAGAAACATTCTCGTATTCCCGTCACGTGCATAAAAGCCCTGCTATCAATATAACAAACCTAAGAGGAAGCAGAGCTTGACAAACAAGCTACTTCTTCCAATCCGGAAGCCAATACAAAAATGTCGTGATCCATCGTATCTTTCATGCATTCCTATTTCTCAGGAGAACTGTGTGAACCCCTTCGAGTTGTTGCTCCAGCAACATCAAGACCACAACTCATTGCAGATCTCCAACCCTATTGTCTGATCTATGTTCTGATATCATGTGAAAATTCCTAACTTGAAACTCTACTGCAGTAACTGATTTATTTCTCCTACTTATATTCCACAATAAGCTATTTACAGAACCCTTCAGTATACAACGAAATAAATTCTATTGTAGTTATCACATAATTACATAGAGAAAAGAACAATGAAATGCAAGCACAAGAATCAATCACATCAACACAGTTATTTTTGGACAATTGTCTACGAAAAAACCCAATGCGGAAAAACCAGTGCAGCACATGAGGGTTTATTTATTATTCTTCAACAGCAATCTCTTTACAAGGAATGATTTGCAGAATCGTGGAGAAACATTTATGAAAAACTTGAGATAGTTTTGCTCCAGTCACTAGAGAAATTCTAACACCGTAGAGACCCCCAAGTCTCCACTGCGTCACCTTTGCATCCTCTTCTGCGTGAGGATTGCATCCTCTACTGCGCTGCCTCTCTGAGTTGTCCCCCTGCCAATGTCACATGGTTCGGGTTCGAATTCGAGTTCGGCAATGATTAAGTTCGATTCAAATTCGAATTTTTCGTTGAGAGGTTCGACATTAAGTTCGACTATATATATATATATCTCAAAATCAATCAATAAAGTTATATGAATAGCAATGAGAACGCATGAATCACAAATCACAACCACTATTCACTTCACGCTCCGGGAGGCGGGGACAAGCAGCATCTAGAAATCGAATTCAGGAAATTGCAGAGAATAAAACACTGAGCACAATAGAGTGAGTACACTCTGACTGAAGTTGGATTGTAAAAATCTATCGACAACCATGGTAAATAAAGACAAACCAATGGCCACTGTAGCAAATTAATTGGCGGGAAGCAGAACAAGAGAAAACCATGTGTTGCCCATGGTTTTTCTCATAAACCTTAAAACAACTGACAAAAATTGCCCGAACTCTAACCTCAAACCCCATTTTTTATTTTTTTAATTATAAAATTTGACTTCAGGTTCGTCTTTAGGTTCGCCTTCAGGTTCGAATTTGTTCAAATTCGGCGAACCCTGTGACATAGCCCTCTGCACTCTCCCTACAGCTTGGCATCCCTCCTCCTCTGTCTTTGATTGTTGTTGATACCCTCCTCTTCCTTCACCTTGCAACTCTGCCTCTGAAAATCAAACTCTTCTCCTAGAGTATCGACATCCCTCAGATTACTGAGTATCTGCCCAATGTATCTCTAACTGTCCCTCAAGTCTTCATTTATACTTTTCCTAATGAGATATCAACAGTCGTGATCAAATCTCTAATCAACGGCTAAGATTAAAACAGACTTGATCCTCATCTCTTACAAGCTTCTCACCCATATTTATATTAATTCACTTTAAAAGTTTAATTATTTTAATTTCCTAAGTTTTATCTTAGGAATCATTAAAAATAATTAATCATTTTCATATAAAACAATCTGGGTGGAATTTCTCCAAACGATTTCTGGGTCTTGGAGACCTTATGTATTCTAGCCCTCCCACAAAATTTCGAAGCTAGAGCACATGTGATGCTACCCAAAAAATCAACAGTTGATATGTCAACGAGACGAGTATAAAGGAAGCCTTGAGAGTCATTTGAAAAACACCCGAAATACTGAATTGATCTAAGATTGAAATTTATGATGCGTGGTTTGTTCAGAATTTCGAACTAGAGATCTGAGTAGTGAGGGGCAGAGATAGCATCCAGAGGGGAAGAGATTTTCTAAGTCCAATGGAGCATCAATCAAAGAGAGGCAGAGATGATCTAGCCTAGCCTACGTTGAAGCAAGGGGTTGACGCAGTGATTGTGTAAGCTCACGCAAAAGCAGCGTAGAGACAGAGGCAGAGGTCTCGGAATTTTGTTGGTGGATCACTTTCGGAGGACAGGATCCAGAAACTGGCACCGAGAGCTAGTTCCTCATCATCCACAAACGCAAAAGGACTTGGAAGAGGGCTAACGCTGAGCCTGGAAGTGGGTGACGCAGTGGGTGGAATTTCCAGTGCTGGATCTGCGCAGAGCCTATCCAGGGCAGTTTTTCCTTCATCCGGATCAACCGGAGACTCAGTGATTGAGTGAGGTATTTCTCACATATTCTTCTTCCAGTAGTACTCTCTGTAACTAAATAACCCTTGAGGGTATTCAAAGATGTATTCAGACATTGCTAGTGCTTAATAATAAAACCCTGAGATTTGTTGCACTGGTTTTCCCGTGTCGGGTTTTTCAAGGGACCTAGTCCAAAATAAAGGCGTCATATGTGTGAATGATTTCCTTGTCTAGTTTCCTTGTTTCTGAATCAATTTTAGTGTAGGTTGCTTCAGTAGTTGCTTTAATAATTCAGATCTGAATTAATTATGTAATGTAATTGGAGAAGTACACTCAGTTGTTGTCGTAGGATTCATTAGATTTGTTTGGATCTAGGAATTTTCACAGGTCAAACCCCTTCAACTGGTGGGGTCAATCTGTCAAGTTGAGGCCAACTTGGACTATTAGAAAATAAATAATTTCTCTCTTGATTTTGATGATGAAAATACCGACCACAACTACTATTTTTCGACATTTCGGCCAATTAATGAGTTATTGACCTCATATAAATAGAAGATCGCACCATCACTCATGGATTTTGGCCTCCTTTAAAGAGATCGACTTAGCCTTGTGTAAACTCGCTACTTGTGGGCATGCAACCTTTTTGGAGCTATTGTTATTAGAGATTGACTTTTGTCTTGGAAATGTCTTTTTCGAATTGAAAGAATGCTATTTCGTGGAAGAATTGTAAGTTTAAATGCATATTCTTATTGTTGTTCTTGTGCGTAATTAACGCTACCATTTTTCCTGTTCCATGTCTAAATGCATATTATTTATGGAAAAACTTAGTTGATTATTGCATGTTAAATTTACTTTTCTTGAAATCCAAAGGGGACATCTTAGAGAGCTTCCCATATTTAGTTTATCCCCTCACCAAAAATATAGGTATGGTTTGTGCAATTGAAAACTATGTTTTCTCGTTTACTACAACCATTGATTTATTATCTCTTGAATTTAGCCCTTATGACTCCATCACCCAAATAGGAATTGTTGAGATTTTGAGGCAGCATCAGCTGTGCTCTAGCCCTGAAATTTTGTGGAGGGGCTAAGGCACACAAGACCTCCAAAACCCAGAAAGCGTTTGGAGAAATTTCATCAGGTGTGTGAGATATTAAAATAATTAATTTTTTTAATGACCCTAAGTCTAACTTAGGGAATTAGAAAAATTAAAGCGAATTAATTAAACACATGTGATGAAATGTTCTAAGTGACGCTGATCAAGCAGTCTCTTAATATAAGTCGTCGATAAGAGATTAAATCATGGTCGTTGATGAGTCAATGAGAAAAGTATAAAGGAAAGGCCTGGGGTCAGTTGGAGACACACACACAGAGTATAAGAGATCGAATTCTTCTAACAGAGCAGTTCTCGGACGAAGATCAGATCTAAGTGACTCAGAGTTGCAGCGAGGGGCAGATACAGTGATTGGCCAGGAGGGTCAAGAGTACAGTGCAGAGCAAGGGCAGCAGAGACGCAGTGGAGGCAGCGCAGCCATCAGAGGGTGTGACGCAATCCCTCAGGAGGGTGATGCAGGCCCACGCAGAGGCAGTGCACCATCTCTAAGCAGAAGTCCGAAATTCATAAGGAAGCACCGGTTTCTGAGCCAACAGGGCTGAAACCAAGATCCGGGAGAAGCAGATCCACACAGAGCTAGGGTGACGCAGTTCCTCAGCCTAGGCTACGCAGGCTTACGCAAAAACTGCGCAGAGCCAGCAGGGGTTTCACCAGTTGCTCATCCTGATCAGCCGAACTTGTGAGCGTGAGGTATATCTCACATTTTCTCTAATTTTCAAGGTTTTCTCTATTGGGTTAGCCGAATTTATGGCACCCTAGATGTACTCAAAAACTGTTGCTTAATAATAATAAACCCTCATATCTGTTGCACCCGTTTTCCTGCATTGGGCTTTTCCGGGGACATTTCTCAGAAAAATCTGTGTCACTTTGTCATATAAGCGTGCTATTCAGTAAATGATTTGTATGTGTAGGTTGCTAATTGTATTTACTTCGATGTTAATTCTAAATATTCAGATTTATAACTTGTATATTTAATCAAGTAGGAGAAGTAGATCGAGATTTAACAGTAGGGTTTCTTAATTAAGAAATTTTCACATGGTATCAAAGCATTGCAGATCAAGCTGAATCTCCAGCAAAATCGGCTGAAGAAATTCTTGCTGCAGAGAGCAACTGAAGCAATAGAGATCTGGAGAGGGCAGCACAGCATCAGGAGGACGCAATCCCAGCAGAGGCTATGTAAGGGCTGATGCAGTCCCAGCTGAGTGACAAAGAGACAGCGCAGTGCCTTCCAGAGGGACGCAGGAGCAGCCTGCGCTGCACAGAGGCAATGCTGAGCCAGTATGCTCACGCAGAGGCCAGCCAGAGGGACGCAATCCAATTTTGAGTTGTTGTGCCGTATCGCCCTAGTCCGGAAGCAGAGCTTCCGATCTTCAGCAATTATTGGTGTGGTGGAGATTCTGTCGGTGCAGAATCGTGCCTAATTTGACAAAGAGTGGCAGGAGGACAGTTGCTCAGAAAATCTGCGCCAAACTGATCTAAGATTCGATCAAGAGGGTGTTCGTAGAGAACTGTTCAATTGTTTTTGGCTGAAGATTTCCGCGAGGGAAATCAGTTGTCGGAGGAAGCAACTACTATAGAGGGTTTCTATTCGCCAAGAAACCCAGATCCAGTATTTTTGTTGAGTGTTGTAGCAGAAAGAGGAAGAGGAGTATCTGTTCTGACAGATTTGAGCAAAGATGGCTAGTCATGGACTGAGAGATCGGGACAGGTTAGACGACATGTCCAACTTCGTTATCTGGAGGACCAGGATCCTAACAGTCCTAGATGAGTACGGCATCAAGGACCATGCTAAGAATTTCCTAGTTGTGCCTGCCGATCTCGATCCTCCAAATAAATTCAAGGAGAATCAAGCGCGAGCTAAGCGCTTGATCATGGACAGAGTCAAAGATCACGTCATGCCACATATTGCTGGGAAGAACACGACAAATGAGATGGGGACAACCTTGGAGACGATGTATCGGGGACGCTCTCTCCAAAGGAAGATGCTTCTAGAGAATCAGATGTGGTTGTTCCAGATGAAGAAGGTTGAGGAGATAGATCCCTTCCTCTTCAGACTTCAGACTATTCGGGATCAACTGATTGCCATGGGTGCGACTCAGGATGAAGGGCTCTTGGTGAGGACTGCCCTGAATGGAGTCACCAAGGAATGGGAAACGTTTGTCCAAAGCATCTTGGGCAGGGCAACATTACCATCCTGGGCAGACATGTGGGCAATCCTCCGTCAGGAGGAAATCAAGAGATTTACCAAGAGGTAAAGCAGCAGCAGCAAAACAGTCAAGGTAAAGAAAGAAGAGGAGAATGCAACCCTTGCATCAAAGGAACGGAGGCAGCAAGGAAAGAAGAAGAGGGACCTATTCAAGGTCCGGTGCTTTAATTGTGGCGAACTTGGACACTTCGCCAGCACTTGTCCTAAGAAGAAGGACAAAGGATCTTCTGAATCCAAGGCAACAACAGCAAAGGACGATGGGAGTGATGATGACGCAGCCATGAGTGCTCATGAGCCACGTAAGAGGGGCGACATTGATCTGTAGAGAAGCTACAGATGGGAGAAGGCAGGATCCTTGAATTGCCCAACTCTTGGATCACATACGAGGTACAGGAGCCTTAAGAGTCAAGACGGTAGCGGGACAAGTGGAGCAATGGGTGCAGAATATCATAGTGAAGCAGAGGGCAGTGTTGAGACGTTGTAGAGGGAGCAGCGCAGTGCAGAGGCAGCAACAACGTAGAAGCAGCAACGCAGAGGCTGAAGGGACTTCAGCAGCACAAATAGGCAGTGCTTACGCAGTGCAGAGCTGTAGCAGCGCAGTAGCTTCAGGAGGACAACACAGAGTAGCAGCCAAGGGAGCTTCAGTGATGAGATGCAGCCCGACTTGTCTGTCAAAGATTGGGCAGGGGTATTTCAATTGCTTACTTCTCAGCAACTGAGTTGTAGTGCAGCAGTTAGCAGTGGCAGTGCTATGAATAGCATGATGCAGCAAATTGAGAGGGAGTTGCAGTACAAATGTAGCAATGTCAGTGGCAGTGACATGGGTAGCAGTACAGAAAGCAGCAACGCAGTGGATGGAGAGCAACAGGCCAAGCATCACCAGCACAGAGACCGATGCCGAGATCTTGCGATACATGGTGTGGATGTATTGCTAGAGCACACTCTGTGCTAAGAGGGAGTGTTGAGATTTTGAGGTAGCATCGGTTGTGCTCTAGCCCTAAAATTTTGCGGAGGGGCTAAGACACACAAGACCTCCAAAACCCAGAAAGTGTTTCGAGAAATTTCATCTGGTGTGTGAGATATTAAAATAATTAATTTTTTTAATGAGGACCCTAAGTCTAACTAAGGGAATTAGAAAAATTAAAGTGAATTAAATAAACACATGTGATGAAATGTTCTAAGTGACGCGGATCAAGCAGCCTTTTAATCTAAGCCATCGATAAGAGATTAAATAACGGTCGTTGATGAGACAATGAGAAAAGTATAAAGGAAAGGCTTGGGGTCAGTTGGAGACACACACATAGAGTCTAAGAGATCGAATTCTTCTGACGGAGCAGTGCTCGGACAAAGATCAGATCTGAGTGACTCAGAGTTGCAGTGATTGGCCAAGAGGGTCAAGAGTACAGTGCAGAGCAAGGGCAGCAAAGACGCAGTGGTGGCAGTGCAACCATCAGAGGGTGTAACTCAGTCCCTCAGGAGGGTGACACAGGCCCACTCAGAGGCAGCGCAGCATCTCCAAGCAGAAGTCCGAAATTCATCCGAAAGCACGGGTTTCTGAGCCAACAGGGTTGAAACCGAGATTTGGGAGAAGCATATCCACGTAGAGCTAGGGTGACGCAATTCCTTAGCCTAGGATATGCAGTAGCTACGCAGAGGTTGCGCAGAGCCAACTAGGGTTTCACCATTTGCTCATCGAGAGCAGCCGAGACTTGCGAGAGAGAGGTATATCTCACATTTTCTCTAATTATCGAGGTTTTCTCTGTTGGGTTAGCCGACTTTATGGCACACTAAATGTACTCAGAAATTGATGCTTAATAACAATAAACCCTCATATATGCTACACCGGTTTTCCCGCATTGGGTTTTTCTGGGGATATTTGTCCGAAAAATCTGTGTGTCACTTTGTCATATGAGCGTGCTATTCAGTAATGATCTGTATGTGTAGGCTGTAAATTGTATTAACTTCCATGTTAATTCTGAATATTCAGATTAATAACTTGTATGTTTAATCAAGTAGGAGAAACAAATCAAGATTTAACAGTAGGGTTTCTTAGTTAAGAAATTTTCACACGAATAGGCACTGGGAATCCTTGGTGTTGGTGAAAAACTACAAAAACTTCAATATTTTCCTTCATTTTATTTTTCTAAGTCCTTCAAGGAAAGCCACTAGGGCTATAAGACCGAATTCAATTAGGGCACCTCTAAGTGAATGTTGGAGCTAAAGAGGCTCGGATTTAACCTTGTTGATCCATATCACTCAAACTCTAGCCTTTTGCATGGTTAAATTGCCCTAGAAGGTCTGATGTCATTGTCTCTAAGTAATTTGTGCCTTAGAAACACCATAACCCTAGCTAGGGTTTCAACTGAGGGCTTCATTTGACAGTTTTCTTTCTCCATTGTTGATTATATCATTTGCTAATCCTTTCGTGGTGCATGTGTTCCTAGTAATTCCTTTGTTGATATACATTTTGAAACCCTAGTTCAAACATGCCTCTTTAACGGCTTGGTAGATGATAAGATGCTCCAATACAAAAACAATTGTGTCTTTGTCCCTTGAAGAGTAACTTTAATTAGTCTACATTTAGATCACCTTGAGCCATAAAACCTAGAATACCCTTTAGGTTATCATTGGGAAGCCTCCCTTGTGGTGCAATTCCACTTAAAAGTAGGAGGATTGTTGAGGTGACAATGGCAATTTCCCTCATTGTTGCAACAAGGTCTGGCTTTTTCCTTGTGAGGCCTCTCACACCGTTTACTATAGTTTGAGGCAGCAGTCACGATTGCACACCTTCAGTCAAGTCTACGCTCAACTAGAGAGCCTTATAGTGAGCCTATAACAAGTATGAATTTGGAACAAGTTAAAAGGAACAATTTGTCTCACAAGCGATAAATGCTACAAATAACACTTGTGAAACCAATAGCTCCAAAAACTAAAGCAGGCATATGAATAAAAATCTACAATCAATGATGTCATTGCACAAAATGAAGCAACAAAACTAGTAGTTTGTTGATTTTAATTATAAAAATACGCAAGAGGTATTTATAATAATAATTTATTAATAAAATATGATATGATATAATAAGATGATTGAAAGTTACAATGAGGCCCTGCTTATATACCTATGCAGGTGACCTTTCATGACTGGCATGTCTTTTAGACATGCCTTTTCAGTTAACTAACGACTACTTAACATAATCCTATTTGATTATTTAGTAATTACATTTATTTGTATTTATTCTATTTTATACAAATTATAATCGTTACATTTCCTCTTCCTTCAGAAGCTTTGCCCTCAAAACTATATTGTTGGCAATTATCTTCATCTTGCGGTTGTCATATCAGCATATGTGACCTAATTTCCCTGGTACCTCAACTTGTATAAATTCTCCAGTAATGCTTTCTTGAAACTAGGTTCTCTAATTTTTTTTTTCTAAATAATTATTATTACTATTATTTAAATCATAATAATAATTAATTTTTTTATTAATTTAATTAATTAATTAAATTAACATTTTTTTTTAATAATTATAAAACCTTATAAAATTTAAACTGGCCAAACGATGCCTACGCTCACCGGCCAGTCACGGCCCTTCCACCCGACGTTGACACTGTAATACCCCAACGTTTAAAAGTAATGGTAGCAATTTCAAGAAGGCAGCCCACTTTTCACAGTAATCACCGTTCCGAATTTATTGACGATCACAATTCCGAATTATTATATGTTTTTGTGGACATTAGTGTGTTCTTCATGCTGGACTCCAATTACGGACTCACCGCTCACTTCAACAGGCAATTTCTTATCTCCAGTGGAATCGATCCAGTTGACCTCATCTGTGGCCAGGAACGAAGATGAGAATCTGACACGGCCAGCCCGCAGCCTTGCACGGATGGCACTGTAATTTTCCCGGCGCAAGAAATAGCTTCTATGGAGCTGTTTGTCGGAGGTAGGAATCGAACTTGTGCTGCTGACAATAGTGAAGAATTTTAAGCGCTTAAGCCCTTTGATCCCGTGGTATAGGACCAGACGCATGAGAGAGAACGCGCAAAGGGCTGGCCTCAGTCCGAGACTTGCAGAGTAAGAAAGCATGGCTTTGGGTTCGCAATGTTAGCCTTCTCTGCCACATATACCCTTCGACGCAATCGCCTCTCTACAAATGTGTTTGCCGCTTTTAAAAACTGCCAACCTGTTGGCTTCCCCGCCTTCCCTAATCCAGCTTTCCAACTCCACGACACTGCGCTTTGGATATCTAAGCCTAGATATCCTCTTATACAAACTATTTGGGAAACCCTTTAAAGAGTTCTTATCCTCTTCCTCGGCTTCAATACCGCGTGTAAGCATCAGTTTATCATTAGGACTCCAAGCAACATATGAAACTAGTTTCAGGTGTGCACTTAACCTATGTTTCATGGACAAGGAATTTCCTTCGGTTATTTCCCAATTTATTGTTGAACAATTTTTTGATGCAGAAGCCAAATACTTCCCATTATTTGAAAACTGGTATACATGGAACTTTTGGAAATTTTCTCCACGAAAAGATACATCTGCTTTATGAACATCATCGTTAGAATCATTTGAAAGCTTCCCATCACCTGGATCCAGCGACAAAATTGTTCTTTTCTAGCATACATTATTTACATCACTACCCATGGGAGAACTTTCACTGAGATATTTTGTCGACTGTTTTACCTGAAACCTCATAGACAAGGGAACATCATCATCTGAATCATAATCTTCATCTTTATGATCCTCGTCATAATCTGCCATTGTCATAACATGCTTTTTTGCAGAAATTAACGATTTTTTATGAATAATTTCTGGAGATTCATTTTTTTCTTCCTTGCTTTCATCTACAGTTGTCACGTATCCACTTTGATTTTAAGTTTCATCCATGTTACTCTCACGAGTTCTTATTTCATCGTCATAAATTATTTTTTCAACATCTTCTTTTTATTATGAATTTCTCCATAACCTTTCTTAAAACGGGTTGCAGCTTCTGCACATAACTTTTCTAATTGCTGAAGCTTTTCTTGAATTTTTTTAATCTTCTCACTTTCTTCAAGATCTTCACATAATGGCACATTGTATGGTAAACAATGTTCATAGGCTCGTAAACTACGTTCATATGCTTGTAAGACGATGTTGTGCGACATGGCTTCAACTTGGCTTCGATATGGCTCTGATACCACTGAAGCAACAAAACTAGTAGCTTGTTGATTTTAATTATAAAAATATGCAAGAGGTATTTATAATAATAATTTATTAATAAAATATGATATGATATAATAAGATGATTGAAAGTTACAATGAGGCCCTGCTTATATACCTATGTAGGTGACCTTTCATGACTAGGCATGTCTTTTAGACATGCCTTTTCAGTTAACTAACGACTACTTAACATAATCCTATTTGATTATTTAGTAATTACATTTATTTGTATTTATTCTATTTTATACAAATTATATTCGTTACACAAAACATGAGCCCAGAAGTAAAAGGCAAACAAAAAGAACTGGTTAAAGGACTACCAACACGATCAGTGTTGTCCCGATACCAAAAGATGTGGAAATATTAGAGGCAAAAGATCAACCACATAAGAAATGAAAGATTTGGAAGATAAACCATGTCTCTATTAATTGCTCAGAATTTTTTTATAATACAAGAATTCACACAATTGAAGGTTATATTTTATGATCCTAGGGATCATTCTTAACAATCCCAATAACAACTAAACTACATGATTGTGCATCACATGAAGTGCCATTATTCATTACAAATAATCAAAGCTAAATTGCATGACTATGGATGACGAGTGTTGTTACCCTGAACCAAAATTTACAAATAGTAAGAAATAACTATTTAATTCACCTAAATATTCAATTCTAAGGACCCAAGGTGAATCAACTTAATCTAATAATTTGGAGGATCCATGTCCACTTCATACTTGTATTAGAATTTTCCTTTAGTGTTGGAAGATGCTCCAAGGACTTCTTTTAGATACTACAGCTAGTTGCACTTTTAGGTCCTATTGACCTAAGTTAGCCATATGTACTCATAACCAATGTGGAAAAAGTTGAAGTCGGGATTAAATTGACAAGGGTCCAAAAGTTGAAAAACTCGATAAAGTCTGGAGTTTTTTGAAAAAGTCGGCGAAAAGTCGGCAAAACTAAAAACATACAAAAATATTCATTTTTGGAAAAAATCCCGATTTTTCAAAAAAAATTAAAAAATATTAAAGAAACTACCTCACTCACGTTTTTTTGGAAAAAGTCGACAAAAAGTCAAGACTTCGAGGATAAAATCGTGACTTTTTCAAGGATGAAAATGTCGGCAAAAAGTCGGCCGATAAAGTCGGCTCAGGGGAAAATTCAGGATTTTTTCAAAAATTTGGGACTTTTTGCCGACTTTTTCCACACTGCTCATAACAATTCAATTTCAATATAAATTTTTCCCTTAGATTTTGAAATGCATTAAAACAATCGTGCCCTCTCTCCTTGGTGAGGCCACATGCACTTATCTCAAGCTACTACAAACATGGGCATAAGATGTCTCCCTTTGATACCATCTAGATTTGATAAAGAAGACAAACACTAAAATAAGAGACATAGACTAAGATGGAGTAAAAAACTAGTTCCATCATCACAGAGTAAAGAATATATTGCACCTTTGTTTATTTCAATGTACCACCAAAACTTCAGGACGGGATGACACAGGTGCGAGGAGACGCACAAGGGGGGCATGTGGGAATGCCCTCAAATTTTAGGGAAATTTATGGGGGACGAGGGGACGCCAAGGTATATAATTTTTTTAATATATATATTCAAATTCAATAATGAAAATATAAATACATTGAGCCATAGATAATTGAATTCAAAAATGAAATGCATTGATCCATACTCAACATTCATACTAATGCATATATCATTCATCGATACACCACAATATTCACTAATGAAATACATTGATCCATATCAATCATTCTAGAATCTACATTGATTTAAAAACTAAATTCATCATTCATCATTCTAGATTCTAAACTGATTTAAAATTTAAATTCATCATTCTAGCAAAATAGTTATCGTAGATACTGAAGTCTGACAACAAGAATGGTAAATTGATATAACTAAAATTCAAAAATAGTAAAGAGCAACGAGTCAAAGAATCGGTCTAAGCTCATCGATATCTAGAGTCAAGACTCGAAAGTTAAAACTGAAAATTAAAAATGGAAAATGAGCATTAAAGGTGCATCGCAGGGGAGGAGAGACAAAATTTAACTAGCAAGTCAGATAGCACTATGTGGTAAACCTAGTTGAGGTAAGGTTGGTAAGTCAAATGAGTGATTTAGAGATTGCAAATTAGTTTAGGTTTTGATATTTGTTATGTATTTTTCTTTATAGTTTCAATTTTATTTTTTTAATTTTGGTTTTTTTAATTTTTTTAAATTTCAAGGGTTATTAAACAAAATTGAGGGGAACATGTCCCCCCCGCAAAAGGGGTCTTTCTGGGCTTTGTGTTCTTGATTAGTGCTAGTTCAGACCCACATAGTTGATAGAATCCAATGGAAACATTGCAATCCCCCCAACCCTAAAATCCTGAAAACTGTTAAGTCCTCTGAATTTTGAATGGGGTATGAAATTCTATTTTCTCCATATGAAGTTCGATGACTTTGGGACCGCTCTCAAATATCCTTAGTCATTTCATAATAATGTTAAAAATTGAAGTAAAAGGATTTTTACTTTAAGAATTTAACATTATGTTTTCCCACACAAGGGAAACATCCTCCCCTGCGTTTCCCGATGTCTCCCCAAAAGGGGGACGTGGGGAAACATTTCGCTGTACTTCCCCCCATCCCAAATGCATGGGGTGCGAGAGGTGTATGCACCCCACCTTGGGGGATGCATCCCTATGGAACATTGGTTTATTGCTATGTGTGGTAGGTAAACAATATCAATTCAAACTAACATACAAACTACTAACACCAAATCTCATTAAGATTAGGTCACTAACATCTAATTGTGACCTTTACTAATATATTTATTTGAATCTTATTGTACAACATTAATGACAACTACATGAGCGATTCAATAATCCACTTTTTGTCTCAATCAAACTTGCAAATTTATGCCTATCATTTATCCCTCCTTTTCTAAAGATGAGAATCCTGGTTAATTATAAAGTGTTACGACATCTTAAACCTTTCTTAAAAGCAAAAAAGTTCAGTTCCTTTTGATGATCATTAACACTACATAAGAGAATGACTAACTTTGTGGCTATAAACCATCATCACGAACATAACTAAATTTTTTGCCTCAAACCTGACAAAATTAAAGATTTGGGAACTATGGTTATAATATTTTCTATCTATGAATTAAGAAATGAATAATTATAATGCTGACATTGTTATGAAAATTTGTATTTGATCAACCTACTTTCGTAAAGAAGCATTTTCAGATTCAATTACTCTCGATTGTAAATTTTAAAGTTATTTGAGAAAAGCCTGTTACCTCAAAACAACATTTGTTAGAAAAAAGTTCTGGATGAGAGAGCAAAAACTCAGATAGGAACAAACTTGATGGCCAAATACAGCAACTGCACAACAGCATGGCACACAAAAGCATAAGGGAAATTAGAGCCACAGCAAAGAAACATAAAAATTAAAACACTAAAACAAGCACACAAAAGCACAAGGGAAATTAGTACAAAAGCAAAGAAACATAAATATTAAAATACTAAAACAACACATGATTGGCATTCCAATTTCCAACTTAGAAAAATATGTGCATGTGTCGATAAAAGATGAACCTTCTAACAGGGTTCCATCACTTGCATTTTTACAAGCATAACTAACTAATCACTTCTGTGATAACAGTGTGTTACTTTCTACATATAAGGCAATAGGATAACCTTTCTGAAGAGAAGGAAATAGGAAATGCAACAATTGCAATAGAATTAGTCCACGTCTCTCTCTCAGAACCAATTATGATTGAAGTGTGGTAATGGTTTATAAAATTCTGATAATAACATGGTTTGCATGGTAACCTATGTATATGTGGCAGCTTCACAAATGCCATTAAAGTTAGCACTAACTAAAATCTAATTTTGGTTGTATGATCCAAACAAACGTAAACCACAGAAATAGATTTAGGTTGATAAAGAGCAACAAGTCATCTATGTATTTCTACCAAAAAGGACTCAAAATACCAAGAACATCTACAACATAGTCTCAACCAAGGACTTGTAGAATACTTTCGCACGTGAGGAAGATAGGATTTTTCATTAAACAACAGATTTTAAATCTAATTAAAACCAAAAGAAAAAATAATATAAGGAATATTGAATATAAAAGAAGATAATTGTCAAATAGCAATAGCTCCACATGTTTTTGTTGCAACTCACACTAGAATTTCTAAAAACAATATTTACCATCTAGTCACGAACAAACAATAGAGCATTTTCACAATAAACTTCACCCAAGAACTAATTCCTCAAAGACAGCTAGCAGACGAGGAAGATAGCTTTTACATTCAACAACATAGACCTTAAAAAGTATCTTAAACCAAAAGAACAAATGCTCCAAGGATTATTGAAGTCTCAATAAAATGGGAGATAAATTCTCAAATAGCAATTAGCTACTTAACATGGTTTTCTTACAACACAGACTAGCAATTCTAAAAATAATATTTACCATATAGTCACACCCAAAGAATAGAGAATTTTTCCATCAAACTCTATCAAATTACACATTCCCCAAAGACAAGTAACACGTTAGCAGATTCAGAAGATAAGACTTTACAGTGAACAACAGAATTTAACAGTACATAAATCTGAAGGAACAAATGCTCTAAGGAATATTGAAGTCTTGATATGAAGAAATATAAATTGTAAAGTAGCAATAGCTACTTAACAAGTTTTTCTTGCAACTCAGCCAAGAAGTTCTAAGAGAAAAATTTATCATTTAGTCACAAGCAAAGAATAGAGCATTTTTACAATAAACTCTATCAGATGAAGAATCCATCAAAGACAATTAACCAATCCACCAACTAACCTCTAAGTCCTTATCGAAAGGAAAATATATAGCAACATTGTAAGATACTCATAGCTGGAGATAATTTATGTTTCTTTTGCGATAACGACTCGAAACACTAAAAGAGATTTTACAACACAAAAGGTAAATTAATCTTAGAAAGACGTCCTTAGTAAGTCAAACGATTTTATACATGTCACTTGACATGATGTTATTTGTCGATTGCAAGTTAAGGATGTTAAAGGTAAAAAGCAAATTGAAAAGAGCACATACTTGTACTCCACTCATACTCATACTTGATGAGCCAAGTTACTTAACACATCTTTTTACTCGAACTCATACTTGGCATACTAGATGGTATAAAAAATTGTGAAAGAAATGCAATTTTAATGGATCACTGAACATACTTGGGTGTATGATAACAATTAACCGCTCAAAACTTGGTCAACAGGAGTTAGAAGAGTATTGAGTTGACTACTCATCCTAACACCATACACTGTAATTGGGACTACTCATGAGCCATGCTCAAGAATATTGCAACCATGGATAGGAGGGCCCTCAAATGGGATGGTAATATGCTTTATACATCTACGAAGGCATGACTAGGACACCAGATAGATATGGATACAATGACTTGATTTGGGATTGTAGTGATGAATCTAAGAAGGTAATTTACACTTAAAATGAGCATATCTTATTTTACCAATTTTAGAAATAAAGGTAGTATTACAGACCAAAAGTGGGTAACCCATAGGAGAAAATGGTTCTCCTCCTTGGACAACCAACCAGCTAGCAGCCCTATATGATCAATACATGACATGATGCCAAGATTCTCCACTTCTCGCTCTGATCACATTTCTCTCTCCCATCTAGCATTCCTTCTTGAAGGAAGGAGGATCATCCCTCAACAAACACTTTAACCATTTTGTAATCATGCTCTTTCACTTAATGTTTCCAGCATACTAATTAGAATCAACGAGTGATCTCGTTGATTGACCGATCTTTGATTATAGTCTTGTTCCCTCACTTCACATGGGAGATTAGTTTTTTACTCTTGTCCAGCGGGACCTGTTACCACACAATCTAGCAAATCCCTAGGGAGGGAAACCTATGGGACAACTACTAGACCAAGTGACAACAACGAGACAATGGCCCGTTGTCACCTGAGTGAAAGTCCCCTGCTCTTTACGGAATTTCACTGATCGAAGGAGTCTCGGTGAGAAGGGAATCACTTAAAATGACTAGATCAATGATTTAGGTGTAAGTGATTCCACAAAGCCCATTCAAGGAGAGGCACAACTTTTGAGAAATCAATGCATGTAGATATTAGGGTTTGATTCCTTTTTTCTTGATAATTACTTGTGATGTGTGTTGGTTTCTTTTACTTCTTTATTATGTCATCTTTCATCAAGCAATTAACAAATCAAAAGTGCATGAAGATCACAAGAACAATAAACACAAAGTGTAGGCACCCAGCCAGGGCAAAACCCCTTTGAAGCGAAAAACCCAGTCAAACTCTTCCTCTAGTAGATTCAAATCAAGATGAGCCAATCCAAGACCCTTTTGACCTAGACAAAGACCTCTTCCAATCACCAAGCCAACCCTTCCTTCAAGTAGACAAACTTTTCCAAAGTCACCAAGTGTCAACTCCTCAGCTACTACTTTAATCAAGAATTTCCTTCCCCAAGCAACAAAATTTCGGACCTACAGTCACTGCAAAAATTTCAGCCCCTGCAACTTGCCTAGAAATTTTAAAAATCTCACACGTGTGAGAGAGAGAGATGCTCAAAACTTTGATTTTGCTTTCTCCTTGCATTAGGTCTTCTTCTCCTTGAATTTGCTCTTCTTCTTGTCTCTTTCTCTTGCAGATCGAACTTGTGTGAGTGCTCCTCCATATGAGTCGAACTTCTCTATTTATACTGCTTCCACAAGGTTAAATTCCCTTCAACTGGGTTGACTTCTCCAAGACAAGGCCGACTTGGTGAGGAGGGATAAAATAACATTTTTTTACTCAAAATAAATTTCTTTACATGATACAAAAGCTCAAGAAGGGTCTAATAAATGTGACAATGACTCTTATGACTCAAGACAAAACCTAGAAGCCTTCAATGGAGGCTATGACCTAGAAAATAAATAAAAGAGCATGAAACCCATGCCTCAAAAATAATTTTTCTTTTACAATAAAAAATTCCTTTTCTTTATTTTGACAAATAAATAACATCATGACTCAAATACAAATATCAAGACCGACACTTGTTATATTCTTCAATGCTTCCTCTTAACTAGGGAGGTATTCATAATAATACATACATAGGTACAAGGATGCACCCAAAATGTATGTTCTACGAAGCGTCATAGCATATGCAATGCAAAAGATTAAATACTTGCCCAAGGTATCTAACGGCTTGGGACTAGGGTGTTATCCAAGCTTCTGCCACTATATGTACCATCAGGCTTCAGCTCTAACACCAACCCGCAGGTATTTAGGTAACGTATCCAAGGTCAAAGCTCCACAAGCCCAACAATACCCACCCCCCCACACGCCCCCCCCCCCTTGTCTTTGAGATCTCGACATCATCACAGGCTAGACAGATATCCTCCCAAGCATCATATAGGCACGTAGCCCAAGATGCTTCATCTCTCCCTATGTACTAAATCTGTGATGTCTACTAGTCCAAGCATGCTTCTTAAATATTTTAACTTCTTATTTGGAAGAGATTTCATCAACACGTCAGCTACTTGTTTGTTAGTCAGAATGTATTGTAGTTTCACAACCCCATCCTACACTAAACTTCTAATATAGTTGTACTTGTTATTAATATGCTTTGTCCTAGCATGGAACACCAGGTCTTTAGACATCTTGATGTTGCTTTGATTATCACAATTTATAATTGTAGGATCTAATGGCCCTCCAAAGAAATCTAATTTAAGCTTTCTTAACCAAACTGCTTCTTTTCCTACTTCACATGCAACAACATATTCGGCCTCCGCACTACTCAAAGCAAGTGTATCTTCTTTTCTACTCACCCAAGAAATCATTGTAGATCTCAAACTGAAACAACCATTGGTAGTGCTTCTTCCATTTGTCTCCCTGCCACCCCAATCACCCCAATCAAAGTCGGTAAAACCTGTTAACCGAATCTCCTTCCCATCATATTTTAGGCAGTGATGGATAGTTACACATATGTATCTCAAAATGTGCTTTGCATTAATCCAATGATCATGACAAGGCTCCAACTAAAATTGACTAAGAACATTTATAGCAAAGCATATATCAAGTCTAGTGTTCACCAAGTACATCAAGGAGCAAACTAGCTTTCGGTAACATGTGGGATCAACAGGGCTAGAAGCAAAACTTCTCAACTTCTTTAGATTTGTGATCATAGGAATTGTTAGAGGCTTGCAATCCATCATACCGAACTTTTGTAACATCTTGATTATATACTTCCCTTGACCAAGATTTGTCTCACCGAGTTTCTGCCAAATTTCAAAGCCCAAGTAGTAATGCGTAAGTCCTAGATCTTTCATTTCAAATTCAGCTGCCAGCATCTTCTTACATTCTAGAATTTTGCACTCCACACCTATAACAAATAAATTTTCCACATCTAAAAGTATAATGACAGATTCATTCTTCCCTATCTTGATGTAGAGGTTTGCATCTAGAGAAATTTTGACAAAGCCAATCCCTAAAAGATAAGCATCCATTCTTGTGTACCAAGCCCTAGGAGCTTGCTTCAAGACATATAGAGCTTTCTTTAATATGCAAACGTGAGTTTCCCTGCTATTTATCTCAAAGACTTCTAGTTGTTCAATATATACTTCTTCATCTATGGTTCCATTTAGGAAGATTGTTTTGACATCTATTTGATGGATATTCCATCCCATAGTGGTTGCTAAAGAAATCAAAGATCTAATAGTAGTGTACCTGGAAGTAGGAGCAAAGGTTTCTTCATAGTCTATTACTTCCTTTTGAGAGAAACCCCTTGCAACAAATTTTGATTTGTGTTTGTCTATACCTACAGACTCTCTGCTCAGCTTCTGGCACTGAATCACTTCTTCTCCCCAACAAAATACGAATCACCCACTCACGCTTTGTGCTGCCTCTCTGTGGTAATCACTGCCTTTCTACAATGTGTGAAAATTCCTAAACAGGAATCCTATTGCAGCGACTGGAAAATATTCACCTAATTGTTATTCATTAACAATTTATTTGCAGTTGTTCTACGGCAAACATTGAATACATCACATTGCAACCTTCACTACATAAAATAATATACGGAAACAAGATCTAAGCAAGAAGAAAAATACACACACATGACACCGTTATTTTTGAACAAATGTCCCCGAAAACCCCAATGCGGGAAAACCGATGCAGCAGTTGAGGGTTTGTATCATTAAGCAGTAGTATTTCTGAATAAAACCTGGATGCCCAAATCTTCATATCCACATAGAATCTGGCTGATAAAGAATTAGTGAGGATTACCTCATACTAACACTGGAGATTTGGCATTGATCCAACCTTGAATTGACAAGACCCACGTTGCCTCTACATTTCCTCTGCACAAATATGTGTCACACTCGCTGGGCGCTGCATCACTCCCTTCGGTTGACCTTTCTGCTGGCTGGATGTTGATATTATGACCCTCTGGTCTCACACCCCAGCTCTCCCGCACTGGATCTAACTAATCCTCAACAAAATCGTGGATCTCTTTAGAGCCTCAATGCTACCTCTGCGTAGTTTTGCACGGCCTAGCGTAGCCCTTACGCTGCCTTTATTGCGTCCTCTTCTTTGCCTTTTCTGCGATGTATTCTCGGCTCAGGAAAAATCTCCAACCTGAACTATCCTTGCCCCTCACTGCAAGAATCAACTCGATAATCTCTCTGGTTGCTTTGTGCTGCTCACTTGAGAAATCTATCTCTAGACTCTCTCCCAATGTTTTCCAAATGCCCATCAAGCCTTCTCTTATAACCTTCTCGTTGAGAAATCAACATCCCGGATTAAAACATAATCAAGGGCTAAGATTAATTTGACTTGATCTTCTTCTTTTTCAAGAAGATTCACACCCAGTTCTAATAACATACTTTAATTATTTTAATTCCCTAAGTTTAGACTTAGGCTCAAACCCCATCTGTGTGGAATTTCCCAAAACGCTTTCTGGGTATTTTGGAATGCATGTCTCTAAGCCTCCCTGCAAAATTTGAGAGTTAGAGCACATCCGATGCTACCAGAAATCAACACTCCCTCTGAGCGAGGAATGTGCTCTAGTAATGCATCCTGCTGAAGCATTACATTGATTTTGTAACATCTCCCTCTACGCTGCTAATGCCTGACACTGTTGTCCACCAACTACTGCAATGTTGCATCTATGTTGCTGTTGAGCCTACATACTGCTACCAACTGCATCTGCACTGCAGCTTTGATGTTGTTGCGGCAAAAAAGCATCCAAAGTACTGAACTAAGTGTCCAGCACGATGCATCTAATATTGAAGATCTGACTGTTGCTAGTCTCTACACTAACCCTCTAAAGTTGTTGTGATGTTGCTCACTCTACGTTGTGCGTTACTGCACTACTGCCAACTGTGAAAATTACTAGATCTAGAATCCTATTGCAGCAACTGGTATTAATTCTTCTAACTGATTAATTATTCAGTTTATTGCTACGGCAACATCGAATTAAACACATTGCAACCTTCACTAATTAAACAACGGAAAAATACAAGTGCAGAAACAAAACTAAACAACAATAAATCATAGACACATCTAACAATTGTTTTTGGAATAATGTCCCCAGAAAAACCCAATGCAGGAAACCAGGTGTAGTAGCTGGGGGTTTTATTATTATGCAGTAGTAATTTCTGTATACAATCTCTAGATGCCTTTCCTGGCAATCCATTTACAGAGAATACCACTGACGAGAAGATTTGTGAGGTTACCTCACAATATCATAGGAAATCTCGGCTAATACAGCGACTAAATGAGTTGATCCTGACAGCCTCTGCAGTGCCTCTGCGCAGTCCCAGCGTCAACCCTTCTGGGTACAGCGTCACCCCTTCTGTGGATCGATTTGCTATCTAAGAACTTCGATTTTTGCATCTCGGCCTCACACCCCATCTCTCGGCTTCTGTAATCGACTCCTTCAATAAATTTTTGGATTCCCTCTTGCCCTCTGTGTAGCCCTGCATGGTTTTGCATCATTCTCACTTAATTCTCCGACCGAGAAATATTTATCTTCGGATACTAATGCTGCCCCTCTCTGCAAAGAATCTCTTGATCGAATTTTCTCCCTGAGCACCACTCACTAAAGAAATCGATCTCTTGATCCTTTCGGTGTTTATGTGCTTTCCAAATGACCCTTCAAGCCCTTCTTATAGTCTTCTCGTTAAAACTTCAATGACCGAGATTAAATCTCTAATCAACAACTAAGTTGAACTTTTGACTTGATCCGCTTTTTCTAAAGCATTCACACCCATATTCTATTAATTCACTTAAATTATTTTATTTTCCTAAAATAATTAATTTTTTCAATAAAATACAATCCGGGTGGAATTTTCCAAAACAATTTCTGGGTTTTTTGGAATACATGTGTCTAAACCTCCCTACAAAGAGACTTAGAGCACATCCGATGCTACCAGAAATCAACACTCCCTCTTAGCGAGGAATGTGCTCTAGCAATACACCCTACTGAGTATTGCTCTGATTCTGCAACATCTCCCTCTGCGTTGTTGATGTCTGACACTATTGCCCACCAACTCTGCGCAAACAGCTGCATTTGTATTGCTGCTGACGCTGCCACTGACATCATTGCATCCGTACTGCAACTCCCTCTGAAATTTTGCATATGTGCCGCTACTGACACTGCCACTGCCAACTGCTACTGCACTGCAATATGATTGCTTACTGCGACTGAAGAACATCCAAAACTGAACAAGTGTTCAGCATGATGCATCTCGTTATTGAAGATTTGACTACTACTAGCCTCTGCGTTGTCCCTTTGAAGCTACTATGTTGCTGTTGACTATGCGTTGTACCTCACTGCACTGCTGCCAACTCTGCTCTGCGATGCTCAGGTTCTGGTGCTGCTAATCACTGCTCTGCCACTCATACACTCCTCTGCACCAGTCCATCCTGCTACATATGATTTGGGCTCCCATAGCAAGGTATCGATCCGAGAAGTGGACTCCTCAAGGATCATGCCCATCCTGTAGATCTCTAGGTCTATTGCTCCAACTCAACCCACCTCCCTCCTTGAGGTGTATGAGCAATCATGGCAAACTTCTCCTCATCGATCCTGGCAGGTGCGGTTTTTGGATCATGCTTCTCGTCTTTGTCTCTCTTCTTGAGAGGACACTGTGTGGCGTAATGACCCATCTCGCCACACCAGAAGCATTTGATCTTAGAAAGGTCCTTCCTCCTGCGTTGCTCCCGCTGCCCCTTTGATGCAAGGGCCACATTATCCTCCTCGCCCTTCGGCTTCTTCCCACTATTGTTGTTGTCCTCAAGTTGACACTTGAGTAAGTCCCTCCTCATCTCTTCTTGTTGAAGAGCAACCCAAGTTGACTGCCAGTCCACCAAATTCTCTCTACCCAGGATGCTCTGGACAAAGGCTTGATAGTCCTCGGACACTGAGGTGACGGCCAATCTAACCATCTCGGTGGACTGAGCAGCTGATCCCACAGCTGACAGCTCATCTCGGTTCTCCTGAACTCTAGACAGGAACAGATCAATGCGCTCACCTTTCTTCATCCTAGTAGTCTGCATCTTCTCCTCCAGATACATCTTCCGCTGCTCGGAAGATCCTTGATATAACTTCTCCAAGGCCTGCCACATTTCTCTAGTTGTTACTTTACTAGCTATGTGACATACGACATGATCCCTCACACCGTCCAGGATCACGCGCTTTTCCTTCACCATATTTTTCTTGTATTCCTTTAGAGGATTTGCATCTACTGGAACAGCAACCACACCTTCGACGAAGGGTTTGAGATCATGCTCATCCAGCAGGCATTTGATCCTTGTCTGTCAAATCACATAGCTAGAGGCTCCCACCAACCAATCTTGATCTCTCAGCGCGCTTGCTGCCATTTCTGCCGATAGAAAAAATACATCAAACTGGCTCCCTCTCCCTCCTCTGCCCAACTCTAGGCTGGCCTATGCACTCCCTACTGGAGATGGTAAATCTGTTGCCCAATACTGCTACTCACATCTCAAAAATTAGAATTCCCCGACTAGGAATTCCCTGAGGAAGAAAATTCCCTCAAAGTGTCTCCAGATTGCTCTTTTGACGTTTTTGCACCCACAATCACTGCTCTGCAGAAAACTGCGTCCCTCCGGTTGTTGATCTGCTATGATCTGCTCTATTGCTCCCTTTGCCCGCGGTCAAACTGCAATCTGGAAAAACCTTTCCTCTTTGTCGACTCGCTCAGAGAGATTTTCCTTGCCGGTTTTGGCCCTCCTAGCTTGCACTGTGCAATCTTTCGGGAGATTTATCTGCTGCTTACGCAGCTCTTTGATCTCGGCTTTACCAACACTGGATCAACGAATCTGTTCTTATGTTCCTCCTGCACTCAGCTATAAAAGCTCTGATACCATGTGAAAATTCCTAGACCTGGAAAAACCAATGCGCGAAAACTGGTATAGCAGCTAAGTGTTTTATTATTATGTAGTAGTAATTTCTGAATACAATCTCTGGATGCCTTTCCCGACAATCCAGTTACAGAGAATATCACTAACGGCGAGATTACCGAGGTTACCTCACACTATCACAAGAAATCCCAGTTGATCAGGCCAATGAATTGTTGATTTTTGTAGCATCAGAAAGTGCTCCTAAGTCTCAAATTTGGTGTAGAGGCTTAGACACTTGTATTCCAAAGAACCCAGAAAGCGTTTGTGGAAATTCCACTCTGATGTTATTTTATTTGAAAAATTAATTATTTTAATGAGGACCCTAAGTCTAAACTTAGGGAAATTAAATAATTAAAGGGTATTAAATAAAACAGAGTGTGAATCTTCTAGAGGACATGGATCAAGTCATGTTATGATCTTAGCCGTTGATTAGATATCTAATGTGGGTCATTGATTTCTCAACGAGAAGACTATAAAGAATGGATTGACGGTCATTTGGAAAACACATAGTGCAGATATTCAGTTGCCCGAGTAAATCAATTTTCTTAGTGGTCGAAGTTCGGCAAGAGAAAATCGACTTAGAGGGAGAGTTGCAAGAGGAGGAGAAACAGAGAGGGTTCAGCAGCGATCTGGGTGCAGGGGCAGGTGACGGAACAAGAGGAAGAGACAGCGCAGAGGTTGGGAGGGAGCATCGCAAAGAAGTGATGCAGTTCTACGTAGTCCTCACACAAAGCCAGTGCAATGGTGACGCAAGGGGCTCAGGAGGGTCCTTCCGAGGTTATTTCTCATATGTCTATTTTGTGAGGAATTTCTCCAACGTTATCATAATTTCTCTTCGTCACTTCTGACTGTAAATTGTACAAGAAGATTCTGCTGAATAATAGAAACCCTCATCTGTTGCACCGGCTTTCCCGCATTAGGTTTTGTCGAGGACAATTGTCAAAAATATCGGTTTCATTTATGTGCTAGTATTTTCCTTATTGTTCTGCTCAGTAATTATATGGTGAAGTTTGCATTCGAATTTATTTCAATATTTACTGAAGAGATTTATGCAAACATATTTCTGAATAATAAGTAAAAGAAATAACATCAGATAATGCAATAAGATTTCAAGTTGAAATTTTCACATGGTATCAGACCAAGTCTAGGCAAGGAAGCAGGAGGGTCTACGCCAAAGGGGATTCGTGGTGTTGCCTTGGCAGAAAATCACACACCCAAGGGCTTACGCATTCCGTCTGCAGAAATTGTCCAGCAAAGGAAAAGCACAAAAAAGATCGAAGACAAAGTTTTGTCAGAGCTAGCCTTTATGTTGGAAAAGGAATGTGTGTGTGTTAAATTTGGACAACTAGGTCCAAACTCCATCTTGTGATGCTCAGATGAAGATTCCAATATTTGTATTGGATTCCTCTTTCGGAGAGGTGTAAAATCGATATAAAATTGATTTTAATGTGATGAGCAGAACATTTATTTTGAATTTATTATTTATAATAAATTTAAGTGCAGGTCGGCCTTAAGGTTTTACACCCCCAACAGATGTGTCACACACCTCAATGATGGATATAAATACAGTCAACGTTGGAGAGCTTTTCACTCATCTCATCCACGCGTCTCATTATCTACAAGCATTTGAGAAGGGCTTCATCTCCCACGTGAGAAGAAGGACGAAATCTATCGGCATTTAAAGGACGAAATTTACCGCAGACTCAGATTTACGCTAGGTTTCTCAAGGTTAATTCTACGTTGACTTTGGTCAACACATGGTCCGTTTGAGCTGAAATTTTGTGGAGAGTTCGATTTTTGTAGGCCATACTCATTGGCACAAAAATCGAGGTCAAAAAGTTGACCGAAGTTGGAGCTGCGTTGACTTTCTTGTTGTTGCCCTGCGTTGACTTTTTCTGGACTGCGCTGACTTTTCTGGGGTTGACTTTGACTTGACTCGATATTTGATTTGAGGACTGTTGTGACACATTTTGGGTTGGCCGACCAAGAAACTTTGCTGGTTGAAGCATCCTGCTGATCACCGTAATGCACCAACACATTCTCCTGTTTCTGGTTTGTCTTCTATAGATCCACTAGTATGTTCTATCAACATTTTACTTAACTATTTATGTGATTGCTGTTATAAAAGTAAAATTGCATCAAGCATAGAACATCTACAAAAATTTACATGGGATCAGAGCTGAGGTGAAGACAAAGCCCTAACTTATAGCAATCACCAACTGAGAAAAATGAGTTCCACAAGTTATGGCTTCAAGGAGGATGACAAGCTGACTGGAAGGGATGACTTCCATGCTTGGAAGATGATATTAGATCTCAAATTGGAAGACCATGATCTCATGGACTATGTATTGGGTAAGATACAAGAACCTCCATCCACTGCTACTGCTGCTACTAAAACCAAGTATAAGAAGGGGGAGATCAAAGCAAAGCTAATGATCAGGGAATCCATACATAAAAGTTTGGTTGCCTACATATCTGAGTTAGGCACATCCAAGGAGATGTATGATAAGCTGATACAAATGTTCAAAGTAAACAATGCAAACCAAGTGTTATTCTTCAAGAATCAATTCAAGAATCTGAAGAAAGGCAGGGATGAGTCTGTCCAACATACTCTCTGAAATTGACCGAGATCAGGAACAATCTGCTGGCTATTAGGGAGACAATAGCCGATCGTGAGATGGTACTCACCACACTTGGAGGGCTCCCATATGAATGGCAAGTATTCAACACTACCATTCTCAATAATAATACAATTCCTAACTTTGACGAGCTACTGTCAAGATGCATGCAAGAAGAGACAAGAATGAAGGAATACGAAAATGACAGAAATGCTGCCTACGTTGCTCATTCTAGAAAGAAGAACTCTGGTGGTCCTAAGAACAAAGGAAGAGAAAGGGCCCAAGGAAAGAAGGGCAAGTGTTTCACTTGTCATAGGCCTGGTCACTATGCTAGAGAATGTCCTTTCAAGAAGGATTCTCCCGATAGTGACGACAACAACAACAACCGGAGAAATGGAAATCAAAGAAACTACAGGTCCAAAGGAAAGAGGAAGGCTCCCTCTGGCGGAAACAATCAACCTTTCAAAAGGTCTAGAAACTCCACGTATGAGGAGTCAAATGTTGTTGATAAAAGAAATGAATACATTCTTGTATCTGCCCTCTCTGCTACATCCCCGCCCGACACTATGGATGTCTGGCTGATAGATAGTGGTGCCTCAAGACACATCACTGGGTTCAAGGAAGCACTCTCTGACATGGTTGAGAAGGATACTAATCTGATAATTATCCTTGGAGATAATGTCACATATCCCGTGAGAGGGACAAGGACTGTGACCCTCCACTTGTCTCAAGGACAAGTCCTACATTTGCAGGATGTACTCTATGTACCAAAATTGAAGAAGAACCTTGTGTCTATATCAGCGATCGAAGACAAAGGCTTCAATGTGGCATTCACTGATGGAAAGGTGCGCATGTGGAAGAAGAATCTCAAGGAAGCTATTGTGATTGGTTTTAGAGTTGGAACACTCTACCAAGTTGAAGGAAGTCCACTAGGAGCTATGACATGTGATACTATCCGACAAACTGAACTATGGCACCAGAGGTTTGGACACCTTCATTACAAGGCCCTTCCCGAAGCAAGGAAGGTGGTGACAGGGATGCCCGATTTTGGAAATAATCATGAAGGTGTATGTAAGGGTTGTGCCGAAGGAAAGCATACAAGGGGACCTTTTCCCTCAAGTGTCACAAAGACATCTGATATTTTGCAACTGGTCCATTCTGATCTATCTGGTATGTTGCCCGTGACATCCCTGGGAGGATGTTCTTACTACATGACATTCACTGATGACTTCTCTCGCAAAACCTGGATATACTTCTTGAAGAAGAAGGATGAGGCTTTCATGTGGTTCCGTACCTTCAAAGCCTTAGTGGAAAATATGACAGGGAAGAAGATCAAGATTTTGAGGACCGACAATGGCACTGAATATGAGTCAAATGAGTTCAAGGACTTTTGCAGAGAAGCTAGCATTAAGAGGGAGACTACTACTGCCTATACTCCTGAGCAGAATGGCGTTGTTGAACGAAAGAACAGGACCATTGTGGAAGTTGCCCGTGCCATGCTATGTGACCAGGGTCTACCGAAGTTTCTGTGGGGAGAAGCTGCGAATACTGTTGTATACATTCAAAACCAATGCCCTCATTCCGCCCTGGACTCCAAAACTCCCGAAGAGGTTTTCACTAGTAAGAAACCTGACGTCTCACATTTTAGAATTTTTGGATGTCCTGTTTATTTTCATGTGCCAAAAGAAAAGAGAAGTAAGCTGGATGCTTCTGGGAAGAAAGGAATGTTTGTGGGCTACAACGAAACCTCTAAGGCCTATAGAGTCTATGTACCCGGTCAAAGGGAAGTAGAGATATGCCATGATGTCACTTTTGACGAAGATGCTTCCCTGAAGAAAGTAGTAGATCTTCCAAGATCTGAGGAAAATCATGAAGCAAGGCCTAGAAATCAAGAAGAACCGCAGGATGAGACAATGCCTGATGTTGAAGGACCAATGGACCCTATTGATCCATCTCCTTCACTAGGAAAGAGACCATCATGGCTCAGGGACACCCTCGAAGATGCTGAGGGTCATGCTGCCCCAAGGGGGGACATTCCGAGAAAGCAAGAAGCCGTGTAGATACCAAGGGTATCTGGTTGCCATGAGTACTATTGTACAATCTGAACCTGGATCTTTTGAGGAAGCCGTAAAGCATCAACTCTGGAAGGATGCTATGCACGAAGAATATGAGTCCATAATGAAGAATGATGTCTGGGATGTGGTTCCAAGACCGAAGGACAAATCAGTTGTCACCGCGAAATGGCTCTACAAGATCAAGCATGGATATGATGGAAGTGCTGAAAAGTTCAAGGCAAGATTTGTTGCCCGTGGCTTCTCTCAAAAGGAAGGAATAGACTATGATGACATATTTGCACCTGTGGCACGATATACCACCATTCAATCAATCATAGCCCTTGCTGCTACGCAAGGATGGAGTCTTCATCGGATGGATGTCAAGACCGCTTTTCTGCATGGTGCAATGAAGGAATAGGTGTATGTAGAACAACCTCTGGGGTTTGAAGTCCAGGATCGGGACACCCATGTCTGCAGGTTGAAGAAAGCCCTCTATGGGTTGAAGCAAGCACCCAAAGCTTGGTACGAGAGGATAGATAGCTACTTGATGAAGCTGGGCTTCACTCGAAGTAATGCTGATCTGAACCTTTACTTCAAGGTTGTCCAGGGGAAGCCTCTCATTCTGGTGCTGTATGTGGACGACCTCTTCCTGACAGGTGCTAACCCTCTCATTCATCAATGCAAGAGGGAGCTCGCTGCTGAGTTCGAGATGAAGGACCTAGGACTGATGCACTATTTCCTAGGCCTGGAGGTCTGGCAGAGACCTGGAGAGATTTTCCTTTCTCAAGGAAAATACATTGTGTCGAAAACTTCGGGGAAATTTTTGGTATGGTGGACTGCAAGTCTGTGTCAACACCAATGGAACTCAACTTCAAGAAGTTAAGTGGCAGCGCTGCTGGGCCTGTATTGTCAAATCCTACTGAGTATCCTCAACTTGTAGGGGCCCTGATGTTCTTAGTGAACACCCGTCTAGATATATGTTTTGCAGCGAACACTTTGAGTCAACAGATGGTTGAGCCTCATCACTTTCACTAGGTTGGTGCTAGGAATCTTCTGAGATACCTTCGAGGCACGATAAACCATGGGCTGAGATACCTTTGCGGGAAGCGTGACACTCAGTGAATATCTTCCCGATGCCGATTGAGGTGGCCGGTGTGGTGGATCGTAAGAGCACATCGGGATCTTTGCTTCAATCTTGGTTAACGCCGATTTCATGGAATGAGCAGGAAGCAGAAGTCGATGGCTTTGAGCACCGCAGAGGCCGAATACATTGCAGCAAGTATGGCCTGTTGTGAAGTAGTTTGGTTGCGAAAGCTCTTTAGTGAGCTATTTGGACATGTGCTAGATACCACCGTGATACTCTGTGATGACCAGAGTGGGATTCGCTTGACCGAGAATCCTGTGTTCCACGACCAATCCAAGCATATTGATATCAGGTACCATTTCATCCGAGATATGGTACAGCGAGACGCCGTAAGGCTCGATCATATAGGGACTGATGAGCAGGTCACGGATATTCTCACTAAGCCCCTGGGGAAGGTCAAGTTCCTAACCTTCCGTGAGAGACTTGGTATTGTGGAACGACCCTATGATGTGGGTCCTGTTGGACGATGAGCTCGAGGAGCTTTGGGGGGCTTTGGGGACAGCTTCTCAGAGCTATGAGCAACCACAAGGCTAGGCTTGCCAAACCTTGTTGGTGTGCTTGGACCCCACCATTGTGATTATTGAGTTGGGTCACCTCTCATTATCTGTGCCCCGTATGCATCCTACCCATTGAGTTCAGGGCTCATGGGAAGTACCTCTCATTTGGCCAATGAGATGGGAAAAGCTAGAGACCAGTAGCAAAGACTGATGGATGTATCAGAGATTGTTGTACTCTCTATCTAGGATGGCATGGTCCAACCACTTGATCTGGGATCAAGTCTAGTGAGGTCTCGGACCTCCGCCTGACTTCGGGTCAGATGAACCAACTTCGGGTTGGTTGGAGACTCTTTGTGAGTCCAATAGAGGTTTCGGACCTCTGGGCTGAATTTGTCAGCCGGGGGATGATGTCTTTGTGACTGACCCACTTCTGTTCTGAAATAAAGAGGCCAGCAAAGCAAGTTACGGCGGAATGACGCACGATGTTTGATTGCACTGGTGGATGGAGTTCTCCCTAGTTGAGAGGGAGTGTTAAATTTGGACAACTAGGTCCAAACTCCATCTTGTGATGCTGAGATGAAGATTCCAATATTTGTATTGGATTCCTCTTTCGGAGAGGTGTAAAATCGATATAAAATTGATTTTAATCTGATGAGCAGAACATTTATTTTGAATTTATTATTTATAATAAATTTAAGTGCAGGTCGACCTTAAGGTTTTACACCCCCAACAGATGTGTCACACACCTCAATGATGGATATAAATACAGTCAACGTTGGAGAGCTTTTCACTCATCTCATCCACACACTTCTCATTATCTACAAGCATTTGAGAAGCAGTTTCATCTCCCACGTGAGAAGAAGGACGAAATCTATTGCAGCTAAAGGACGAAATTTACCGCAGCAAATTTTCTGCAGTTACGGTTTCTGGGCAAGTTTGACCAGCGTTGACTTTGGTCAACGCATGGTCCGTTTGAGCTGAAATTTTGTGGAGAGTTCGATTTTTTAGGCCGTACTCATTGGCACAAAAATCGAGGTCAAAAAGTTGACCGAAGTTGGAGCTGCGTTGACTTTCTTGTTGCTGCCCTGCGTTGACTTTTTCTGGACTGCGGTGACTTTTCTGGGGTTGACTTTGAGTTGACTGGATATTTGATTTGAGGACTGTTGTGACACATTTTGGGTTGTCCGACGAAGAAGACTTTGCTGGTTGAAGCATCCTGCTGATCGCCGTAACGCACCAACACATTCCCCTGTTTCTGGTTTGTCTTCTATAGATCCACTGGTATGTTCTATCAACATTTTACTTAACTATTTATGTGATTGCTATTATAAAAGTAAAATTGCATCAAGCATAGAACATCTACAAAAATTTACAGCGTGCTTATCAAGCATTGCATCATCAGATGATTGGTTTATTGATACTGGGGCTTCAATCCATATGACCGGAGAAAGAGATCATTTCTCCAGCTATCAAGAAGAACGAATGAACTTCCAAATTACTATGGGAAACAAGACAAAGTGTACCCCTATAGGAAAAGGGACCATAGCATTTCAAACAGAAGCAGGACACTGTCTCTGTGCCACAGATGTGCTGCATGTGCCAGGTACAGAAATGAATTTACTTTCAGTGTCTCAATTACAGGACAAGGGATATGATTTATACTTTATCGAAAAAACAGTGTACGTCAAGCATCCACGCTGGAAAAAGAAGGCTCAGATTGGGACTCGAAGCAACAAGCTATACAAGTTGAAGCTTGAATCTCCAATGGCATTGGTAGGCAGTAACCTAAGTGGAGAATCAGATACGAATGAGCTATGGCACGGACTAATGGGGCATCTACACCATGGAGCTCTGAGAATGCTCAGAGAAACTGTTACGAGAGTTCCAATTCTTAGCACCAAACATGATGATGTGTGCAGAGGGTGCGTACTAGGCAAGTACGTTAATGCAGCATCTTCCAGGAGCAAAAATAGGGCAAAAAGTTTATTGGGACTAATACACTTAGATATCTGCGGACCAATGTCTACTAGAGCTCTTGGTGGAAATGAATATTTGTCACTTTCATAGATGACCATTCCAGGAAGACTTGGATTTACTTCTTAAAAACCAAGGAAGAGGTCTTTGATCGATTAGAGAATTCAAAGCTCTAGTAGAAAACCTGACAGGGAAGAAAATCGAAGTGTTGCGCTCAGATAACGGAGGTGAATATACTCATAAGGAATTCACGGACTTCTATGCAAGGGAATGCATCAAAAGAGAATGGACAGCTCCTTACAATCCGGAGCAGAATGGAGTTGCAAAACGAAAGAACAGGACTATTGTTGGGGCAACAAAGGCAATGTTGTTTGATCAAGATCTGCCTAGATATCTGTGGGCTGAAGCATGTAGCACAGCTGTATATATCCAGAACAGGACTCCTCACAGAGCATTGGGCAAGATAACGCCCGAGAATGTATTCACATAGGTGAAGACAGAGGTAAGCCACCTCAGGATTTTTGGGAGCGTGGCATATTGTCATGTTCCAAGTGAGAAACAGAGCAAACTATATCAAACTGCTGAGAAAGCGTATCTCGTAAGATATAGCAAGACATCCAAGGCATACAGAATCTACATTCCAGGGAATAGGAAAATAGTAGTAAGGAAGGATGTGAAATTCACGGAGGATCAAGCCTTCAGAAGATATCGTGAAATGCCTACCGAAGAACAGTCTGAGGATGTGCCTCTTGTGCAGCGGCAGCTAGGAGAGGATCTGGCAGATGGACAGCCACCAAGATCTAGCACTGTGACTAGTACTAGTATTTCTTCAAGAGAAGAAAATCCATATAGCTCGCAGCAGATGGCACAGCAGGAAGAGATTATTGAGCCTCCTACCACCACTGGAAGGATCAACAGGGAGTTACGACAGATGCTAAGGGATGCAGAGGAGTTTGTTGGTGCTCCTAGAACTGGAAAACGACAGAGTAGACAACCAAACAGGTACCAAGCATTGGTAGCACAGGTTGAGGAACCAGCTAGCTTATTCTCACCAAGGCTAGCTGGTTCCTCAACCTTACTCTCACCAACATTCTCACCAAGGCCCTAGGGAGAACAAAGTTCGTTTATTTCAAGGAGAAGATGGAAATGGTTGAGAATCTGTTTCAGTAGAAGAAGATAATGTAGCAATGGAGAGGGAGTTGCAGTACAAATGCAACAGTGATAGTGGCAGTATCATGGGCAGCAATACAGTGGCAGCAGCAACGCAGAGACTAACAGACTTCAACAGCGCGGAGGATGCTTATGGGACAAAGCAATATGTAGCAAGCATTATAGCTAGAGCACTTTCCTCGCTAAGAGGGAGTGTCTATTTTTGTAGCATCATAAAGTGCTCCAAGTCTCAAATTTGGTGTAGAGGCTTAGGCACTTGTATTCCAAAGAACCCAGAAAGCGTTTGTGGAAATTCCACTAAGATGTTGTTTTATTTGAAAATTTAATTATTTTAATGAGGACCCTAAGTCTAAACTTAGGGAAATTAAATAATTAAAGGGTATTAAATAAAACAGAGTGTGAATCTTCTAGAGGACATGGATCAAGTCATGTTACGATCTTAGCCGTTGATTAGAGATTTAATCTAGGCCATTGATTTCTCAACAAGAAGACTATAAAGAAAGGCTTGAGGGACATTTGGAAAACACACCAATGCAGATACTCAGTTGCCCGAGTAAATCGATTTTCTCAATGGTCGAAGTTCGGCAAGAGAAAATCGACTCAGAGGGAGAGTTGCAGATGGAGGAGAAGCAGAGAGGGTTCAGCAGCGATCCGAGGTGCATGGGCATGTGACACAGCACAAGGAAGAGACAGCAAGAAGGCTGGGAGGGAGCAACGCAAAGGAGTGACGCAGTTCTACGCAGTCCTCACGCAAAGCCAGCACAGTGGTGATGCAGGGGGGTTCAGCAGAGTCTTTCCGGGGTTATTTCTCATCTGTCTATTTTGTGAGGAATTTCTCCAATGTTATCATAATTTCTCTTCGTCACTTCTGACTGTAAATTGTACAAGAAGATTCTATTGAATAATAGATAGAGACTCAAATGATAAGGTTTACTTGCTGAAAAAGAAAGATGTAGGGCTCTCCAAGAAAGGCTCAAAGGAAGCCTAGACCTAGGGATTGAAGATAGTCCTTGACAAGGAATGCCCTGGACGTAGGATTCCTAAGAGAAGAGGGTTTCTAAAGTGGTCTTGTAAAAGAAGCACGCTTATGAATTCATCAAGGATTGATCATGTGTGAGTAGGTGACTTTGACAGTTAGAAACTGAGAAGAAGACTTAAACACTTCATAATACATCAATCAACCATGAAGGGACTATGGAAGGAGAGATCGTAAGATCCTCAGTAGGCTTCAAAATTCAAGTGTACGCAAAATTTTGGAGGGTGTTGATTGCAGCATCAACACTTGGCAATACACTGGTAGAACTCTAGCTTCTTTGTTCAGGTTTTATCCTTTGAGTGCAAGGCCTCAGTCTTTCAAGAAGTATTGATTATCCATGAAGATCACCTTGGCTTTCCTATTTATGCTAGTTAAAGATATAGTCCCCTCTCTTCCTTTCTCATCTTGAAACACATCAACATAGGATTAGTCACACCCCATTTGTTTCGATAGGGGAGAAGGATAATAAGCATACTGAGCTTTTGATAATCAGAGTTGAGCATATTCCCCAATGTTGCTTCGCTACCAACAAGCATGTTCAATACCCCGATGGAGTCACCTCAAGGAAACACTGGCATCACTTCGTTGCTAGCAGACTTGTTCATTGCCCACTAGGGATTGGGACAATAATGGGTTCCTTAACGATGCAAGGGTCCAATATGGGGGGGTGCCCTAGGAACCAAGATGATGGCCATGATGATACAGGGATAGCTCATGCTGGTTTTTGTCCACGTGCTAAATTTGTATGTCTCGACCATCTTTTGAATTTTATGGTAAATTCCCTGTTGAGAGTGGCCAAATTATGCTTTTTACTTTCTTTTTAGCTGCATCAACCTCTGGGACATCATTCAAGGTTGGACCCAAAGTGTGGACAAGGGGAGGGCAGGCTAACTCGTTGTGGACACAATGGACAAATGTGGACCCAGTTGAGAAATATATGAAAGGGGTTATAATGAGCAAAGGAGAGTGATATACGTGGTGTCGGGAAGCGGGACCACCCAACCAAACTCAAGATTTCCCATGTAGTGCCCTCTTAAAACTAGTAGCCAATATAGGAGATCTCACGGGACTAGCATACAAGGTTAACCACCAAATTGGACAAGGGGACAAGAGCACAAACCAAGCCCATTCTTTCCGTTGAATACCCCCACTAATTCATGCCCAAAAGTGTCCATGATAAGCAAGCAAAGCTACCCAACTACCTAATTAAAGCCAGACCTTCAGGGTTGGAAGGCCCACCTTCAAACATACGCTCATAACAGATGAGCGAGGGAGCATAATGGCTAACTCAGGTGGCAGAGATGGTGGCCCATCAAGTTATCTGAGGGCTGCAAGGGGCTGCTAGCTACCAAATAAAGACCATGAGAGTGAGGGTTTGCTTATATACCCTAAGCAGTTGCCTCTTCATGGAAGGTCATGTACCATTTAGACATGTCTCTTCAGTACTAATTACTAATTAACTAATTGTTAAACACACACATGGTGAAACATACACAAAGGGAAAGATGCACACATAAACAGAAAGATAAACAAGATAAGCATGTGATACACATATTATTCACCATAGATGTCTATTTATATTACATTGGTGTGACTCTTGGATTCATCTTCCAAGGTCACTTGGACTCCTTTGTGACTGTTCGCCTTCCACACCTACCCATTGAGGATTAGGTGTCCAACATTCCCCCCCTTAATTCGAAGGGGTATGTGTGAGTCCAAGAAGAGAGTTGTAATACAAATCTACAAAGTATGCATGGCAGCACTTAGGCTGAATCATCTCTCTCAAATGTTGGCATAAAGAGGTGGTTTAAGGATGACCACCAACACTAGAACGCAACGCTTATTGCAGTTCTCGAAACTCTTCCAAATCTGGCAAGAAGCTGAGGGCTTCTGCTAGAGGAAGTGTCCCTCACACTTGAAGAGGGAGACTTTCAACCTAGAAAAAGGGAGGTCTACAACCTGTGATGGTTTTAAGGATGACCACCAACACTGGAATGCTTGATGCATTTCCCGGAACTCTACCAAGGCTGGCAAGAAATTGAAGTCTTCTGCTAGAGGAAGTGCTCTGAATTCTTTGAAGAGGAAGAATATCAACCTCGCATAGATGGTTTAAGGTTGTACACCAACCAAAGAAATGCTCGTGGACATCTGTGTCTCTGGCTACAATTCTGAATCTAGAATGACGAATTGTGGCTCAGGCTCGCTTGAACTGTTGTGGCTCTGGCTACAACTCTGAATATGGAATGACAGATTGTGGCTCAGGCTCACTTGATGTGGCTTCGAAGCTTGTAGATGACCACCATTTTCCCCCTTGTCAGGTACAAGGTGAGATGATGGCGAAAACTCAACTGCAAGATTGTTCAATATTCTAGAACAAGTTCTAACATGCGACTTAAACATCTTCTTGGTTGTTGATGCCCATTGCCAAGAAGCGATCCATCCAAGATGAATCTTTGTTCTTGCAGGAGGCTTGTTTCTGGAGCATCTGTGTGAAGAATGGGTGTGCCGACCACAGTGCTTGCATGGGTGAAGATCAAAACAATGAACTTTCATATGGCCAACTCGATCACAGTGTTGGCATTTTACAATCTATTATGGTTCTAAAAGAGGAGCAAGATCTGGAACAGCGCTATCATGAAGAAATCCGGCACTCTGAAATTGAATGGGCTTGGAGTAGACTGGGATATGAAAGGACAACTCCTTGTCATATCCAAAACTAGTTTTGTGCTTGTTGTGGACAAGCTCTTCCCAAGGTCTAATGATGGGCTTGAGAAGTGCAGACTGAGCTGCTGCATCTGCATGTAAATCTGCTCTTGTACAAGGAACTTGTTAAACACCATGTTGAAGCACACACATGGTGTATGAGGAAGATGAGCACACACACAAGAGACTAAACACACAATGAAAGATAAGCGTGAGGCTTTTTTTTATTTTCCATTATACAAAGATGTACATTTATAGTACAATGGTGTGACTCTTGGTTTCACATTCCAAGGTCACTTGGACTTATCAGGATTTTCTTTACATTCCACCTACCCATGTAGGATTAGGTGTTCCAACATCCCCCCTTAATCCGAAGGGGCATGTGTGAGTCCAAGAAAGAGTTGTAATACAAATATGCAAAGTATACATGGCGCACTGGGCCGAATCAATCAAATGTTGGAAAAAAAGAGGTGGTTTTAGGATGACCACAAACACCGGAACGCAATACTTGTTGCAGCTTCCCTAACTCTTCAAAACTCGGAAAGAAGCTTTTCAAAGGCTTCGCTAGAGTGAAATTGTCCCTCATAAAAAGGGAGACCTTCGACCTAAAAGAAGGGAGGTCTACTACCTGGTGGTGGTTTTAGGTTGTCCACCAACCAAAGATGATGGTTTTAGGTTATCCACCAACCGAAAATGATGGTTTTAGGTTATCCACCAACCGAAGGTATGCTCATGGGGCATCCGTGTCTCTGTCCGTGTCTCCGGCTACATCTCTCAATCTAATGACGAAATTGTGGCTCGTGCTCGCTTGAACTCGGCTACAACTCGAATCCGGGAATGAGATCAGGGCTCGTGCTCGCTTGAACCGTTGGCTACAACTCTGAGAATACGGAATGAGAGATTGTGGCTCAGGCTCGCTTGATCTGTCGTCGAAGCTTGTACATGACCACCATTTCCCCCCCTGTCAGGGACAAGGTGAGATGATGGCGAAAACTCAACTGCAAGTTTGCTCAATATGCGTGAACAAGTTCTGACGTGTCTTAAACATCTTCTTAGCTGATGATGCCCATTGCCAAGAAGCGATCCATCCAAGATGAATGTTGGTTCTTGCAGGAGGCTTGTTTCTGAAGCATCTGTCTAAAGAATGTGTGTGCCGACCACAGTGCTTGCATGGATGAAGATCAAAACAGTGATCTTTCATATGGCCAACTCGATCACAGTGTTGGCATGTTACAATCTGATGTTGTTGTGGAACAGGATCTGGAACAGCTGCAGGTGAACTGTCATATAGGAATCCGGCACTCTGAAATCTAATGGGCTTTGTGTAGTCTGGAATATGAAAGGACACATCCTTGTCATATCCAAGACCAGTTTTGTGCTTGTTGTGGACAAGCTCTTCCCAAGGTCTGATGATGGGCTTGAGAAGTGCAGGGTGAACCGCTGTATTTGCATGTAAATCTGCTCTAGTATAGGGAACTGAATGTGAATCATCTGCAACTTTATCTTCTTTTTTCTGATGAGAGTCCTTCACAATCTTCTGAACATAAATAGGTTCAGAATGGTGACTCTTTTGCTGAAGTTCGTCTTGTTGGAGCTGAGATTCCAACTGCAAAAACTCAATCTTCTCATGTGCATCTTGCAAACAACTTTGAATGTTACAAAGAGCATCCTTGCTCATTTTTACCATATCATGAACATTTGAATGAATGAGGTTATTCAACAACACTAATACCTCGTTGATTTTGGCCATTTTCAACAATTTAGGCTCAAAAATGAATGAAAGGGTGTCGGCTTCAACCGAAAATGCACCCGTTTACAATGTGATTCCTTTCAAACAAATACAAATGACTCCAAGGAATTTCCAACTATGGAAATCTCAAAGTACAAAAGATGCTCCTCAAATGATGGAGGGCAATCAACAATCTTTCAACAACTCAAGTTCACTAATTCCAACTATGAATGAAGCAATATCTACTCACAATACAATGTCGATGCAATTTCTGCAAAATATGTGCAGCTGAAAACACTATGCAGCTGAATTTTTTCTTCAAAGAGCTACCAAACTTGTCTTCAAATGTGAAATTCTTCAAAAAATCACTCTTCAAATCAATGCCACAAATCACAATGTCAAATCTTCAAATTTATCTATATGTTCACTTCATTTTCTAATATGTCATTTTCTCTTCCTTTCTGCTGTTCATATCTGCTCTTTTCTCTCTCTCTCTTTTTTTTTTTTTTAATTAAAAAAAATTAATGGGAATAGTTAAAAATAAAAGGGAATGGGATTAATTAAAAGGGATGGGGGGTGGATATTATATGGGGATTTAAAAAATGGGAAGGGGTTTATTTAAAAAAGGGAGTTAATTTTTAAAAAAAGAAAATGAAATTTATTAATAATGGGTGAGGGGGTTATTAAAGTGGTGGGGGGTTTTATTAATGGGAGGAATAAATTAAACGAATTTTAAAATGGGTGGTGGTATTTAAAAATGGGGAGGGATTTAAAAATTTAAAATTAAAAAATGAAGGATGGGGAGTGGTTTTATTAATGGGGGGATTATTATATGGGAAAATTTATTAAATGGAGGGGAAATATTAAAGAATCGAATTTTAAAATGGGGAGGGGTTTTATTAATGGGGGGGATTATTATTAATGGCCACGTAGGAGAGGATTCGAAAGGTTTGAGGGAGGGGAGAGCGTATGTGAGGGGAAGGGGAAGCAAACGCTGTGGGGTGAGGTATGGTGAGCAGTGTGCAGAGTGTGCGTATGGGCAGGGGAGGGATAAGGTATGGCGTGGAGAATTGAATGTTTGGAAGAGTTATAGCATATAACAGTGAAATGGGGAGGAAGCGTAGATTAGGTTGGGTAGTAGGGTGAGCGTATTGTTGAAAGGGGGGCGTATGGCTGTGTGTTAGTTTGGGAATGGATATGCGCACGGTGAGTGTTGTATGTGAGGTTGAGTGATAGAGCGGTGAGGCGTAGGTTTAGGGTGTATAGTTGCAGGCGTGGAGAGCTGTGGGGAGAGCGTAGGGTAGGCGTAGATGAAGGGTAGAATGACAAGGCCGAGAGGCTGATTGTTACAGGAATTTTTTTTTTTTTTTTTTATTTTATTAAATCAAAACAGCAGAGAAGAACAGAGAATCTACATTTTCTTCCAGCAGTGGAATTTTCTTCCTTTCAAATATATAGCAGAATGGACAAAGCGCAGAAATGAGGGCAACAATAGAATTTTTCCAGCAGCAGAGCAACCCAGAATTGCAGAATTTTCCAGATTATTTCAGCATTAAAACCCAGAAATTTTTCCAATAGGCCAGCAGTAGAAGAACCCAGAATTTAGAGAACTCAGAAATCTCAGAAATTTCTTCAAAATAACCCTCTTTAAACTATGTTTTCCAGCAGCTCTTCAAAAGCAGAATTAAAATGCAGAGATTTTTCAATGGAAAAATAAGCAGTGAGAAAACCTTCAGATGGGCAGAGCTGCCTTTCCTTCAAAACCAATTTCTGAATGCTTCTTCTTCTTCAAAGTAGATTTTTGAATGCTGCAGAATCACTGAATGTTGCTCCTCTTCAAAACACTGCTGCAAAAATGCAGATATGCACAGGCCATAAACACAAATGGCTCACTCAATTTGGAGCAGGGCCAGCAATTGCCCGCTCTGATACCATGTTAAACACCATGTTGAAGCACACACATGGTGTATGAGGAAGATGAGCACACACACAAGAGACTAAACACACAATGAAAGATAAGCGTGAGGCTTTTTTTTATTTTCCATTATACAAAGATGTACATTTATAGTACAATGGTGTGACTCTTGGTTTCACATTCCAAGGTCACTTGGACTCCATTGTGACTTTTCATATTCCACACCTACCCATGTAGGATTAGGTGTTCCAACAGAACTGAATGTGACTTGACTGCAACTTTATATTCTTGTTACTGATGGGAGTCCCTGTCAATTTTCTGAACAGAAACAGGTTCAGAATGATGACTCTTTTATTGTAGTTCATCTTGTTGGAGCTAAGACTCCAACTGCAAAATCTCAATCTTGTCTTGTGCATCTTGCAAGCAAGTTTGAATATTAAAAAAAGCGTCCTTGCTCATTTTTACCATATCATAAACAGTGAAATGAATGAGGTTATTCAACAACTCTAATGCATCATTGATTTTAGCCTTTTTTCTCAACAACTCAAGCTTACACTTCAAACAATGATCACTACTATCAACTAAGAAGTAATACCCACTCACTATGTCAGTACAATACAATGTCACTGCAAAATATTTTTGTAAATGTGCAGCAAAAAACCACTGTGCAATAGCCCTTTAAGGCGAAAAATATTAATGGTTTTTCTGCTCTTCAAAAAACTGTTTTACACGAACAACTCTATTTTGTAGAGAACGAACCTCCAATGAGCAATACTCACTGCTTCATACAACCAAACTGTTTGTATCCCTTCAGTGTTCAGATCTTGTACAAGCAACAAAAAGGACTCTACATGCAACAACAGCTACATAGGTGTCTCACAGAATATGCATCTCATAGCTATCATGCTCAGTTTGCAACCAAACTTCGAAAAACACATTTCCACCATACTAAATGGACTTTTCCAAGTGACTATCTGCTGCAAGGCAATTTCATAGATATGCAAACAATTTTCAACTACAAACATTTACACGCAAACTAAAGGAGAAGACTGTAGCCGCTTATGTGAAGCCAAATGTTCCTTTAGTGGCATGGTCCTTAGTTCCCATGACCAGCAGCAACAACAAATTGATAATGGTATTACTTATGAAGCAATTGGAGTTTTAACTAGGCCGTTACTCCCGCAAAATGCTCTCATCTTCAATAAAATTACAACAAATCTTCATTCAATGATTTTGACACCGATTACTTGGTTATCGTTGAGCTGTTCATACTTTTTTCATATCAATGTCAGAAAATTAGCTATACGAGTCATTGAAAATATTGGAGTTAATGCAACTTTCTGTTAACATTCTAAAGGCAACTGCTATTGGCAGGACAGTGAATAGATTAAAGAAATACAGTTCAAAGAGAATTGAGTCCTTCACAAAGCAGTTAATCAGTGGTTGGAAAGATCTTATGGATGTATGGTTAAAGACTGCTGACTATGTTGCTGCGGCGGCTATAGGCACCTCTCCAGACTCAATTTCACCAGAAGCTTTCAAAGATGACGATGGTCTACCTTCTCCTCCACTTGATGAGGGTGCCTTTTTCACAGCTCAGACCACATCAATAGAAATGTCTCAGTTCTTTGATGGAATGGATGAGGATGGAAACTAAGTTACCAGGATTCGGATACGGATACGGATACGGATCCGGATTCGGATCCGGATTCGCTAGTTTTTTGAAAACTCAGGATCCGGATATGGCAAAGATACGTCAAGTACAAAAAATATAATAATATTAATAATAGACACAATATATACTTCTTAATATATTTTTGTCTTTACATAGAAAAATGTTAAAATGCATACCATATGCCATCATAAATTAATAAATTATAGAAGGTCAACTAGAGTTTTAAAGGTTCAAAGCTTAAAAAAAGAAAAATACTATGATCTTAATTTGATACCTAATTCTAACATCAATTAAATTACAATTGAACTTCTTCAGTTCTTATTTTAGACAAAAATCCAATATTTTAAATAATTACATATTTTAAAATACTACATTTAAATATAATATTTCATTTCTTAAATACCTTTCCCAAAAACCTAAGACTATTCACACCCTATCACGTTACTATAAATGTTATTATATACATTAACCATATATCATTATCAATATTCCACTTACAATTATAAATGTTATTACATACATTAACCATATATATCATTATAAATATTCCACTTACAATTATAAATGTTATGCATACAACAACCATATATCATTATCAAAATTCCCCTTGGCATTATTGCAACCTTTAACTTTATCGACCATATTTATTTTCATCATACATCTCCATCACTTATTTTTTTCATAATCTTTTCATGGGCTCGATGACGCTGATTATAAAGAATTAAAAATAGAATGTCGCTGTTATAAGAGCTAGTTACGCTGACTGTAAAAAATTAAAAACAGAACACCGCTGGAATAAGAGTTAGTTACGCTGACTGTAAAAAATTAAAAATAGAATACCGCTGGAATAAGTGTTGAAGCGCTGCAGTAGACAAACCTCCGACTCATTTGACTCATCTAGTTACGCTGACTGTCCGTACGCTAACTGTAGAAGAGGGGATAACGCTTTTTTTTTCAAACTTCAAAATATTTCAGGAACTAAATTCATAATGCGGAAATTTAAGATCCCTTAAACACATAAGAAATTCATGCTGCCATATTCCTGTTTTATTTCTGCATTCTGATGTTTAAACGCATCCGTACAGCGCGATCAAATTTATTAAGGTATATTTTAAGTTTAATTCCAAATTTATTAAGGCACAATGACGGGGACTGTGAGGTGGCTGTCGTCCTGTCGAAAGTAGTGTTGCAGCGACTACTGCCAAATTTATTAAGAAATTTAAGATTAAGATACCTTAAAAACATAAGTTAGGGCGATTTTAGCGGGATCCGTTTCCGGCAAGCGTGATCCGTTTCCGAAAAAAACAATATGCCAGCTGCAGTTTCTGATCCGTATTTCTGGCGGATCCGGATCCGGATTCGGATCAGATCCGGGGATCCGAGGGATCCTGGCCCTCCCCCGCCGGATCCGGTAACTTAGGATGGAAATCTTCGAAATATCAATGGACATGACAAAGATGGAGATGCTGGTCATTTTGAAAAACAATGCACAGTGGCACTTTCCAGTAATGGCAAGCAGTCTATTCAATGGAGCAATGTTGTAAGGGAAGGTGCAATCAGTGGTAAACAAGGAACCCCAGGAGATTAAAAACAATGGGAGACACAAATTCACATATTCAAAAGCAGAAGAATATTGATCATAGACATTCAATTAGTATTCCAAATGATAGAGGTGCCACTTCTAGGCGTGTTAAGAATACAAGTGGAATGCCTGCGGGAACCAACACGATCATGCCCAAACTGCGTACCGTCATGATGTTGATCTCACCCCACCACCATCGAGCAGCGAGATGTATTTATCACAACATTAAGGCATTAACCAACAATGTTTATATGGCAGCATGGTATTGTGGTAGGCCAAAAATATTATATTCTGGACTGGTGTTATATATATTATACACCAGTGTTCAAATTATGCAACAGAGGGAGGTCGTAAACCAGTGGCCGAGTGATCTAGAAGGTGGAGTGTTTTACGCACTATACCAAGGCGCTGAGTGAATGGAGGAGGGCCTTGGAATGGAAAGAGCATTAAAAAGAAGTTACAAAGGCAGGGAAAGCAGTTGGAATTTAGTTGATAGGACATTCATCAAATGCAGCATTTATAGCGAAACTGACATACACAAAGAAACCAAAAAAATCAATGGCTCAAAATTGAGCAAGGCAGGAAAACATAGGCCGCTCCTTCAAAGAATTCGCAGCAGATTTGGTGTTACAACCGTAGAGCGTATGGAGCAGAATTATGCAGCAGATTGGGCGCTGGGGAGCAGAGAATCTGACCAGCGCTATTTTTAGGAAGGACCAGCGCTATCCAAGGCAGCGAAGAGCGCATCCCTATATTTCACGATGAGGAAGAAGAAGGCCACTCGTCATGGCTCCGATACCATGTTAAACACACACATGGTGAAACACACACAAAGGGAAAGATGCACACATAAACAGAAAGATAAACAAGATAAGCGTGTGATACACATATTATTCACCATAGATGTCTATTTATATTACATTGGTGTGACTCTTGGATTCATCTTCCAAGGTCACTTGGACTCCTTTGTGACTGTTCGTCTTTCACACCTACCCATTGAGGATTAGGTGTCCAACACTAATCATTATTACAATTATCATCATTATTTATATATATTTTAATAATAACATTGCCTTCCTCTTCAAAAAGCTTTGTCCTCAAGGCTTGTTGATGAAAAGACTTGATCTCGTTTTCGGTTTCGAATGTCTTCTCGTCTCAGAACTGTCATCTTCGTTGATACAAGTTGATATGATCCACTGAGTGATAAACAAAATTGTCAGACTGAGAATGGATCTGACCATCCTAGATTAATCTTATGTAGATTCTTTCGATTACTATAAATTTGTGATGAATTGTTATCACTGCACTGTATTGGGCTTACTTCAATATTCTTCGAAACATCAGTTCGCTGTTTCTGTTCTAAATGGTACAAATACGTAGCTTGATTGGGATGTTTTCTCTTGTGGTTCAGATGTCGATAAGGAGATTTGGCAAGTTGATTTTCCCTTATCATGTGTTTTGCAATTTCCTGATTTACTTTAGGTGTCGATATTGTTGAGTTGGTTACAAAACCTTCACTTGGAATGTTCATCGTCTGATCTGCAACATCTGGGTGTGTCTTTTCTCCAAATAATTTATGTTGATTTTTGGTAGCATCAGATGTGCTCTAAATCTCAAATTTTGCAGGGAGGCTTAGACACATGTATTCCAAATAACCCACAAAGCGTTTTGGGAAATTCCACACAGATTGTGTTTTATTAAAATAATTAATTATTTTTAATGGGAGCCTAAGTCTAAACTTAGGGAATTAAAATAATTAAAGAGTATTAATAAAACAGGGTGTGAATCTTCTAGAAAAAGACGGACATCAAGTCAAATTAATCTTAGTCGTTGATTAGCGATTTAATCTCGGCCATTGAAGTCTCAACAAGAAGAATATAAGGACTTGATGGGCATTTGGAAAAACACACTGAATGAGTCTAGAGATAGATTTTCTCAAGTGAGCAGGTGCTCAGCAGCGAAGAAGAACATTGAGTTGATTCGATTGTAGTGAGGGGCAGTGATAGTTTTGGTCGGAAAGTTTTTTCCAGAGCCAGGAATACATAACAGAGAACGCAGAGAAGAGGACACAGAAGAGGTAGCGTAGTAGCTACGCAGTGGCAGCGCAGGGCCACGCAAATGAAGCGTTGCAGCCTTGAGGAGATCAGTGATTTTGCTGAGGATCAGTCAGATCCAGTGTCGGAGTGCCAAGGTGTGAGACAGGAGGGGCAAAAGATCAATTCCAACCAGCAGAAGATCTGACAAAAGGAGCTGACGCAGTTCCTAGCCAAGGTGACGCAGATTTGCACAGACACTGCATGGAGGTGTCCAGTTCAACGTGGGGTCAGTGTCGGATCTCTAGCATTAGTGCAAGGACATCTTCTCACTAATTCTTTAACAACGATTTTCTCTGTATGGATGGTCAGTAAGGCACCCTAGTTGTATCCAGAACTTCTGCTAAATAAAATCAAACACTCATCTGCTGCACCAGTTTTCCCGCAATGGGTTTTTCCAAGGACTTAGTCCAAAAACAACGGTGTCGTGTGTGTTATTTTTTCTTGCTCATATCTTGTTTTTGCATTTAATTTCCGCAATTTATTCAAGTGAAGGTTGCAGTGTGATGTATTGAGTGTTTGTCGTAGATAACTGCAAATAAATTGTTAAGTAAAAGTTAACAATTAGGTGAATATTTTCCAATTGATGCAATAGAATTCTGGTGTAAGAATTTTCACAGTTTATCCTCTTCTTGAGTTGTGATATTAACTGGCTCAGTATTCGTTCATTTATCTTCAACTTGGACTAGTACGACCGGAGACTTCGATACTTCTTCTTGAGTAATTTGCTCTAACTTGTCTTTTAGCAACGTTCTGTCACTTTTAAACTTCTTTATTTGCATAAGAAGATTTTGATGATGATTCCTTAGATGTGAAATTTCTTCGTTTTCTAAATTGTTGCCTTTATTCTTAGTATCCTTCTCTTCATCTTTTAAACTTTTGATTTGTTCTAATAAATTTTTATTAAGGTTCCTTAAACATAAATTTTCTTCCTCTTGTTCTGATAGGTGCTTCTTGAAATCCTTCTTTGTGACCTTAGTCTTCTTCACTTGCGCAAGTAATTTTTCAACATGGTGCTTGAGGTGAGAAATTTCTTCATCCTTTTCCATTACTTCCTTGTAATGCGTATCCGCAAGATCTTTATATTTTTGTTGACACACTTTCTTGTTTTGCCGAAGTTTGACTATTTTGTCTTTCTCTTGATCTTCCAACTACAATTTATCAGTACACTGGATTACATTGTTTTGTATAGCGATGATGGGCATTCAAATTGCAATTGGATTTTGTTTTCATCATTTCCTTATTAAACTCTACATGTTGTCGCCCATATATTTCCATTAATTATTCTATATCTCTTGCTAATGATTGTTTTTGTGCATCACTTAGATGTTCAACTAAAGTAAAAGTTTTGTAACATTTTGTGCAGACGACATTTTGATTTCTAAATGATTCCTAACAATTAGGATACCCTTTTGAGCAAAAGGTACATTTTGAGAAGAAACCACTGCTTCTTGTGGAATTCATCTTTTTACTTTTTCTTGAATTTTTTTTCTTCTTCAATAATTGACTCTATTTTCATCAAATAATACTTTTGACTATGAAACTTATGTATCCTTGTAACAAGTGAGTATACAAGTGTGAAAAAGACCCACGTCCTCAATATTGTGTAACTCGCAATAATAATACTTTTGATATATATATATATATATATATATATATATATATATATATATTGTTTTGGAAATTAAAAATTTATTCTTTAATTTATCCAGGTTTAATTAAAAGGAGCTTTATAAAGTTCAACAGTCACAACCCTTCGGTCAATGTATGTTTGTTGTACCTCTTCCCCGTGACAAATACGGAAACAACAATAGATTCGAGCCTATATCATATCTAACTTATGAAGTCGACATTATGAGGTCGTCGAAGAATTCTGTAATACACACAGAGTTTGTGCGGCGAAAGGAATAATGTCGTATTGACCAAACGCTGCAATAATGGCCCTCGTTATTTGTAAAACGTTTGCTAATTGTATTTGTACTACAAATTTGTATGGTGGTAACCCCATTTGGTTATGCATTTATTTTATTTTTTTTGGCACTCTGGTATCGGACCAAAGTCAGTTGTTATCGGTACAATAATTGAACATCGGTTTAGAATGGTGGTTGTGTGTGGTTTTGGCTGCTGGTGAGGGGCACAACGGTAAAAAAGAATGGCAGAAAGACGAAAGCGTGGGTTGAGCAAAACTGGCGGCAAAAAGCGAAGTTCAAAGTGTTGCATGTTGCGGAAGGCGTTGCATATAGTGGTTGTGAGCCGATCGATTGTTAGTTGTTGTAGTGAGTTGGTTGCGTTGTTTGTTGTGACGTCTTGCTCTTTTTTTTATATTCCCCTGATCTGTAGTGGAGGCAGAGGAATCGACAACAGGATTGGTTGGTCGATGCAGGGAGTCGAGTTGATGAAGGGAGGCGACAGATATGGTGAGCACAGTCGGGTTAAGGGGATGAAGCATGAACGTCAGTGTGGAACGACAACTAGAGAAGGGACAAGCGGCGATGTCGACGGGGGCTATAGAGGCTAGGAATGACCGCTGCCACGATGGCAGTGTCCAGGGTTCTGGTGGGCGGACAGCTAATTTATATATATATATATATATATATATATATATATTGTTATTGATTATTTTTATTTTTATTTTTATTTTTTTAAATATTTTTTTTATTATTTGTTTTTTAATTTGATTTTTTTAACTTTATATATATATATATATATAATAAAAAAAAATTTATATATATATATATATATATATATATATATATATATATATATATATATTCTATAATTTTTCTTTTTAATATTTTTTGTTTAATCACTTTTTTCTTTTTCTTTTCTTTAAAACATATATATATATATATATATTCTTTTATTGATTTTTTTTCTTTTTATATTTTTTTAAACAAGTGTATTCACTTTTTTTTTTTTTTGGCATTATTTATTTATGTATTTATTTATTTATTTTAAATGGCCAAAGGCCTAAATGGCAAAATGGAGAAACTCCAAATTCTCGTAGCGAAACGCTTCAACGACAACAATGTTGACGAATTTGACGGCCAAGAACCTAGATCGGAGAATGAGGCTCTTGTGCAGCAGTTGAGCAGCTGGAGGATCGAACAACGCTGATACCAAATAGAACGAGCAAAGTTCGCTCTTCAAGTCAAATACTCCAGAATACTTGGAATATGAGAATCTCCATTTCGGATACAAGAATATATATTAAAATGTATGAATGAGAATGATGTTACAAATTAGAGTGAGGATATGCATATATACCCTAGGCAAGTGCCTCTTCATGGATGGTCGTGTCCCATTTAGACATGCCTCTTCAGTACTAATTACTAATTAGCTAATCATTATTACAATTATCATCATTATTTATATTTATTTTATTTATATATATTTTATTCATAACAGGATCTGATCATTTATCATATTGTAACATCCTCATTTCTATATCATATTTTAAATTTAACTGAAAAAATATCATATTGTAACTGGTAACATCCACATTTCTCTATCCCTTATCAAATGTGTACTCTGAAAATATCTTTTATGCGCATACCCATTTTATGTCTCTGACAAAATGCAATCAATGCAACTGAAGAATTAATTAATATGAAGAACAGGCTAACAAAAACAGATAAGTGGATCACAATCATGGAAGAGATCGAAATTTAGATGACCTCAGAGTTGCAAACTTCTCTAAGTTAATTATAAAACACTTTTTACAGGTTTTAATTTTTAAGCAATCTACAGTTAAAAAAGATTAAGCGGTATACCCTGTGCCTCCTTCGAGCATGTTAAGAGATGACCTCAGAGTCACAGTCATAATTACCGGTTCTCCGATCTGCCGATTCTCATGCCAAGCTAAAGGGAAATGATTACTAGATGGAAACATGAACAGTATAGTTCTGTAGCATTTCCCTGCGTTTTGACATAAATCAGAATCCTGCAAAAGATCAAGTCCACAAAATACCTTAGTTGCTTATTTCATAACGAGCAACTGAGTCAACTCCAATTATAATACAGAATAACTCGATATGAAAATCACCATTCACCATTTGCAGCAGATCATCGAGTCTACTGTACTTGGCACAGAACATATCCAAAGGATACTGTTGAGACCAAGTTTACATAAATGAACCTATATAGATAAATGATATTTAGAGTCTGAGTTTGAAGGGAAACAAATATAACAAAATACAACGTTATCGTGCTCAAATTGGAAATTGCTGCAATTGCATCCCAGTTAGCTGTAAAGCAAACCAATATAATAAAAAATCCAATCTTATAGTGCAAAGAACAGAAGCTGATAAATACTCCTGTCATCTCCAGTTCCTCATTTTACAAGACAGATTTTAGCATGCATATACTCCAAATTTGTCAACAAGTCATGTTTGAAAATATATTGTAGAGAACTTGTACTTTTGCTAGGTGAAGAAATTTCTTCAATGGTAAATGTCGTGTAATGCACTAACATGTTGCTAAAGCAATAATGCAGTACAATGTACAGACGGCACGAAAGTGCCTCTCAAAAGGGTTTCAAGTCATGGCACTCAATACAAAATGCTCCCCATTGTGTATTTTTGCCTCTCAAAAGCGTTTCAAGTAATGGCACTCGATACAAAATGCTCCCCACTATCTATTTTATGGAGTATATGTTCCCAGTTGTTGAAAAGTGTAACTAGGTCGGTCTTCATGTTGGCTATGTAATTATGTATTTATGAAAAGAAGAAGACAAAGATAATAAAGTGTATTTTTGGTATACTTGCTTCATGGGTTTCATGAGCAAGATTTTATTAAGTAGATGGACTTCTTCTTGATGTTCATTAGGTTTGAGATAAGTATCAAATCTAGTCTAGCTATATGCTCCAAGATCTTGTGAAAGAAGCTCACAACAGTCCTCAATGCAATGTGAAAGACAAGCCTCAAAATGCAAGAAATGAAGTACCTCATCAACGCTGAGATAAACATTATCTAGTCAGCCTCACTCACAGCTATATGGTCGGCTTGCTTAAGGGGATGTGCCCTATATATATACACACACATATGGTATGCGTCACAACTGAAGAAATCAATATGGATACCTCTGAGCATACAGTTTGGATATCTTCTGAAGCTTTTGGATAGGTTCCACAGTTCGGATACTTAGCACAGTTTGGATTCTACTTCAGTGCATATGGAGAAAAAGGTGCGGTTAAGTTCTGTGATATGATGCGAAGAAGGAAAACTATTTAGCGAACATAAAAGAGCTTTAGTATATCTCTGCCTTGGGTCTTAACATATTGGTTAAGTTCTACAGCGTGATAAAGGTCTCTGCAAAGAGTGCAGAGAGAAGACATTGTTACAGTGCAAGATATACACAGCGTAAAAAGAAGGCCAGCTCAACCATGATACAGTCATGGTGATGATCAGTACAAAGATGATGTTCAGTAGAAGGTCTCGGTGATGGAATATGCTACACAGTGCTACATGGTGCTACAAAGGAGGATGATTGTGTCTTGGTCTAGGAGAGGCAGTTTAGGTCAAGGTTTTGTCATGGTCACTATAGTCATCAGGTGAAGAATCTATAAGAAGAGATTTGCGGGTTTTCCCCTTAAGAGGAGGGGCTTTAGCACTGGCTTAGAGCCTAACTATTGTGTCACTGATGTTATTTTTTTTTATGGTTGTTTGTTGTTTTAAACATAATCATGATAATGAACGAAGATAGTAAGTAAAGAAGTAACTCAAACAGCTATCATGTATGAGAATTTTCATTAACTCTTGCCCTACCTAATTCTCAACACCAGTGCCCATATGGATGCTCTGCTTCATTGTATATTCAAAGTTATTCTATGTTGTTTGTACTGTGTCGATACTACAACTCAGGTTCACAAACATCTCAGCACGGCTGGAGAATAAGAATACAACTCATTCACAGCAATAACTCAGTGAATACAAAAAGTCAAAAAATACTCAAAATTGCCCCAATCTTTTTGTTTGTAGGAGCTGATGACCAGCAATATTTTGTCTTTGGCCCTGTTGACCATACTTTATCAATGACCCCATAGCAGTACACCCCCATTTTTTCAAATGGGACTTATCATGTTCGAGACTCGTGTCATCCAGATTTCATCAACAGTCGACAGTGTTATAAATGATGTAAACCCATTCTGCATGTTATGATGTAAATGATCTAAGTAAGACCGTCAATGTATGTAACAACCTAGGTAAGCCTAGTATGTTTTTGATGATTTCCATCCTAGGAGGTTTTTTGTCTCGCTGATTCACGTAAGTGATCGGCAAAGTTTTTCCCTCCAGCCTCACCCCAAAGCTAGGGTGGATTTTGTCATCAGCATGCTAAGTGAGTCCTAGTGTTTTCTATCGAATCCTTGTAAAAGTAGTTTGAACTACTTGGTCTACTAGATCATGTTTTGAATCGCAGAATTGGGTATTTATTTGAGGGTCTATACGAATGGGTATTCCCCCTTCATGTATGTAAATGTATTATCTCATGTAAAGAGGGTTGGAAAAATAATTAAAATCCCCTCTCAGTCAATTAATTAATTTTTCTGGTCAATTAATTAAAAAAATCAAAAGCCAGAAAATTAATTAATTTAGGATCCTAAGTTAGGATAAAATTCTTTAAAGGAAAAATTCGTTGGTCCTTAAAAAATGATTTTTTAAAGGCCCCAGGTCAAGGGAATTTTGAGAATTTTAAGAAATTTTGGACCCTTGGGCCTAGGTGGTTAAGTCAAAGTCAAAATTTTGGGGTAATTAACTCAAAAATAATATTTTTGAGTTAGTTAAAATTGAATTAAATGATAAATTCGTTTTGTCCCCAAATTTATAATTTCAACGCTCCTGATTAAAAGATGATTCAATCTTTTGGACGGTTGAGATTATTTTGACAAGGATCATCCAAACTAGCCGTTGGAGATTTTGTCCTATAAATTTAGAGGTATTTGTCAGTCTTGAGTCATCCGATCTTAGAATCGTGTACTTGTCTTGGAAGCTCTTGTGAATTTTCTTTGATGAATAAAGCATAAAGACTTTTGGGTTACAAATTTTGATGTTCCTTCTCGGATCTATGTGGTGAATTGTCTCTAAACTCTGCTACTTTGTTTTTGCATTTTATGGTTGATGGTCTTCATGGATTAATCTGCATACAGGTATCTTGTGCAGTTTTCTGAGTTTATAAAATGACATTTTGTTTTTCTGAAGGATCTCATGTTGTTTTCTTAAATCTCTATCGATCTAAAGTTCAGATCTAAGTGTGCAGGGAAATTTTTTTTAAGATTGAACGTCTGGGGAAGTCTTCGATTGGACCAACCGACTCTCATAAAACATAAATCAAAAAAGCTCATTATTTGTTAAACTCCAAATCTATCTTACGAAATTGGTGGTTTTGCAGGGTTTTAAGGCTTGTGCCTCTCCTTAAAATTTTAAATCTCTAAAAAACTGTGCTAAAATGGATTCAAATCTGGCAATGAGGGCCTCAGATTTGTAGATTAGTTTGTAAATTTGTAATTTTAAAGATTGTAAGGGTTTAATCATTTTGTTGGTGTGTGTATCTTCAGGATCTGACTGGTCACTTGCAGATTGTAGGTTTAAATCAGAAATTTTTTTAAGATCTAAGCCAGATCCAGCCTCCAAGGGCCAGATCTGGCCTCAAACTGCTACTGTGAGTGAAATCTGAGTATTATTCGATTTAAGGAAGATCAAAATCTGGATTTTGACAGGAAAAATTTTCAAGTTCTGTCGGACGAAAATTATGTTCTGGGTTTATTCATTGTAAAGGGTTGTCATTCCCATTGATTCCTGCAAAAAATGACCCTTTCCATCATCCGCTCGGCCTTTTTATCACACTGTTGTGCTCCATTTATCCTCACGCCCTTCGCTGATTCCATTCCTGCCTGAGCCGTTTACTCACCTCTCCACCATCCTGTCTGTTGTCTCATTCCTCACTGCCTAGTCTACACACAACCCCATCCGCTCTGCGTTTCCCTGTCGTCTCATCGAGCTACACTGCCTTCCTCACGCTGCATAATTCCTTTCTTTCCATTTGCCATTGATTTCCTTATTCCCTTGACGTCCTCCATAGCTCCCTGCCGTTGATTTCTTGCGCAGTAAATCCTTCAAACGCTGCCTTGTCTGCATCACTTATGCCCTCGCTCTTCACGCGTCGACCTATCCTTCCGCCGTCACTTGAACCCTGGCCCTCCGAACTTCATCTCTGCACTACATCGAGCTTCCACCTCCTATCTCACGCCCTCACCCGAGCTTCTTCACGCAGTCTCTGCCTCCGACGTCAACTTCAACCTGCAAAACGACAAACGCATACACATATAACAGTCCAAAGCCTGCGTTTCATTTTTTTTAGTGCAGATTCAAATTTTTTTTAAGTTAGTCGTAGATTGTAATGTTAATTAGATTTTCGTTTTAAAATTTCCTTTAGATTTAAGTTTGTTTTAATATTTAGATTGTTGGTCGGTTTTTTTTTTTTTTTAATACATTTCGTTTTGTTTAATTGAGGTTTAGTTTTAGTTTAGTTTTTTTTAGATTTTATTTTTTTTAGGTTTAGTTTAATTTTAGTTTTAGATTTATTTTGTTTTAGATTTAATCTTAGCCTAATTCTAACTTAGTTTTAAATTAGCTAGATTTTATTTTTAGTTTAGTTTAGGATTTAATTTTAGAGTTTAATTTAGAATTAGTCTTGTTTAATTTGTCTTAGGTTTAAATTTTAATTTAGACTTAAAAAATAAATAAATAAAATAATAATAAATTTCAAAATTCTAAAAATCTATAAGATACAAAAACATAAAAAAAAATTCAAAAAAATTTCTCTATAATCAAATGAGCCTCAAATTTTTTTATCTGAAGTTTTAATGTGGAGTATTTTAATTTTCGAACTGGGTTATGTTGGAAATATCATAATTTCGGAAATTTTTTAAGCATCTGGCATTTATCTCAATGATCGTTTCATGATAAGTTTTGTTGATTTGCTCAAGTATCTAAATGAATGATCGTGGCACTTTCTATTGAATATCATTATGGTCATTTAGCAGTAGTTATACATCCAATAATTATCTTTAATTACATAACGGGATCTTGTTTGACTCCATAAGGCACTGGTTTTAACATAATCAATCTGTGAAATCTCGTTAATTTTATCAAGTATTTGGTGTTTTAGCTGTGTCTCCTAGATTTTTCTTCTTCATTTATAATAGGGTCTACCTCCCTTAGCTTGTAAGGAGACAGCTTAAATAGAGAGATTGGGGATCAGGGTGACAGCCCCGGATCTGAACCGTTGTCGCGGTGCCTAGACAATCTGTGTGACAACAGGCCCAACAAATGTCAAAAACATGGAAGTTATTTGAAGGTCAGACTCATCATACCCAATTTTGACTTCCTGGCAGCAAGCTTTTGCCAATCTATGTCTATTCAAACTGGTTTAGGCACCAAACTAGGTACAACCGACAATATCAAGTCATACATAGCAAGTCCTACTACTACGCATGTATCTCATTTCCCTGTAGCATGTGACTTTTATAGTTGCTTTATCAAAGAAGTCAATTCGGTTAAGACTATCTTTGTTATAAGTTGTTTTTCCTTGGCAGAACAAAATCATTACATCAGAATTATTGTACTTTTCCTCCACAAAATAGTTTAATCAGATTTCCTTGCATCAACACCTTCAAGTACTTTGTATTTATTCTCGATCTACCAAATGTGTCAAGTACTTCTGCCATATAATTCATAACTATAAACAACATTTTTTGTCATATGTAAACAAGTTATTTTATATGCAAGCTCGTAAGTTTGTAATGACGTCTTGGTACTATATCCTATCCTATCAAAATTTAACAATTATAAAAATGTCACTTTCATATAATAAGGGACTAAGATATATTAATGATTAAATAGGATTAATCATGTTAAATAAGGCCCTGCTGACACCCTTAATAGTTTAGGGTTTCACTCCCTCCTTTCATATAAATAACCTTCTCGTCTTAACAGATTTCATAGTCAAAGTGCAAAGTGTGCATAATTCCATAAACGGAATGTGAACATTGTACAATTTTAATAGCTTTTAGCTTTAGTTCTCTTACCTTTATCCTCATCCTGTTGGAAATACTGAGAGGGGGGGTGAATCAGTATTTATTTAACAATTGTTACTTTACCAATTAAGATCATTTAGATAAACACAAAATGAACAATAAGAATAAATAGTTTTATTAATAATGAGGACTACAATCCTCTTATTTATAATAAATCAAGGACAACAATAATTCGAGCTCAAACCTTAGATGAAGACACCAATCTTCATTCTCCCAATCTCCAACCTGTAGTTTGCCAAGCACCGACTTGGACTTCACGAGTGTTATCAAACCAGCTCACAAAATAGAAGAAAAGAGAGATCAACGACTTAGAAATCAGCCTCTTCGAGGGGGCAACCTCCTTTACATTACATAAATGAAAATTTCTTGGATGATACAAATGACAAAACCTCCTTTCTATATATATCAATCCATGGGGTCACAATATAATCATAGCCAACCTAACAATAATAATGTAAGGGCACAACAAAAACAATAGTGGGCTTTTATGAGGCACAATAATAACAATATGGGGACTACGGGGGTACAACAATAATAATAAGGGGGTTACACTAACAACAATAAGAGACTGTATTGGTCATATAGGGCCCTAACATGCCCCTCTCCTTCAAAACAGTGTTTTCCTCAACGCTTGAGTAGTTCTATATGCTTCTGTACAAAACTCTCATCCTCCCATGTGGAATCTTCAGTGGGTAGGTTCTTCCACTTGATGAGATAATCTGAAATTGATCGATTTCGTAGCTATAGAGTTCTTGTTTTCGTGGCTTCTTCAGGTTCCAATATGATTTTTCCTTCCTGATCAAGTTCTAGCAATATTGTTTGAACTGAAAGTTTGTCACCTATAACCTTCTTTAAGCATGAAACATGGAAAACTGGTTGCACTCGGGAAGACGCAGGAAGCTCCAATTTGTATGCCATAGTACCAATCTTTTGCAACACCCTGTAAGGACCATAGTAATTTGGCGATAATTTATTATCCTTCTTAGCTAGCTTGAGGGACATTTGTTTGTATGGTTGTAGCCCTAAAAATACTCGTTCGCCTACATCAAAACATCTCTCGCTGCGATGTTGATTTGTCTGTTGTTTCATTCAATTTTGTGCCAAATTTATGTTATCCTTTAAGACTTGGAGAACTCATTGTTAATGCTTGATGTGATCTTCCACTGCTTGAACCTTAGAATTTTCCCTTAAAGATGATGTGATGGACGATGGATGATATCCATAAAGTGCCATAAATGGGGTCACTTTTCCTGCAGTGTGGAAGGAAGTGTTATACCACCATTTAGCCAGAGGTAACCACTTGACCCATTCTGTTTGTTTATCAGATACAAAGCAACGAAGATATCCTTCCAAACATTTGTTCACTATCTCAGTTTGCCCATTGGATTGAGGATGATAAGATGAGCTATGAGCTAGTTGAGTACCCAAACAAGAAAATAATTCTGTCTAAAAATTTCCAATGAAAATGGGATCTTTGTCGTGTACAATAATCTTTGGGTTTCCATGTAGCTTTTGAATTGTTCCCATAAATGCAGTAGCAATTGTACTCGCTTTAAATGGATGATATAATGTGCAAAAGTCTGCATACTTGGTAAGTCTATCAACTACAACCACGATGACACTCTTTCCTTCGGACTTCAGCCCTCTGGAACCTCTGCCCGACCTCTTGAACTGAAAATGTCTTCCTTCCTCGACAAATCAAACTGCCCCTTGAGGCCTCTCTGATGCCCTTACGCAACTTCCTAGAGAAATTTATGTGAAAATTTCAATCCAGAAATATACAGTTGCAGTGATAGATTTATTTCTCCTACTCATTACTCCGATAAGTTATTTACAAAATTCTATCAGTAAATTTCGAAATAAATACCACTGCAGCATTCACGATTACATATGCAAAGAAATGAACAGTAAGAAACATAAGCAAAAGAAACAATCACATATTACACTCTTATTTTGGACAATTGTCCCCAGAAAAACCCAATGTGGGAAAACCGGTGCAGTAGATGAGGGTTTATATATTATTATTCAGCAAATGGATCTTTACAAGGAATACATTGGCAGATACATTTAGAAAACACCTGAGACAAAATTCCTGGAACCTCCCGAAGATTTGGGGCGCCCTTTCAGCTGACTACTGATAAAACTAGGGCGTTGGGGCGTTCTTCAAGTGGGTGTTGAAGAAGAATATTTTTCTAGAATTCTAGGAAGTTGTAGCTTTCTTTTCAGTTGGTGCTGAAGAATAAAGAATTCATTAGAAAAGTGTTTGGTGGTTTTTGACGCAGAGGTGGTTTTCCAACTAAAAATCTCGTGCCTAATGTCTCTATCTTTCCGCATTGTTGTTTACTGCTCTATTGAACAATTGTAATATTGCAGAAGATTAACTAATGCTCTGAAAAAGATTAATTAAGTACTAATTGCTAACAAATACTAATTCACCCCTCTCTTAGTATTTCCAACAATGCATCCCCTTGACTCCTCTAGAATTGAAGAACAACCTTATCAAATCAAGGGTAAATCAACAACCACCCTTTGCCCCACTGCGAATCTATGGCTAATGTTCCATCGTGGATTTAATACAGTTGGTGATGGCTCTTTAAAGACAAGAATGTCATCTATGTTAGTTTTTGTAGCATCAGATGTGTTCTAGCCACGAGATTTGGTGGAGAGGCTAAAATACATGTATTCTCCAAAACCCATAAATTGTTTCTGGAAATTCCACCTAGAGACGACTTAATTAGATTAATTGGTCATTTTTTTTATATTTCCTAGGTCTAAACTTAGGGAATGTAATTAATTAATCAGAATTAATTAAGTCGCTGTGAGAATGTTTTATAAAACACATGGATCAATTTCTAGTTATTCCTAGCCATCGATTAAGATCTAATCATGGTCGTTGAAGTCTAAATAGAGGATTATAAGAAGAAGTCGATGGGGCTTGGAAAATACACACCAAATTACTTGAGCATTCAATTTTCCTGAGAAAGCGATTTCCAGAGCGGCAGTTGTGTGTTGTCGGAAATGATTCAATGAGGTCGAAGCAGTGAGAGAGGGGCAGAGATAGTGCGGTCGGAAGAAACTTTTCCAGTTCCGGCGAGTACATTGCAGAGAGGCAGTGATTGCCACAGTGAGGCATCGCAGAGGCAGTGTAGAGGCCTCTAGAGGTTATTTCCATTTTGCTGGGGAGAAGGCGAGATTCTGAGCCAGAAGCTAGGCAAATGGTCCGGAGGCAAAGAGTATCAGTTTCCTAGACAAAAGCTAACGAGATAGTGAGAGGAGACGCAGTTCCGAGCTTGTGGGACGCAGTAACTGCATAGGCTGACACAGTGACTGCGCAGAGGTAGCAAGGGACAACTCAATTCGACCTGAGGTTAGTGTCAGATCGCCTGTGGAGTGAGAAATTTTACTCACTAGTTATTTTTGGCAGTATTTCTCTGTTTGGATTGCCAGTATGGGCATCCATAGTTTGCACTCGGATTTGCTTAATATCAAAAGATTCAACTGCTGCACCGGTTTTCTCGAGTTGGGTTTTTATGGAGACTTAGTTCAAAAATAACGATGTCATATTGTGTGTGTGCATCTATTTCTTCCTGTGTTTTTATTTCTTCCACAGTGTTTGTTTTGTGAAGGTTGCAGTGAAATTAGTTCGATATTTGTCGTAGGAAACAACAAGCAAATTGTTTGGTTAATTAAACAATTAGAAGAATTAACATCAATTGCTGCAATAGGATTCAGGTAACCGAATTTTCACAATCAATTATTGAGATCATCCTAGATGGTCATATCAATGGATGGCATTGGCTCATAGCTTTTATAAAGAGGAAAGTTTTGATGGAGGAAATGTTGTGAATGGTTGGGATTTTCCCTGCTAAGTAGATCAGTTGTTGGGAAGGGCTCGTGTCTTTTGGGAAAAGGAAAGTCACTCGATGGAGGAAATGTCATGAATGGTAAAGATCCTCCCGCTTGCTAGATTGATGATCAACAATGACTTGGATCATTTTGGAAAATGGGGAAAGTTCGATTGAGAAAGTAACACAAATGACCTACCTATATCTTCCTTTCTCGTCAAATAGATGATTGGCATTGGCCTGCAACATTTTGGAAAAGCAGAAAGGCCTCATTGGGAAAATGACGTGAACGGCTAGGATCTTCAACACTTGCCAAATCGGTGGTCATCATTAGCATGTGAGATCTTGGAAAATGGAAAAAGGCACGATTGGCCAAGATCTCACCCATTCTACAAAGTGATGGTGGAGGATGGTTTGCAAGATTATGTTTGTCCTATGTGACACAACCATCTTGAATATTCCCTGCGAAGAATCTTCATGGGCCAATGAAGATGTAGATTTAATGGAAGATCCATCAGGGCAAATCCCACTAGGCTGTAACTTTCCTCCATTTGTCCTGACTAGAAATAAAAAGATGTGATGCTTGCCAAGTTTCTAATCAACACGCTTGGTAGAGGTAAGTACTGCACACAATCCACCACCTTTTGCATTAAATCAAATATGTTGTTGTTCTCCCATGCATTTCATGTGAAAATTTCTGAACACAGAAACCCTACTGCAACATATTGATTTACTTCTCCTACTTGTTTGATTTAATTGACAAGTTATTTAACTGAATATTTAGAAAAAAATCAAACAAAACACAATCTGCAGCCTACACATATACAGATCATTTACTGAAACATAGCGCACATATGACAAAGGACACACATGATTTTTCGACAAAAGTCCCCGGAAAAACCCAATGCGGGAAAACCAGTGCACCAGCTCTTAGAGGGTTTTTATTATTAAGCAGAATCCGAATACATCAAGGGAACCAATAGTGGTTTGCCCAACAGAGAATTTCACGGCAGATGTAACTCATCACTCAGAGACCGAAAATATGTTGATTCAACCCTCAAGGGAATTATTGTATACGAGCCCTTTCTGGCCCACTGGAACCCCAACGCTATCCCTCCAAGCTCTGCGTCAGCCTTTCCTGCCCAGCGTGGCCTCTGCGCAGCACAGGCTGCCCCTGCGTAACCCTTGTGGGCTCTATGTTGCCTCTGTGTCACCGTGAAGGCTCTGTGTCAGCCCCTGCGCTGCCACTATGTCTTTCCTACTGGCCTCTGCATTGCCTCGTATGGATCTACCTCTCTGATTTATGTAGTCTCGGCCTCGGATCAGTGTAATCCCTTGTTGATCTGCCCCCCCACCCCCACTAGCACTGTAAGCTCACTTGAAAATTCCCAGCAAATCGTGCCCCAAAATTTCGACTTAGCTCAAGTGCTACTGCAATGTGTGTCTTCTCTAACTGACCCCAAGCCTTCCTTTAATACTTTTCTCGTTGATAAATCAACGACCGTGATCTAATCTCTAATCAACGATGAAGATTAGAAAAAGCTTGATCCACATCACATAGAACATTCTCACCACATGTGTAAATTAATTCACTTTAATTTTTCAATTTCCCTAAGTTAGACTTAGGGTCCCCATTAACAAATTTGATTATTTGAATAACTTTTACACCGAGTGGAATTTCTCCAAACAATTTCTGGGTCTTGGAGATCTCATGTGTTCTAGCCCCTCCACAAAGTTTCGGAGCTAGAGCACATCTGATGCTACCCAAAATCTCAACACTCCCTCTTAGCTAATAATGTGCTCTAGCAACACTTCACTCCAAAAGCGTTACTTTGATATCTGGCAACGGTCCCTTGCGGCGTTGATGCTTGGCCTGCTTCCCTCCATCCACTGCACTGCTGCCCATGACTATGCCACAGTCACTACCACATTTGTACTGCAACTCCCTCTCAAATTGATGCATCATGCTACCCATAGCACTGCCACTACTAACTGCTACACTGCAACTTAGTTGCTGAGAAGTAAGCAACTGAAGGACATCACCCAACAACTAACAGACAAATCAGTCTGACTACATCTCATCACTGAAGCACCCTATGTTGCTGCTTTGCACTGCCCCTCTGAAGCTCTGCATTGTCTGCTGCTCTGCACTACGTAAGCAGTGCCTTTGCATTGCTGAAAACCTATCAGTCGCTGTGTTATTGCTACCACGTTGTTGTTGCCTCTCCTCTATGCTACTCCAGTCTTCAGCGTCCCAGCACTACCCTGTGCCTCTCCATGATCTTTTGCATCCATTGACTCCAGTCATCTTGCTACTCTCTTAAGGCTCACGTAGCTCGTATGTGATCCAAGAGTTTGGGCACCTCAAGGATCCCGCAAACCACTATCTGTAGCTCACTCTACTGATCTATGTCGCCCACCTCTTCTCTCGAGGTAAATGAGCACTCTAGGCCACATCATCTTCGCTCCCATCGTCCCCTTTCACTACTATTGCCTTGGAATCTGAATCTTCCTTGCCCTTCTTCTTAAGACAAGTATTGGCGAAGTGTCCCAATTAGCCACATCTGAAGCATCAGACCTTGGATAGGTCCTTCCTCTTCCCTTGCTGCCTCTGTCCCCTAAATGCTAGGGCTGCATCTTCCTCCTCTTTTTTCTTAATTTTGACTCCTCCACTGCTGAATTTCCTCTTGGTGACTGCATTCAGGGCAGTCCTCACCATGAGTCCATCATTTGGAGTTCCCCCCATGGCAATCAATTGGTCTCGGATAGTCTACAATCTAAAGAGGAAGGGATCGATCTCTCCTGTTAAAATTCGGGTACCAGAGGACAAGTGGTTCCCTAAGGCTTTGATCTTTGGCCTAGGGAAAAGTGTCCAAATGTATTTAACTTTTTCTCCTAAAGTGGCTTTATAAGTGGTAAAGTCAAATCTAATTTAAAAGTGACTTTCTGAGTGATAAAGTTACTAAGTCTAATTTTAAAGTGACTTCAATAAAGTCAATGTGAAATTTGAAAGTGAAAAGTGACTTTGGAAATAAAAGACTAAGAGGGTCTTTATTAACGTGGGGTGAATTAAAAAATAGAAAGTGAGATTTAAATGCACATTTAATCTCAGCGCTAAATCTAAAGCTATCTCAGCCATTGGATTTAGAGATTCCCCAAAAGTCACTTAGGGTTAGGTCAAAGGAGGAAAAGAAGAGAAAAGATCATTCAGTCTTTCATGAGTAGATTGAGAGAGGAGGAGAAGAAAGCAAAGAGACATTTCTAAGCAGAGGAGGAGGAAGAACAGTACCTTGGCACGCATACCGAGGCAGCTAGATTTCAGCAAATCCATACAGCAAGCAGCAACACGAAGTTCAAGGCAAGTGGCACAAATTTTGAGGAGGTGAAAATAGCATTTATTGCAACACAGATTTCGAGGTCCGTATAGCAAGGAAGGAGGCACAGAAATCGAGGTCCGTACAGCAACAAAAGCGAACTGTTTTTCTGGAAACCATACAACAGTAGCAACACACAAAACGACGTCCGTACAGCGGTCGTACAGCACAGATTTCGAGGCAACAAGTGGCACAGTTTTCGAGGGAGGTTGTACAACTGTTCTGACATTGTTTTCGGTGTTGTTCGTACCGCATTTAAGACTATAACTTATGCTGTCATTTTTCTGTTTGCATTTGGCACAAAAATCGAGGCAGAGTTTATGCATGGTTTTCGAGATAGGTAAAAATACTAGTTGCTGGAATTTTTATTGTACTTTTAATTTCTCTGTAAAAGCAATATTCAGAAATAAAGAGGAGCTTTCGAACTGGTTTTCCCCAAGAGTTGTTAGGGGTTTTTCCAGGGTCATATTGACCAGAAATCAGCGTGTCATTTTCTGTGTGTTGCTGAAATTATTTCTACATTTTCCAGCACTTTGAAATTTCCAGAATTTGTGTTTTCAGAAATATTTATTATTTCCAGCTTGTTGAATGTATGGTTAAGGGAATGGGCATTTAACTACATGGGAGTAATAAGGAGAAACTGATAACCGGGGTTGGGCTAAAATTTCTACATGGTATCAGAGCTTGGGTGGGTGAAAAGTGCAGTTTGGGACAGCAAGCGAAAAGTTACAGCGAGCTTATATTTCACACAGAAAACTGAACCTTTACCACAACATTGAAATTTTCAGTTTGTTAGGACAGCAAGCATGTCTTTGGGCTTGAGGGTGGAGGATAGGTTGGATGGGCATAACAACTACAGTACATGGAAAGAGAGAATCCAGACCATCTTTGAAGAAGAGAATCCAAACCATCTTTGAAGAGGCAGAAGTCTGGAGCATAATGGTACATACCTCACAGAACCCAGTAGCAGTGCCTGCTGACCTTGTTCACCTGGCAGATTTTAATAATAAGTTTGCCAAGGGAAAGAGACTGATTCTGGATGGTATTAAAGACCATGTCGGGAAAGAGATTTGCACACGAGATGGGACAGCCTTGACCAATCTCTACCAGAGTACCAATGAAAACAAAAAAATAGTCCTAAAGGAGAAGCTGAAGGCCATTAAGATGGCAAAGAATGATAGTGTTACTGCATACCTCACAGAGATCACTAATGTGAGAGATGAGTTGGCAGCTGTTGGAGAGGTCATTCAACCCACTGAGTTGGTGTGGATTATAGTGAATGGCCTTCCCAATACATGGCTGAATTTTGTTGATGGGATTGTTGCACGGGAGACCCTTCCCACTTGGGAGAGGTTGTGGGATGATTGCATTCAGAATAAAATAAGAAAAAACCAGCTTGGGGCAGCCAAACCAATTGAGGAGGATGACAATGTAGCATTGTTAGTAGGGGGCAAGAAGGGCAAGGGAAAGAAGCAAGCTTCCAAAAGCAGTGGTGGGGGCAAAGGCAAAGGTAAAGGTAAACAGCAGGTGAACACGCAGAAGGACTATTCCAAGGTGAAGTGTTGGAATTGCTAGAAGTTGGGACACTATGCAGTTGTGTGTCCAGAGAAGAAGAAGAAGGGAAAGAACAAGGCCATGGCAGCATCAGCAGAGATAGAGGACTTTTCGGAGAACTTTGACCGGGAGTTTGGGTTCATTGCCTGTGAGTCCACTAGTGCAAGATCACCTGCCACGGAGGTTGAGAGGGAGTGTGCATTTCCCTCCACTAGCGGAGCATCCTCAGGTATTTGGTATATTGACAGTGGGTTTTCACGTCATATGACAGGAGTCTGTGAGTACTTCGAAGAGCTTTCAGAGAGTGGCACTGATATAGAGGTAGTACTCGAAGACGATAGCATTGTTAGAGCAGTCGGTGTGGGGACATTGACATTTGATAGGGAACCCAAACCTCCCTTGAAAGTGTCGGATGTTCTATATGTGCCAGGGATGAGGAAGAACCTTATATCCGTCTCAGCATTGGAGGACAGAGGGTATGAGGTATTGTTCAGGAGAGGACAGGTGCTTATATATCCCAGGGGCGCTCCAGCTGATTCAGCCAGAGTGATTGGTGTAGACAATGCCAAGGTGTACAAGTTTTCATTTCAGCCCCTTTTGGCATTGAGCAGTAGTATCGGCAGCAGAGCTAGCAGTTCAGAGTTGTGCGAGATTTGGCACCGCAGAATGGGGCACATGTATCATGGAGCCTTGAGGACATTGCAGGGGATCACTACAGGTGTCCCAAATTTCAGTTCTGATCACATTGATACATGCAGAGGATGTGCTATGGGGAAGTTTGCCAAATCCCCTTTTCCCAGCAGTGACAGCAGATCGACTGGTTTTTTATTTGATTCATACCGATGTGAGCGGTCGGATGTCTCATGTTTCCTTGAGTGGATACGAGTACTATGTTTTATTCATTGATGATCACTCCAGGAAGACCTGGATTATTTCTTGAAGACCAAGAGTGAGGTCTTCAAGCGGTTTCAAGAGTTCAAAGCTCTTGTAAAGACTCAAACAAGTCGGAAGATGAAGTCCCTCAGGTCGAACAATGGAGGTGAGTACACCCTTGGTGAGTTTGTTGATTATTGTGTGGAGGTAGTTCACAGTTCCTTACAACCCCCAGCAGAACGGGGTTGCGGAGAGGAAGAAAAGATCCATCGTTAGAGCTGCCAAAGCCATGCTACATGATCCGGGGTTACCGTTGTTTTTGTGGGCAGAGGCCTGCAACACTGTTGTGTATTTGCAGAATAGGAGTCCACATCGTGCCATGGGGAATGTGACTTTGGAGGAGGCTTTTTCTGGGAAGAAGCCTGATGTTGGTCACTTCCGTATCTTTGGGTGTATTGCATACTCCTATGTACCCAAGGAGAAGAGGACCAAGCTAGAGCCCACCGCAGAGAAGGTATCTTTGTGGGCTACAGTGAGACTTCGAAAGCCTTTCGGATTTATATTCCTGCACAAAGGAGAGTTGTTGTCAGGCGAGATGTGAAGTTTGAGGAGGACGGGGCTTTCAGGAGGTCACAGGTTTTAGAGTATCTGGATTCACTAGACCCTCGTGAGCAGCTGAGTCAGTCACAGGGATCAGGAAGTACATCGATTATAGTGTCAAGTCCATCAGTGAGCAATGGCTCACAGAGTCAGAGGGGTGGTGCTTCAGGCAGCATGCAGAGCAGTCCGCGAAGCAGTTCACTAGGTAGTCCACTGATGGACAGCTCACACGGTACTTTAGCATCTACAGGTACAGGTTCAAGCAAGAGGACAGCAAACAGACATTCAGGAGTTCAAGCTTCTGATGAGGATGAGGAGTTTCACTCAAGTGTGCTCAGGGAAGAGGAAGCCCGAGTAGCTTCAGGATACCTTGAGAGAGGCCACATCTGTTGCTGGGCTGAAGAGACTGGTCAAAGAGAGCAGACCACCTGAGCCGTTCTGTAGCTATATGGCAATGGTTGCCAGCATCGTTGACTCTGAGCCTTCTAGCTATGAGGAGGCAGCTAGCCTGTAGATCTGGAGAGAGGCCATGCAGGAGGAGTATTCTTCTATCATGAAGAATGATGTTTGGGAGGTTGTGCCAAGGCCTGAAGGCAAATTCGTGGTTACTTCCAGATGGCTTTACAAGGTAAAGCATGCTGCAGATGGCAGCATCGAGAAGTTCAAGGCTAGATTTGTGGCTAGAGGGTTCTCCCAGGTAGAGGGAGTTGACTATGAGGAGACCTTCACTCCCATGGCTCGATATAGTTCCATTCGCTCCATTATATCGATAGCAACAGAGATGGGTTGGAAGATCCACCAGATGGATGTGAAGGCCGCATTTCTCAATGGCTTCATACAAGAGGAGGTGTACATTGAGCAGCTACAGGGCTTTGAGGTGCATGGGAAGGAATCCCATGTATGCAGACTAAAGAAGGTACTTTATGGTCTGAAGCAACCTTCTAGAGCTTGGTACTCCAGGATTGATACTTACTTGCAAGAGATGGGTTTCACAAAGAGTGATGCAAATCCGAACCTATACTTTATTGCGATAGGTGAGGAGCCTCTCATTCTGGTAAAGTATGTGGTTGACTTGGTTATTATGGGTGCAGAGATACTCATAGAGGGCTACAAGAGAGATCTTCCTTCGAAGTTTGAGATGAAGGACATTGGCTTGATGCATTACTTTTTGGGTTTGGAGGTGTGGCAGGAGGAGGGGCATTTCTTCTTGAGACAGGGGAAGTATATTGTGGACATCCTTAGCAGATTTCACATGGAGGATTGTAAACCCATGTCGACACCTATGATCACTGACTAGAAGCTTCACGCTTCAGATTACGAGTTGGTGGATCCCACATTGTATAGACAGTTGATTGGTTCCTTGATGTATTTGGTCCACACTAGACCAGATATATGTTTTGCAGTCAACACAATGAGCCAGTTCATGTGTGAGCCCAGGAGAGTGCACTAGGTTGCTGCAAAACACATTTTGCAGTACTTGCAGGGGACAGTGGATTATGGTCTGGATTATAGACAGGGAAATGGAGTGAGATTGGCAAGGTACACTAATTCTTATTGGGCAGGTTGTGCTTCTGATAGGAAGAGCACTTCAGGGTGTTGTTTTGGGTTGGGTTCGGCAGTTGTGTCGTGGTTCAGCCGAAAGCAACAGTCAATAGCATTGAGTTCAGCGGAAGCAAAGTACATGGCAGCCAGTCTAGCTAGTTGTGAGGCCATATGGCTTCGCAAGATGTTCTTTGGCTTATTTGGTCAACCATTGAGACCTTCAGTGATTTACTGTGATAATCAGAGTTGCATTAAACTCACGGAGAATCCAGTATCTCATAACACGTCAAATCATATCGGGATTAGATATCATTTCATCAGAGACTATGTTCAGAAGGGAGCTGTGAAGCTTGAGTATATTCCCACAGATGAGCAAGTAGCAGATATATTCACCAAAGCCTTACCACGGGGCAAGCATGTCTACGCCAAAAGAAACAGTCAGTAGCATCGAGTTCAACGGAAGCAAAGTACATGGTAGCCAGTCTAGCTAGTTGTGAGGCCATATGGCTTCGCAAGATGTTGTTTGGCTTATTTGGTCATCCGTTGAGACCTTCAGTTATTTACTGTGATAATCAAAGTTGCATTAAACTCACAGAGAATCCAGTATCTCATAACACGACAAAGCATATCGGGATCAGATATCATTTCATCAGAGACTATGTTCAGAAGGGAGCTGTGAAGCTTGAGTATATTCCCACAGATGAGCAAGTAGCAGATATATTCACCAAAGCCTTACCACGGGGCAAGCATGTCTACTTCAGAGACAAGATGGGTGTGGTGAGGAACACTTTCCTCGATAAGAGGGAGTGTTAAAATTTGGGTACCAAAGGACAAGTGGTTCCCTAAGGCTTTGATCTTTGGCCTAGGGAAAAGTGTCCAAATGTAATTAACTTTTTCTCCTAAAGTGGCTTTATAAGTGGTAAAGTCAAATCTAATTTAAAAGTGACTTTGTGAGTGATAAAGATACCAAGTCTAATTTTGAAGTGACTTTAATAAAGTCAATGTGAAATTTGAAAGAGAAAAGTGACTTTGGAAATAAAAGACTAAGAGGGTCTTTATTAAAGTGGGGTGAATTAAAAAATAGAAAGTGAGATTTAAATGCACATTTAATCTCAGCCCTAGATCTAAAGCTATCTCAGCCATTGGATTTAGGGATTCCCCAAAAGTCACTTAGGGTTAGGTTAAAGGAGGAAAAGAAGAGAAAACATCATTCAGTCTTTCATGATCAAATTTAGAGAGGAGGAGAAGAAAGCAAGGGTATATTTCTAAGTAGAGAAGGAGGAAGAATAGTACCTTGGCACGCATACCAAGGCAGCTGGAATTCATCAAATCCGTACAACAAGCAACAGCACGAAGTTCAAGACAAGTGACACGACTTTTGAGGAAGTGAAAACAACATTTATTGTAGCACAGATTTCGAGGTCCGTACAGCAACAAAACAAAACTGTTTTTCTGGAATCCGTATAGCAACAGCTCGCAAAACGAGTTCCATACAGCGGTCGTACATCACAGATTTCGAGGCAGCAAGTGGCATAGTTTTCGAGGGAGGTCGTACAATTGTTCCGAAATTGTTTTCAATGTTGTCCAGTCAGCATTTAAGACTGTCCTTTCTGCTGTAATTTTTTTGTTTGCATTTGGCACAAAAATCAAGGCAGAGTTTATTCACGGTTTTCGAGATAAGTAAAAATACTGGTTGCTGGAATTTTTACTGTACTTTTCATTTCTCTGTAAAAACAAAATTCAGAAATAAAGAGGAGCTTTCTAACTGGTTTTCCCCAAGAGTTTAGGGGGTTTTCCCAGGGTCATATGGACCAAAAATCAGCGTGTCATTTTCTGTGTGTGTTGCTGAAATTATTTCTGAGTTATGTTTCCGCATTTTCCAGCACTTTGAAATTTCCAGAATTTGTGTTTCAGAAATATTTATTATTTCTAGCTTGTTGAATGTATGGTTATGGGAATGGGCATTTAACTACATGGGAGTAATAAGGAAAAACTAATAACCGGGTTTGGGCTAAAATTTCTACATCCCCCTTGTGCATCTAAAACATCCACATTTGGTTTTCCAGAAGCATCTTCCTCTGGACAAAGCTACCTTGATACAACGTGGTTAATGTTGTCCACACCTTGTTTGTCGTCTTCTTCTTGGCAATATGCAGAACCACGTGATCTTTCACTCAATCCATGATTAAGCGTTTAGCCCGCAACTGATTTTCATTGAACTTCTTCAGAGCATCAGCATCGGTCGACACAGCTAGGACGTTTTCGAGATCATCTCTGATGGCATACTCTTCAAGGACTATCAGCATTTGTGCTTTGCACATAGCGAAGTTAGACACACCATCTAACCTATCCTGATCTCTCGGTCCATATGGGGCCATCTCTGCTCAAACAAGTTGAAGCAAGTGCTCTTCTCCCTTCTATTGCTGCTACACTCAGCAAAAGAACCGATCTAGGTTTCTTGGCGATAGAAACCATCTAGATAATCTGCTCCCTCTGACAGATGACTTCCTCCCGGAAATCCTCTACCAATTCCGTCGAATCAACCCTCTACGATCACTCCTCTTGATCGAATCTCAGATTTCTTGGCAAGAAAATCTCCTGAGGGATTGTTTCCCCTTTTTCAACTTTGCTAGGCATTGTTCTGCACTGAAAGAACTGATGTCCCACCAGCAACTTTGAAGATCAGGAACTGCACTTCCAGCCACGACAACCAGTACAACGTCACTCCCTCTTGGACTGCGTCACCCTCTAGGGCCTGCCTCAACCATCGCATTAGCCACTGCGTCACCCTCTGGGGCCTACCGAAAAATCATGTGTGTCCTTTGTCATATATGCACTATGTTTCAGTAAGTGATCTGTATATGTGTAGACCGCAGATTGTGTTTGCTTTGATATTTTTCTAAATATTCAGTTAAGTAACTTGTCAATTAAATCAAACAAGTAGAAGTAAATCAATATGTTGCAGTAGGGTTTCCGTGTTCAGAAATTTTCACATGAAATGCATGGGAGAACAACAACATCTTTGATTTAATGCAAAAGGTGGTGGATTGTGTGCAATACTTACCACTACCAAGCGTGTTGATTAGAAACTTGGCAAGCATCACATATTTTTATTTCTAGTCAGGACAAATGGAGGAAAGTTACAGCCTAGTGGGATTTGCCCTGATGGATCTTCAATTGAATCTACATCTTCATTGGATTGTGAAGATTCTTCGCAGGGAATATTCAAGATGGTTGTATCACTTAGGACAAACATAATCTTGCAAACCATCCTCCACCATCACTTTGTAGAATCTGTGAGATCTTGGCCAATCGTGCCTTTTTCCATTTTCCAAGATCTCACATGCTAATGATGACCATCGATTTGGCAAGTGGGGAAAATCCTAGCCATTCGCGTTATTTTTGTTGAGATTTTGTGTATTTGGGGTAGCATCAGTTGTGCTCTATGTCCCAAATTTTGAGGAAGGACTAGAGTTCACCTGATCTACAAGACCCAGAAATAGATTTGGGAAATTTCATCTGGTTTAGGAGATATTAAATTAATTAATTATTCTAATGTATTTCCTAAGTTAAAACTTAGGAAAATAAAATAATTAAAGTGAATTTAATTAAACATGTAATGAAATTGTCTTAAGTCACACGGATCAAGCTTTCTTTTAATCTTAGCCATTGATTAAAGATTTAATCTTGGCCATTGATTTGTCAACGAGAAAAGTATAAAGAAAAGGCTTGGGGTCATTTGTAAGACACACAGAGGCAGAGCACTGAAGCTAAGTTGAGATTCTATGGCGGGGTTGCTAAGAATTCTCAAGTGTTTCAGTTGCAGAGAGGGGAATTCAGACCAAGGGGATGATCTGATCCCGCAGTCTAGAATACGCAAGAAGCAGAGAAGAGATCAGGAAAGACAGCGCAGAGGAAGGCAGCAGCAGCAGCAGTAGACGACAGCAGCAGCAGACGGTAGCAGCAACAGGCGACAGCAGCAGCAGCAAGGACAGCGTGATTTTCAAGAAACCCTTCAGGGGTTACGCAGAGACCCTTAGGGGCAGCTTAGTGACTGCGTCACCCAGTCTGGGGTAACGCAGTCCCTTCTAGTGACAGCGCTGATCATTTGGAGGGCCTTCAAACGCTGACGCAGTGTCTTTCAGGGTCAGACCTGGGGTTTCTAGGCCTAGATTTGGCTGAGTTCTGTAAATCCCGTTTGAGGGTGTGGATCAGTCAGTATTTTTGGTCTTAGATGAGCCAGGTGCTGCAGATCTAGTGTTTTCTCTGTAGGGTTTTCCAGATTTGGAACCCAGAGTTGTGTATTCAGAAATATTCTTAATAATAGAGCCCTCCAGCAGCCAGAGACCGGTTTTCCCACATTGGGTTTTTCTGGGGACAGTTTTTCCAGAAATAACTATGTCACTTTGTCTATGTGTGCATGTGCTTATTCTAGATCTAAATTGGTAGAGATCTGTTATGTGTTTTGCTTTGATGTTAACTTGAATTTATTTAGTTGATAACTTGTATAAGTAGGAGAAGCTTAACCAAATTAACAGAAATAATTTCTGCACAAGAAGTAAGATTCAGAAATTTCTACATGGTACCAGAGGAATTGCAGATCTAGTAGGGTCACCAGCTGAAGAATCTGAAGGATCTAGCTGCAGAAAGCAGCTGGAAAGGCAACAAAAAAGCGGATCTGAAGGGACAAAGCAGTTTTCAGGAGGAGATTCACGCAAAGGGAAGGGTGACGCTGTCCAGCGTTCTGTCCTAGCAAGCCCACGCAATTACTGCACAGAGGCAGCTCAGAAACAACGCTGGTTGGATCTGAAGCTAGCCAGTGTGATTCAGATGTGAATTTGTCAGATCCAGAAAAAGTCTGCAGAAAAGCTGCAAAAATTCAGAAGAGTTGGTGGGGTTAAACTTCTCAAGTTTTCAGATTTTTAACCTTAGCACAAGTGACAGTTTGGGAAGAGATCAACCTCTCAGAGAATTTCTTGCCAAAGGAAACTTGCAGTTTGGTCAGAGGATCAAAGAAGAAGCTGAATCATAGTTGATTTGGTATATTTCCAAGCAAGGAAATCAAGTGTCAGAGGGAGCAGAGGGTTCCCAGTTCGAAAAGGACCCTAGATCCAAGATCTCTAGCATAGAGAAGAGGAGCTCCGACACATTCTGAGCAGATGGCTCCTCATGGACTGCATGATCAGGATAGGCTAGAGGGCCTCTCAAACTTTTCGGTATGGAAAGCTAGGATCCTGATTGTCCTTGAAGCATATGGTCTAAGAGATCATGCAGAGCAGACCCTGGCCACGCCGACAGATGCGGATCTCCTAAGGAAGCATAGAGAAGCTGTTGGGCATGCCAAGCGACTGATAATGGACAGTATCAAGGATCACATTGTGCCACACATAGCTGAGAAGAGGACAGCTAATGAGATGTGGAAGGCCTTGACTTCCCTATATGAGGGAAAATCAATCCAAAGAAAGATGTTGTTGGAGGCCCAAATGAGGTCATTCATGATGACCAAGGGAGAAGACATCGAACATTTCCTCTTCAGATTGTAGTCAATCAGGGATCAGCTGACTGCAACGGGTGCAACCATAGATGATGCAGTGATAGTCAGGACTGCTTTCAATGCAATCACGGATGAGTGAGAAACCTTTGTCCAAAGTATCTTGGGCAGAGCGGACCTCCCAGATTGGGACAGCTTGTGGTCGATCCTGCGGCAAGAAGAACTACAAAGGTTCACCAAGAAGCAGCACAGCCCTGCGTTGAGCAAGGTTAAGAAGGAAGAGGAGGAAGATGCAGCCTTGGCATCGAAGAAGCAGCCGAAGAAGAAGAAGGATCTTTCTAAGATCAAGTGCTTCCAGTGTGGCGAAATGGGACATTTTGCCAGCCATTGTCCAGAACAGAAGAAGGACAAGGAAGCATCTTCTTCCAAAGCAGTGGTGGCAGATGATGGGTTAGGAGATGATGTAGCCATGAGTGCTCATGAACCACGGAGGTGGCGTGACATGGACATGTAGAGGAGCTACATGGAAGTAAGGCGGGATCCTTGAGCAGCTCATCTCTTGGATCACAAGCGAGCTACGGCAGCCTTAAGACAGTAGCGGGACAAGTGGAGCAGTGGGTGCATAGATCACAGATGAGGCAGAGGTAGAGGCAAATCTAGAGGCTGGGAGGAGGAGCGCAGAGCATAGCAGCAGTAGCAGCGCAGAGGCTGATGTGACTTCAGCAGCGCAGAGCAGTGTTGCTTACGTAGTGCAGAGCTGCACCAGCGCAGAGAGCTTTAGACGGACAGCGCAGTGCAGTAGCAGCGTGATAGATTTCAGCACAAGGAGTTGATGTGACTTCAGTAGTGCAGAGGGAGTTTGATTACGCAAGCAGAGTTGCAGTTGTGCATCGTTCTTTAGATGCCAGCACAAATATGTAGCCTATGGAGCTTCAGTGATGAGGATGCAGCCCATCGGACTTGTTTGTCAAAGATTGGGCAGGAGATTTAGTTGTTTTTCTCAACAACAGAAGTTGCAGTGCAGCAGATCAGCAGTGGCAGTGCTATGAGCAGCACAGACGCAGCATATTGAGAGGGAGCTGCAGTACAGTGGTTGCAGTGGCAGTGGCAGAGTCATGGGCAACAGTATAGAATGGCAGCAGTAGAGCAAAGTTGAGTGGCAGATGGCCAAGCTTCAGCAACACAGAACCAGTGCCCAAAATCATGTAATGCATAAGTGTGATGTATTGCTAGAGCACACCCTTGATGCTAAGAGGGAGTGTTGAGATTTTGTGTATTTGGGGTAGCATCAGTTGTGCTCTAGGTCCCAAATTTTGAGGAAAGACTAGAGTTCACCTGATCTACAAGACCTAGAAATGGATTTGGGAAATTTCATCTGGTTTAGGAGATATTAAATTAATTAATTATTTTAATGTATTTCCTAAGTTAAAACTTACGAAAATAAAATAATTAAAGTAAATTTAATTAAACATGTGATGAAATTGTCTTAAGTCACATGGATCAAGCTTTATTTTAATCTTAGCCATTGATTAAAGATTTAATCTTCGCCGTTGATTTGTCAAATAGAAAAGTATAAAGGAAAGGCTTAGGGTCATTTGTAAGACACATAGAGGCAGAGCACTGAAGCTAAGCTGAGATTCTAGGACGGGGCTGCTAAGAATTCTCAAGTGTTTCAGTTGCAGTGAGGGGAATTCAAAACCAAGGGGATGATTTGATCCTGGGGTCTAGAATACACGAGAAGCAGAGAAGAGATCAGGAAAGACAGCATAGAGGAAGGCAGCGGCAACAGCAGCAGCAGTAGACGACAGCAGCAGCAGACGGCAGCAGCAATAGATGACAGCAGCAGACGGCAGCAGCAGCAAGGACATCGTGATTTTTAGGAAACCCTTCAGGGGTTACGCAGAGACCCTTAGGGGCAACGTAGTGACTGCGTCACCCAGTCTGGGGTAACACAATCCCTTCCAATGACAGCGCTGAGCATTTGGAGGCCTTCAAAGGCTAACGCAGTGTCTTTCAGGGGCAGATTTGGGGTTTCTAGGCCTAGATCTAGCTGAATTCTGTAAATCTCGTTTGAGGTTGTGGATCAGTGAGTATTTTTGGTCTTAGATCAACCAAGTGTTGAAAATCTAGAGTTTTCTCTATAGGGTTTTCCAGATCTGGATCCCAGAGTTGTGTATTCAGAAATATTCTTAATAATAGAGCCCTCTAGCAGCCAGAGACCGGTCTTCCCATATTGGGTTTTTCCAGGGACAGTTTGTCCAGAAATAACTATCACTTTGTCTATGTGTGCATGTGCTTTTTCTAGATCTGAATTGGTAGAGATCTGTTATGTGTTTTGCTTTGATGTTAACTTGAATTTATTTAGTTGATAACTTGTATAGGTAGGAGAAGCTTAACCAGATTAACAGAAATAATTTCTACACAAGAATTAAGATTCAGAAATTTCTACAATTTTCCCAATGAGGCCTTTCTGCTTTTCCAAAATGTTGCAAGCCAATGTCAATCATCTATCTAACGAGAAAGGAAGATATAGGTAGGTCATTTGTGGTACTTTCTCAATCGAGCTTTCCCCATTTTCCAAAATGATCCAAGTCATTGTTGATCATCAATCTAGCAAGTGGGAAGATCTTTACAATTCATGACATTTCCTCCATCGAGTGAATTTTCTTTTCCCAAAAGACACGAGCCCTTCCCAACAACTGATCTACTTAGCAAGGAAAATCCCAACCATTCACAACATTTCCTCCATCAAAACTTTCCTCTCTTCATAAAATCTACGAGCCAATGCCATCCATTGATATGACCATCTAGGATGATCTCAATAATTGATTGTGAAAATTCAGTTACCTGAATCCTATTGCAGCAATTGATGTTAATTCTTCTAATTGTTTAATTAACCAAACAATTTGCTTGTTGTTTCCTACGGAAAATATCCAACTAAATTCACTACAACCTTCACAGAACAAATACTGTGGAAGAAATGAAAACACAGGAAGAAATAGATGCATGCACACAACTCGGGAAAACCGGTGCAGCAGCTGAGGCTTTTGATATTAAGCAAATCCGAGTACAAACTATGGATGCCCAGACTAGAAATCCAAACAAAGAAATACTGGCAAAAATAACTAGTGAGTAAAATTTCTCACTCCACAGGCAATCTGACACTAACCTCAGCTCGAATTGAGTTGTCCCTTGCTATCTCTGCACAGTCACTGTGTTAGCCTACGCAGTTATTGCATCCCACGAGCTCGAAACTACGTCTCCTCTCACTGTCTCGTTTGCCGTTGTCTGGGAAATTGATACTCTTTGTCTCTGAACCCTTTGCCCAACTTCTGGCTCAAAATCTCGCCTTCTCCCCAACAAAACGGAAATAACCTCTAGAAGGGTTTGCACTGCCTCTGCGATGCCTCACTGTGGCAATCACTGCCTCTCTGCAATGTACTCGCCGAAACTGGAAAAGCTTCCTCCGGTCGCACTATCTCTGCCCCTCTCTCACTGCTTCGACCTCGCTGAATCACTTCCAGCGACACACAACTACTACTCTGGAAATCGATTTCTCAGGAAAATTGAATGCTCAACTAATTTGGTGTGGATTCTCCAAGCCCCATCAACTTCTTCTTATAATTCTCTATTTAGACTTCAACAACCACGATTAGATCTTAATCGATGGCTAGGACTAACTAGAAATTGATCCATGTGTTTTCATAGAACATTCTCACAGTGACTTAATTAATTCTAATTAATTAATCATATTCCCTAAGTTTATACCTAGGAAATATTTAAAGTTGACCAATTAATCTAATTAAGTCGTCTCTAGGTTGAATTTCCAGAAACAATTTATGGGTTTTGGAGAATACATGTATTCTAGCGTCTCCACCAAATCACGTGGCTAGAACACACCTGATGCTACGAAAACTAACACATATGACATTTTCTCTTTAAAGAGTCATCGCCAACTCTATTAATCCGCGATGGAACATTAGCCATACATTCGCAGTGGGGCGAAGGGTGGTTGTTGATTTACCCTTGATTTGATAAGGTTGTTCTTCAATTCCAGAGGAGTGAAGGGGATGCATTGTTGGAAATACTAAGAGGGGGGTGAATCAGTGTTTCTTAGTAATTAGTACTTAATTAATCTTTTTCAGAGCGTTAGTTAGATCTTCCACGATATTACAATTGTTCAGTAGAGCAGTAAACAACAACGCAAAAAGATAGAGACGTTAACCACAAGATGCTTAGGTGGAAATCCACCTCTGCGTCAAAAACCACCGAACACTTTTCTAATAAATTCTTTATTCTTCAGCCCCAACTGAAAATAAAGCTACAACTTCCTAGAATTCAATAAAAACATTCTTCTTCAACGCCCACTTGAAGAACGCCCCAACGCCCTACTTTTATCAGTAGTCAGCTGAAAGGGTGCCCCAACACCCTAGCGAGCCACAACTCGACCTAGCACGACCCTACCACCCTAAAGTGTTTACATCCCCAACCAAAAGGTGATGTCATTCACCTACCTAGTACCACCCTACCACCCAAGAAAGACAGAGATTATAAACAAAAGTGTGGACACCTATAGCAGGGACAATGATCCACGTTACAATGATATTTCAATGATTTTCTTAGACTGACTAATGACACTAGTGTTGAGATTTTGTGTATTGGGGTAGCATCGGGTGTGCTCTAGCCCCGAAACTTTGTGTAGGGGCTAAGAAACACATCATCTCCAAAACCCTGAAAGTGTTTGGAGAAATTTCATCTGGTGTTGAAGTTATTCAAATAATTAAATTTTTAATGGGGACCCTAAGTCTAAACTTAGGAAATTAGAAATATTAAAGTGAATTAATTAAACACGCGCTGAAATGTTCTAAGCGATGCGGATCAAATAGTCTTTTAAACTTAGCCGTCGATAAGAGATTAAATCACGACCGTTGATGTGTCAACGAAAAAGTATAAAAGAAAGGCTTGAGGGTCAGTTGGAGACACACACACAGACGCAGAGCTGAGAAACATAGTTGGAATTCTAGCGCAGGATTTGCTAAGAATTTCCAAAAGAGTTTTCTACAGCGAAGGGTAGTATTGGCAGAGAGGATGATGTGATCCTTGAGCCAAGAGTCAGCAAGAGGCAGAGGAGCAGCAATTAGGGTCAGCGCAGAGGAGCAAGGGCAACAGCAGCAGTGCAACGCAAAGGGCTTCAGCCGCTACGCAGGCCCAGGAGGGGCAACGTTACAGCTTCAGGAGGCCACCAGGGTTACGCAGAGGCCTTCCAGGGAAAAGTAAGGACTGCGTCACCCAATCTGGGGTTACGAAGTCCCCTTCTGAGCGGCGCAGGGGCACGCAGAGCCTAGCAAGGCTGACGCTGGGGCTTCAGGGGCGGCATTGGGGTTTCTAGGGCCTTTAGTTAGCTGAGTCTTGTAAATCCTGTTTGAGGGTGTGAAACAGTTAAGTTTTTGGTCTCAGAACAACAGGTATTGCTGCAGATCTATTATTTTCTCTGTCAAGTTAACCAGTTGGGCTCCCAAATTTGTTGTACTCAAATTCTACATAATAATAATAAACCCTCATATCTGTTGCACCGGTTTTCCCGCATTGGATTTTTTCGAGGACTATTGTCCGAAAAATCTGTGTGTCACTTTGTTAAATGTGCATAATATTCAGTAAATGATCTGTATGTGTATAGGCTGTTAGTTGTGTTTACTTCGGTATTTGTTGAATATTTTCTAGAAATAACTTGTATAATTTTAATCACAAGTAGGAGAAGTAAACCAAGATACTACAATAGGATTTCTGCATTATTGTATTCAAAAATTCTCACAACTAGGACCTAAACCCTTGTCCTGACAAACCAAGAACCCTTGTCCCAACTACAAATCAAAGCCCTTGTCCCAAAAAAAATTGCCTTCTTCAACTCTAGGCAATGACACTGACTCTTTACAATATTTTTAACCAAACTTTAACAATTGTTGTGTGACTCCCCTTAATTTTGATGATGTAACTTGCTTGTAGAAGGTGGTCAAGAATAATAAACTGCTTTGTCTGCTTGTTCCTGATGTTGCTCATTTAGTTGCTGCAAGTGATACTGGTCCTTGATATTCTGCATTCAATGTCTTCATTGCTTCTTCCTTCAATGAGAGTCTCCCATGTTGTTTGATGTTACTGCATTGTTTTGATTTTGTCTAGCTGTCACTTTGCTTACTTCAAAAGGATATTGTTGTAGGTTTTACTTCAGGTCTTCAATGAACAAGTGTTGAAGATGCCTTGTGGCTCTGGTACCTGTAGGAAAGATAATATTCCACGACTCCGAATCGCAAGAAGAAGAAAACAAATAAGCCCTGAACCAATGATACTTACACTCACCTGCAATGTAAAGTTGTCAAGTATACAAGAATCTTGGTGTAGACTTCAGAATGTTATTAGAACGAGAATTAAATCATAGGTGAATCATAAACTTATGCATATAAGACAAATTGACCTGGTTCAAAAACTTTTCTACCTACAATAAAAGAAAATTTTCAGATAGAGTTGTGACCAAGCCTTGGGATACAAAGAATCCGTAGGATGCTATAGGAAAAAATTACCAACTCTGTTTTGGACTAATCCTAGACTTTACTCAACAGACAGGTCTAACCCTTAAAAGCTTGCCCTTAATCATTCCCAAAACAAATTATGAACAAACCCTAAACATAATTAAAAGCAACAAAACAAAACATGCTGCAAAATCACAGATAACCGACCTGTGGTTGTTCCTTTAGCTAATCTCTTCGACCTACAAAAGACGCACTTTACCTTGACTATTCCACAGATCCGTGGTGTGTTATGTTGTAGCTCCTAGAGATAGCCTTGAGTTGCAAAATACCAGTGCCTAGGACATCTTGAAATCAGAGGTTAGATGTAGACGATTTTAAGGGGTGCCTCTGACAGAATATGGATAAAGAGAATAATGGTTGTGGTGGTTCACGAATGGTGAAGACTTTGGAGTCTGATTCATGCGAATTACCCTATACTGCGAGAGGGCTCAAGAGGATGTATGGCTCGGTGGTTTTTCAAATGGGCCAAGTATGAAACAATGAGCAGAGACATTCAAAATATGTAGAGGTGTTGAGAAGGAACGAAGGAGGAACAAGCAAGAGACAGGCTTAAAAGTCTTAAGATTCTGTCTCTCATGAGCTCAGAGGAAGCGCATGTAAGTGATATATGCCCAACAATAGAGATTCGTGGAGCGTGAATTAAGGGGGCACAGGAAGTTTAAAACATGAGTGTTATTCATACACTAATTCATGAATAAAAATGCATACCACCGGCAGCGACATTACACGAATCATCAAAGCAGCGAAACATTGAAAGATGATTATACACAAACAGGAGATGACTGATAAACAAGAGAATACAGATGTATACTACTCACTGCTCCATCTAGAATCCAAAAAAACAGCGATGTATCATATTATGTTCAAAACAGCTCTCCCAAATATGTGTCTCAGAGCATAAAGAGCACAATCATACAGAACTACAGTGAAAATTCTCCAAAATTTCAGAATCCTTCTTTCATCTCTGAACTCTCTACATATAGAGTTCTCCTTGAGGGTTTACGATCGAATAATCATTCATAATCGGCCCACACGTGAAAATCAAAATATCCTAACCAACTCGAGAGCGTGCATCAAGCAATCACACCCATAATCAGAAAATCAAAACAGAATCGGGTGAGATCGAGATTTCACCGGCAAAACATGATAATCAAACAGTAAAAGAGAAATCATAGTTGGCCATGGAGGCCAAATCTTGAAATCTTCAAAATGGGCAAAGAGGAGTGGTTGTGAACAAGTGGGCAGCCTAGCTTCCATCGCATGATTCCACCTGTTGTGGAAAACCTCCACTCCCTCATTCTCATGATTTCCCCTTAACCGTTACGGAACGGCCAGTCGTGTCGCGCGTCCCTGGCTCTTTAGCGGAGATTTCCTGGACAAACTGAATAAACTATAGCTACGTTTGTTCCGCCAAAAACCCATGTTGTGCTTAACTTGCAAAACCGAAGACCAGATTTTGGAGGGGGGCCTGTCCGATTTGTGGTATTGGAGAGGGGGGGGGGGGGTGCGAAATCACTGCAGGCTGACACGTAACACCTGAGGCGGTTTTCAAAACCGGCCATTCTGGACCACCCCCCCCCCCCCACCCCCCGGCATTAACCTTCAAAAGGTGAAGGGGGGCCAAAAAAGATCACGAGTCGTTGGATGAGTGATAGGGAGCAGAGATGAGGGAAGATGGCGGAGCTTAAACTAGGGCCTGTGGCACTAACACATAGCGGAATGGTTAACACTGCAAAGAGTGGGACAAAGGCAGTGGATGGGCTTAGGTGACGTGGCAAGGAGGTGGGCCCGCCCGCAGATCGCAAATCAACGTTTTTGTTATGAGCAGTGGGGAGGTAAGCGTTAAAACTTGCAAAGTGTGAAGTGGGATGAGCGGAGGTGACGTGGCAGGAGGTGGGCCCGCCCGCAGATCACAAATCGGCGTTTTTGTTATGAGCAACGGGGAGCTAAGTGTTAAAACTTTCGACGTGTGAAGCGCGATGAGCTGAGGTGACATGGCAAAGAGGTGGGCTCGCCCGCAGATCGCAAATCGGCGTTTTTGTTATGAGCAAAGGGGAGGTAAGTGTTAAAACTTGCGAATGCGAAGTGCGATGAGCGGAGGTGACGTGGCAGGAGGTGGGCCTGCCCGCAGATCACAAATCGGCGTTTTTGTTATGAGCAGCAGGGAGGTAATTGTTAAAACTTGCAAAGTGTGAAGTGCGGTGAGGAGGTGACGTGGCAAGGAGGTGGACCCGCCCGCAGATCGCAAATAGGCATTTTTGTTATGAGCAGCGAGAAGGTAAGTGTTAAAACTTGCGAAGTGCGATGAGCGGAGGTAATGTGGCAAGGAGGTGGGCCTGCCCGCAGATCACAAATTGACGTTTTTGTTATGAGCAGCAGGGAGGTAAGTTTTAAAACTTGCGAAGTGCGAAGTGCGATGAGCGGAGATGACGTGGCAAGGAGGTGGGTCCGCCCGCAGATCGCAAATCGGTGTTTTTGTTATGAGCAGCGGGGAGGTAAGTGCTATGATTTGCAAAGTGCAAAGTGCGATGAGCGGAGGTTACGTGGCCAGACGGAGCGGGGGGCCGCCCGCAGATCGCAAATCAGAGCTTTTGTTATGGGAAAGCAGGGGGTAAATGTTAAAATGTGTGATGTGCGACGGGCAGAAAGGTTGGCGATGCGAAAAGGTAAGTGGTAAGTGCCCATTCCTCCTTTGACTGCGGGGTGTCCGCTCGACCCGTGCTTGAAGTGCTTAGCGTTCAATTTAGCTGCTCCTACTCTTCATTTGCTTAACTCCGATGTTGCCTTATCCATTCATAAGAACCACAAGCCAACATTGCCTTATAGGGGCCACTTCTCCACCTTGTGCGCGGTCACAGGCCAACAATGTCTCCATCTGGGGACAACGTGTTCTTAAGTGCGTTGAGAACCTACAAACCTGAATGTTTGTGCTTTATTGGGCGCATGGAGTCACAAATGCATACTGTAAATATGAACTGAAACTACAACTGAGCTCTACATTGCAAACTATCAAAACGGAAATCACTGCCGCACCCTAAAAATCTCGAATGTTGGAATCTGACCCGAGCTGAAACTGAAATCTAAAACACACTTAACTGAAAACTGCAAAGCAATCTAAAACTAAAACTAGAAAGATGCTCATATTACTGAGCTTATTTGCACACCTACCTACCCTAATTTGCTGGAATTACTACTATTCTAAATGAAACGATAATGTCAGTGTAACCAGGCAAGCAACTGCTCTAATAACTTTGTTCTTTCACTGTTTTTCACCAAACTCAGGAACAAACCTGTTAATGGTTTTTGATAGAAATTCCCAGCCTAATCTTCATTGCAAGGAGCTTGGCAAACCTGAACCACAACAGAAGTGCTGAAAAGGTATGGTGGCTTTATGATGAAAATTTTCTCAATATAGATAGCCACTAGATGAAGATACACTTGACCTATTTCTGAATATGCTAACCTAATCGATCCAACCTCACAACTTGATCCATGTCTTCAAACAACTCAGAACATGTTTGCATTTTATCTGATGAATTAAGGCATAAAGGTAAAGAATCAAACTGGATCAATTCTTCCTTTCTTTTAAACTTTGCCTCTCTGTTCAGCAGGTTCACTTCCACATCAATTGCAACATTTTGCATTTCTTCAAGGGTTGCAGTGTCCCTTTCTCTTACTTGGAATGCCATCCCTGGATTAAAGGCATTTGGGTAGTGCAAGAGAGCTAATCCTGTGGGTGGCTTTATATCAGCAAGCATTGAATGATACACCTTATTGCACCTGGCTGAAAAATATTGTACTGTCTCCCCTAGTTGCCTTTTTAAATGGTCATACTCTTCTATGATAAGAAAGACATTTCCCATGATTACCCATAGACCTAGCAAAACTTGCATGAATTGATGAAAATTGCTCATGCTAGCAGCAGGAAGATTCTCAAACCAATTTTTAACTTTACCTTGCCATGGTAGGACAAACATATTGATACATACATCATCTTCTTCCTTTACTGATGATTGCAATACACTGACTAAAGGATCATGGTAAACATGCAACGTAGGATCTTCTAGGAGATTTGTAACAGGAACACAAACCTCATTCCAAACTACTGCTTTTCTTGTGTGTTGAAACTGATTCTCTTCAAACAGCGAGAGAACCAATTGTTTTTCCTCATTATCCACGGTAGTCAAGTGATCTGAGTGTTCTTTATCATTCTCTTTGTCACACGGAAGCTTGCAAGGGAGCTGCAAACTCTCGTTACTTTCGGGTGAAGGAAAATGATTTGTAACAATCTGTTGTACTACTAAAAGAGAATTTGAGAGATGGTCTTCATCATGCAAATCTGATTGGTCTTTAATCTCTGAAGGAAACACTGCTTGCGGAGGATGTTCTTGTGGATCTAGACAATTAAGCTTTGTTGCCTCTATTTTTGGATCACCAAACTGTTGTTGATTTTTAGCGTTGTTCTCTGGGAAACACTCCAACTCTTCCCCTTCTTCATGGAGGGTAAGCTCACCTCCCTCTTCTTCAGAATAGGCTAGGAACTGGTTTTCTATTCCAAAAACCACCATGGGTCGTTCTTCTTGGAGATTAAAGGGTGTGGGTCCTTTTTCTGTAATGGCTTCTTTGAACAGCTCCTTAGGAGGGTCGGGCAGTTTCAAGAGTATAGATGAGGACTTCTCATTTTTGGGATTATCAGCTTCTTGCTTTGTCGAAGTGGATGCAATAACCTTATGAGGGGTTGACTCTTCTAATGGCTTCTTCCCTTTACTAGTAGGACTAGGAGGGGTTTGTTCTCTTGATATTGACTCTTCATTTTGTTTTTGCCCTCGGGTTCTCTTTCTGGAGGACCTAAGGTCATACTTCTTGTGGAGTTAAGCCTGCATGAAATCCACGAACTGTCTGCAGTAATTGTCAATATCTTGATCTTATGGACGGACTTCCTTCTCTCCTTGCTCCCCTTGCAGGATGAGTTCACCCTCCTCATCATCAGAGTAAGCGAGGAATTGATTCTCTTGACAGTCTGTGACTTCCTCGGCATGTCCCTCCACTTCTCCCTCCCAGTATAGAGGAGGTTGAATGTGGTCTTGTTGTTCCTTCCTATCACGTTGCAACAGCTGCAGAGGGGGCTTACGATATTAAGGATTAAACCCCCGGTTAAAATCATTTGGTTGGGACGAGGAGGGGAATTTTTGGCCTCTAATTCAAGCTTAATCAGCTTATTGGAAAGGTTCTTGATTAACTTATTCATTTCTTCAATTCTATACTCTTGTGAATCCCTCTCATGATTTGAAGTAGAAGCCTCCTCCATGTTCTTTCTTCTAGCTTCATGTTTTGTCTTCCCCTTAAATTTACCAATAGAAGCAAAGTTTGCTTCTACCTCCAATGCATCAGTCTGGATCTGATCCAGAGATGTGGATTTTCTTTCTCTTAGGGTGAACCCAAACTCAGGTTCAAAAGCTCCTGCGAAGACCACCTTAGTCGCTGCTTAGGGAGGCTTTATTTCAACAGGAAGATTATTATAGAGCTTATTGAACCTCTTTATGAATTATGTTACATCCTCGTTGTGTCTCTTCTTTAGAGCATTGAACTTGGTGAGAATGTATCCATGGTCCCTGTTTTCTCCCCATTTCAATATGAAGAAATTTTCCATTTCTTCCCAAGTTTTGATTATGTTGTCTGCTAGAGACTTGAACCATTTCCGGGCTTCTCCATCTAAGGATTGGACGAAAAGCCTTAACACCACATCTAAGTGCTCTACATTCACATTCTCAGCAAAGGCGCGAAAGTTTTCAATATGTCTTTGCGCAGAAGTATTATCTTCCTCAGTGAACAGAGGCAGGAGCTTTGGATAATCTTGTGGCATATCATTTAGAGGCTGAGGCAAGGCCAAGGGGCATACTTGTTCAAAAGGAAACCCGACACAGCCGTCTGATTTAGAGGTGGAGGTGGATGGTGGATATGAATCTGGTGTGAGGCTTGGTGAAAGCCAGGATTACTTCTGATTAGGACTATTTTACAGTGGAGTCGCCAAAGTGAGGAATACGCAACTCCCAACCCTTCCTGCTCACCTGTCTGAAGGGTGGAATTTATGTCGTCTCCCAGGGAAAAGATTTCTTCATTCGTATCCCCGGCAACGGCGCCAAAAAGATGTTGTAGCTCCTAAAGACAGCCTTGAGTTGCAAAAGACCAGTGCCTCGGACACCTTTAAATCAGAGGTTAGATGTAGACGATTTTAAGGGGTGCCTCTGACAGAATATGGATAAAGAGAATAATGGTTGTCGTGGTTCAGGAATGGTGAAGACTTTGGAGTCTGATTCATGCGAATTACCCCATACTGTGAGAGGGCTCAGGAGGCTGTATGGCTCAGTGGCTTTTCAAATGGGCCAAGTATGAAACAATGAGCAGAGGCTTTCAAAATATGCAGAGGTGTTGAGAAGGAACGGAGGAGGAACCCACAAGAGACAGGTTAAAAGTCTTAAGAATCTATCTCCAGTGAGCTCAGAGGAAGCGGATGTAAGTGGAATGTGACCAACAACAGAGATTCGTGGAGCGCGAATTAAGGGGGCACAGCAAGTTTAAGACATGACCGTTATTCATGCACGAATTCATGAATAAAAATGCATACCACTAGCAACTACATTACACGAATCATCAAAGCAGCATAACATTTAAAGATGATTATACATAAACAGGAGATGACTGGTAAACAAGAGAATACAGATATATACTACTCATTGCTCCATCTGGAATCCAAAAAAAACAGCGTTGTATCATATTATGTTCAAAACAGCTCTCCCAAATATGTGTCTCAGAGCATAAAGAGCACAGTCATACAGAACTACAGCAAAAATTCTCCAAAATTTCAAAACCCTTCTTTCATCTCTAAACTCTCTACATATAGAGTTCTCCTTGAGGGTTTACGATCGAATAATCATTCATGATCGGCCCACACATGTGAAAATCAAAAATATCCTAACCAACTCATAGAGCGTGCATCAAGCAATCACTCTCATAATTAGAAAATCAAAACAGAATCGGGTGAGATCAAGATTTCACCGACAAAACATCATAATCAAACAGTAAAAAAGAAATCATAGTTGGCCATGGAGGCCAAATCCTGGAATCTTCAAAATGGGGTGGCGAGGAGTGGCTTCAAAATGGGGTGGCGAGGAGTGGCTGTGAACAAGTGGGCAGCCTTCTCATGATTTCCACTTAACCGTTACGGAATGGCCAGTCGTGGCGCGCATGCCTGTCTCTTTAGCGGAGATTTCCTAGATAAACTGAATAAACTATAGTTGTGTTTATTCCGCCAAAAACCCATGCTGTGCTTAACTTGCAAAACCGAAGACCAGATTTCGGAGGGGGGCCTGTCCAGTTTGTGGTATTGGATGGTATTGCGTGCATCAAGCAATCACTCCCGTAATCAGAAAATCAAAACAGAATCGAGTGAGATCAAGATTTCACCGGCAAAACATCATAATCAAACAGTAAAAGAGAAATCATAGTTGACCACGGAGGCCATATCCTGGAATCTTCAAAATGGAGCGGCGAGGAGTGGCTATGAACAAGTGGGCAGCTTTCTCATGATTTCCACTTAACCGCTACGGAATGGCCAGTCGTGGCGCGCGTGCCTGTCTCTTTAGCGGAGATTTCCTGGACAAACTGAATAAACTATAGTTGTGTTTATTTCGCCAAAAACCCATGCTGTGCTTAACTTGCAAAACCGAAGACCAAATTTGGGAGGGGGGCCTGTCCAGTTTGTGGTATTGGATGGGAGGGGGTGCGAAATCACTGCAGGCTGACACGCAACACTGGAGGCAGTTTCCAAAACCTGGCCATTTCAGATCCCCACCCCTCGCCCCCCCCCCCTGGCGTTAACCTTCAAAAGGTGAAGGGGGGCCGAAAAAGATCATGAGCCATCGGATGAGTGATAGGGAGCGGAGCTTAAAGTGGGGCATGTGGCACTAACAAATAGCGAAATGGTTAACACTGCAAAGAGTGGAACAAAGGCAGTGGATGGGCTTAGGTGACGTGGCAGGGAGGTGGGCCCGCCCGCAGATCGCAAATCAGCATTTTTGTTATGAGCAGCAGGGAGGTAAGTGTTAAAACTTGGGAAGTGCGATGAGTGGAGGTGACGTGGCAGGAGGTGGGCCTGCCCGCAGATCGCAAATCGGCGTTTTTGTTATGAGCAGCGGGGAGGTAAGTGTTAAAACTTGCGATGTGCGAAGTGCGATGAGCGGAGGTGACGTGGAAAAGTGGTGGGCCCGCCCGCAAATCGCAAATCAGCGTTTTTGTTACGAGTAGCGGGGAGGTAAGTGTTAAAACTTGCAAAGTGCGAAGTGCGATGAGCGGAGGTGACATGGCAGGAGGTGGGCCCTCCCACAAATCGCAAATTGGCGTTTTTGTTATGAGCAGCGGGGAGGTAATTGTTAAAACTTGCGAAGTGCGAAGTGTGATGAGCGGAGGTGACGTTGCAATGAAGTGGGCCCGCCCGCAAATCGCAAATCAGCGTTTTTGTCATGAGCAGCGAGAAGGTAAGTGTTAAAACTTGCGAAGTGCAAAGTGCGATGAGCGGAGGTTACATGGCAAGGAGGTGGGCCCGCCCGTAGATCGCAAATCAGCGTTTTTGTCATGAGCAGCAGGAAGGTAAGTGTTAAAACTTGCGAAGTGCGAAGTGCGATGAGCGGAGGTTACGTGGCAAGGAGGTGGGCCCGCCCGCAGATCGCAAATCGACGTTTTTGTTATAAGCAACAGGGAGGTAAGTGTTAAAACTTGCGAAGTGCGATGAGCGAAGTTGACGTGGCAAGGAGGTGGGTCCGCTCGCAGATCGTAAATCGGCGTTTTTGTGATGTGGCCAGACAAAGGTGGGGGCCACCCGCAAATCACAAATCGAAGCTTTTGTTATGGGAAAGCGGGGGGTAAATGTTAAAATATGCGATGTGCGATGTGCGACGGGCGGAAAGGTTGGCAATGCGAAAAGGTAAGTGGTAAGTGCCCATTCCTCCTTTGATTGCGGGGTGTCTGCGCGACCCGTGCTTCAAGTGCTTAGCGTTCACTTTAGTTGCTCCTTCTCTTCATTTGGTTAACTTTGATGTTGCCTTATCCGTTCATAAGAACCGCAAGCCAACATTGCCTTATAGGGGGCACTTCTCCACCTTGTGCGTGGTCACAGGCCAACATGTTATATAACCGAACTGAAGGAGATACAGAGTGAATGACCAGGTCACAATTATGTCATAAAAAGGCCTTCCTTCATCACTTTCAGAACTTTCGTGGATTTGGAACAAATTATCATTGCAAGACCTGTGCCTTTCAATCCATAGTCATGTCGACATAATCAGATTTAGTCGTAGGAGGAATTCCTTTAAGTTGTCATCATAGGACTGATCTTCAGGAGATGGCCAAATTTCAGAGAATGTTCCCTAATGAGGGTCGAAAAACTCCTCCTGCCTGCAATTGTAACGAACCACCAAAACAAACATAACCTAACCTTAACCCTCCTATAATTTCTGCATTATAGTTCAGGGATGGCCAAAATATCCAGAGCTCCTTTTCACAAGATAATTAATTTTTGTTTCTTTTTCTCGTGGAAGGGATATGAGAGACTTTTTATAGTCATTTGTTGGGCTTCTAACATAAACGTTATGCATGATAATCGTTTAGAAGGGGTTTCAATGATAACCATTAGAGGAGGCAACGTTAGGAATTAATGAATTTAAAAAGAATTATATATCAAAAGTGCTTTGTAGTCAAAGATAGGGAGACTGCTAGCTTTGAGGGATATAATGAGGTTTTTAATGTAAATGATTATACTTAGGCACAAATCGTTACAAATATTAATAATGACATCTCTTAAGATTATAGGATCATGAAATATAATAAACAACCCTCTTACAAGAAGTTTAATGGTCAAACATAAGCGAAGGTATGCCATGTCATCATCTCATGGGATTTTAGCCCACTGATGAGGGTCTCCACCTTTAAACGTGA